>WEIU01023469.1:357174-373270 GCA_013389925.1 Aegithalos caudatus
TTTTTTTTTTAATATCGGTGTTTGTGGTGCAGGGGTTGTGTGTTTCACAGTCTACTCAAGTTATTCTTTACTAGTTTGAATGCTTTATTTTTGTTTGTGCTTTCTTTTGACTTTGTATACACACTTCTATTTTTAAATAATTCTCTCTTCTTACCCATGAAACTTTCTTTATAACATTTCCTATGAAGAGCACATTTCAGTAACCCTGAGAACACTGAACTGATTTTGTATTACAGTAGTAAGCTCAATATCCAAAGGAACACCTGACCCCTAAGGGCTGAGTTGCTTACTTGGGATGAGCAAAAAAAGACTCCATGATAATCAAATTCTTGCCTTAGACCAGCATGAAGTTATATTCCACATATTCCACAGCTTTAGTGGATCTTGCAGCCTTATGATTCCCGAAGAGGGGAAGCAGGGCATCCTTCTCTCCCTTACCTCCTTTTTTTTTTTTTTTTAATCAGCTTTCAGAGAAAATAGAAGGAAGCAGAAAGAGGAGAAGAAGAGAATGATCTTCCTTTTTCAGCAAGTGCCCTTTTAGCAAACTACTGGATGAACTTGTCTATAATGCAACAATTACTTTGCCTATTATTAAGTGTGATTAACTTAGGTCCTTCAGTTTACATGGTTTTATAGTACTGTTGCCATTTCACTGTTGTGAAGGTAAAGGATTTTGGCTCTTTAGGTTCTTGTATCTCAGTGGTTGAAATAGTTGTGGGTTAGAAATCAAGCTTACTTTCATTTCTTATTTAGAAAAGCATTTTATAACAAAACGGGAAACAAGAAATAATACAAATGTTAACTTTCCATTTGGCAGATGAAAAATTGGAATGAGCCAATAGTGTGAATTTGCATCCTAGAAAGCCAGCTGTGTTCTGGGCTGCATCTACAGCAGCATGGCCAGCAGAAGGAGGGGGTGAATCTGCCCCACTGCTCTGACCTTGGTAGATCCTACCTGGAGTTCAGCATCCAGCTCTGGGGTCCTCAGCACAGGAAAGATGTGGGCCTCTCAGGGCTGGCCTAGAGGAGGTTGGTGAAGATGAGCAGAGGGCTGGAGCACCTCTCCTATGAAGACAGACTGAGAGAGCTGGGCTGAGAAAGAGCCTGGAGAAGAGAAGGCTCTAGGGAGAATGAATAAAGGAAAATAAATTATAAGAAAGGCTGGAGAAAGACTTGATACCAGTACTTGTAGTGATTGGACAAGGGACAAAAGTTTTAAACAGCAAAAGGGTAGATTTAGATTGGACATTGGGAAGAAATATTGGACAATAAGTGTGGTAAGACACTGGAGAAAAGTTGTGATGCTACATCATTGGAAGTGTTCAAAGCCAGATTTTGAGTAACTTGATCTAATGACAGATGTCCCTTCCTAAGGCAGGGAGGTGGGACTAGAAGAGCTTTGAAGGCCCCTTCCAAACCAACATCAGGACAGAGTGACACATAATGTAACCAGTATATCCTACAGAGCAAAGTTTGAACATCTCAGCAAGGTGTTATGAGCAAAGTACTGCTATGACAGCTTTTTTCCCCAGCATTTTTCAGTAAGGCACAAAATTGGCAGTTGTCCTTAAAAAAAACCCAAAAAACCCCCCTAAAACCTTTCTGCAGGACATATCATAAATATTCTTGCCTATTTAGAGCTGAGGTAGTCAAGCTCCATATCCCAAATTTTTCAGTCCAACTTTTGTGTGATTCTGCTGCAGTTTGCTAGTCTTGTTGTGCAATAACCCCCAGGAGCTGCTCGTAAAAGAATAGATGGCCTAGTTAAAGAGAGCTTCGAGGACTTTCTTGGCAAAAAATACTAGACAATAAAATCACATTTACCTCTCAGAATGTAAACTGGTTTTGATGAGACATTTAATTACTTCCCTTGTTATACATTTACTTTAGGAATTCATGGTAAAATAGTAGAAAATAATTGTTTTAAATAGGAGGAACAGGTATATTAAATATATTATCAGGAAATGTATGCAAATACTCTATCCAAAATATGTTACCATATTTATTTGTTGATTCTTGATAACCATATAGTTATTTCCTGTGTATAGCCAGCCATACTTTTCCAATGCCTTCTAGAGCAGAAATCTATTTGCAGGATTATGCTTACTCTTCTCTCCATGCAATACTGAAATACCAGTGTGTTACAGAGTTTTTCATGTGAAATGTGAAGATTCCAAACATTTCTTGTTCAAAAATATCTTTTTATATATAAATTCTTAAATTTGATTTTCTAAGTTCAGAAATTATTAGTGCTTAAAGACATACATTAATAGGGAGGAGCTAACTCTCTACCTGCCTGTGTATCCATAGGAATAGTGCTATTCCCATAAGTAAGAAATGTGCTGCTTGGGGCCTTCAAGTGGTTATTTGCCATCTGTTCTTTGGAGAGTTTACCTTGGAATAATTCCTCTCTTCCCCTAATAGTGTCTAATTACAGTTAGACTAATTTGTTCCATGTTTCTATGTAAATATTTCAGCTGATCTCTGGTGTTTTTGTAAATGATCCTTCTCATCTCACATTCAGTCTTCAGATTTATCCTAAAAAACACATCTCACTCTGATCCTTATATGCAAGGCAGAGCCCTGTCAGAATTTTGCCTTGCCTTCACATGGGAAAAATATATTTGTCCATTTTTGTAACTTCTCATTACAAACAAAACGACACATAGAATTCATAGTGTTAAACCTTTGTAAACTCAGATTAATTAGTAATTTCACATGCAACAAACTCATTTTATTGTTTTATTATTATATGAGCAAAAATTAGAGAAAAGGAAAAAAAAATAAGCCTAATGATCTCAGGGCCCTCTCTGATTTCATGACTCCACCATGGAATAAGCAGAGTCCTCAAGTATTTCCAAACTAATTTAAAACAAGAATAGCATATTTCTCTTCCCAGGCCTCAGACCAGAAAAAGACAGATTTTCTTTTTCTTCCTCATAGGTATCTGCTGTGCTACTGAATACTACTCTGAAACTTCAACAAAATCTCTTTTGGAATAGGCTGTGAATATTTTTTCAAGAGCACTTAAATGAATTAAGGAATCAAATTGCCATTTCATGATATAGTGAGTAATCTTTGTGAGCTAGTAATCTATCATAAATGAAGATGACCTGAAAAATTATTTGCCTTCCCTTCAGAAAGGATCCTCTGGAATTTAACTCAGCATATATTTGTCATGTTTAACACACATACATACACCAGGGGAAAAAAGTGCCAAATCATAATTTGTGGCTCTCAATATATTTGTTTGTTTGGTTTTTTTTTTTCCTAAATTCCGAATGTTGTCTAGAGAAGACAGAGTAGAGTCTACATCATAAGTGTAAAAGAGACAATTCTCATAGTCAAGTTTACTTTCTTATTGGTAGTAACAGTATCTATACAGAGATTCATTATCAAGTAACATGTTTTGGAGATGGTGATTTCCCAGTAGGCTTTGAGTGTCTAGTAGACCTTGGACACAAAAGTTAGATAAGTAGGTGAATTAACAAGTGTGCATGATGATCCTCATGTCAAGGAGAAAAAAAGTTGTATTGGGAGTGAGTTAATGCACACCTACTTTCATGTTAGGTTAGATTTGCAGAATTAAAATCAGAAAACCAGGAAATTAAATTAATTGAGATTTTATGATGAATATAATTCAATCTTGATAAAACTCCTCTTAACTATATGGCATGTAATTTATAGCAAGTGTTTAAAACCTGATTCCAAATTCAGCAAAGATGAAAAAATTTGGCTGCTGAAAGACAATAAATGCTTATGCTCTAATGTCAGCCAATTTTTCACAGTTTGAATTTTACTTAATAAAAGTTATAAAAATGAAATAAACAACTGGCAAATACTTTGAAGTTTTTAGAAAAGTGCAGAGGATTAAAATGGGGAGTTAAATTTTTTTCCCTGCTTTAAATTCTTCATAATTCTTCATAAATTAATCTGGCAAAATGTTGTCGTTATTTGGTTCTAGGACCTTTTACACATTCAGTTTAAAGCTTAGTCTGATATTAATATCATGAGCTTTGTTTTAATGTTTAAAGCTTTGAAGATATAGGAGTTTCTTTTATCACTCCCCATTTATGCAATCAATCACAATCGGCAAATATTGGAATGATCAAATACCTGAAGCCTTAAATTCACCTGACAGTCTAATTCAAAATTGAATAGTATCCCTCAGTTGTCACTAGCTTACCAAGGTCACTCCTAAAGAAATCCCTATCATAATTTGGAAGAAAACATGGGAGACCTCAAAGTGGGAAATGAGACAATGTCTTTTTCATTATTCATCTTAGTTGTATGTGCAAAATGGAGTCTTAGATATGTGTAGAATGAAGATGCAAATTTACCCAAAAAGTTATCACAGCTGTCATGTAAAATGCAAATGAAATGTACCCTCCTAAAATTGTATGACCATTTCTCATATTTCAGCATTTTAAGCAGGCTAAAAATCAAGATTTATATTAGAAATATTATTCAAGTTATATTCAACAGATGTAAGGTCTAAAAGTAAATTTCAAGCAATGCATTTATTAGCTAATTTAAATACTAATAAGGAAATAGCCACTGATTAGTTATACTTTTTGACCTGCAATAATCCATCATTAGTGCTGCAGTATGGGAAACTTTTCCATCCTGCATTGTCTCTATTGCTGCTATATTTGCAGGTCTTCAGACATCTTAACTCCGTACTTTATTATGCACATGTATTTATATGTCTCTAAAGTACCATTCAAACTTTCATATTTAAAAAAATAGTTTGAACTTATATGAATAAGAAAAATTAAATGTGGTACTCATCTTTAGAAAAAACCTTATGCATAAGTCAAAATTTGGTTGATTTATTCAAAGCTGCTAAGCAGTGTGTGTACCTAATCTCCTGTTCACTATGCTGAAATTTATCCTGAGGATCTGAAAGACACATTATAGTTATAAAACTGTATAAACAGTCTCAAGTGAGTTGCAAGTATACAGCTACAAGGCAATCCAAATCCAAACAAAAAGTACGTTCACACTGATAGCTTAGTTGACTCCACACCAAAGTGGCCTTGTTTTCTGTTTAAAAGACATCTCTTTTCTCAGCACATCCTCAGATATATTTGTCTCACTTTGAGTCTAGGGGAATCTAGCAGAAAAGTGTTTGATGTTCTACAGGCTATCAGGACCTAAGAACTTCTTATCTGATTTCTAGTGGTAGGTAGTTACATCTGGGGCAATTGCCTGACCTTACTTCACACTGAAAAGAATTCAGAATTTTTGGGGCCAAATTCTTCTGATAGGTGAGCTGCATATGCAAATCTGTTCATTTTGCTTTGTGTATACTGTATGTAAATCCCACCCTCAAGGTATCTACAGCATGCACACTTGGAGCTGGATTGTGTCTGCACTTTCAGTGGAGGATTCATCAGTCCTACCATTTTTAAAACTGCCAACAGTGGCAGGTCTGAACTGTCTTCCGAGCTGGAAAAAGACTCTCAGCACACCAGAAGAGGCAAGAGAAACCCACTTCAGACTAGCTCTGCTGTGGTTCCTGACTGAATGGCCATCAGCAGTGTGAGGGCCTTAGTTGCATTCCTAGAATTCATCCTTTAATTTAGACTTTGAAAGGAATTCAGGTCACAAAATTCAAGAGGGCTTTGCTATGGAAACATAAGTATGTTTACTGTCCATGATTGGATTTACTGTGAATATGCATTCCTATTACAAATTAAAACACTAATATAGATGTGTTTTTTCATAACCAGATGCTACTTTTTTTGGTAGAATTTCGTGTTAACATTGAAGATCCCACAAATGTATCATAGCAGGAGCTTAGCACATTTGAGACTCCAGCTTTGTACTTTTTGAGAAGGCTTCATTATATGGATTGTTTCCATGGAGTAACTTTAGAAATAGTAGTGCAGTGGTATTGATTCAAGGCTTTGTACTGAATGTTCACTCTAGTTTTTTTCTGCAGGAAGAACCTTGTACTTTTTGTAATTAGTTATGCATCTACTTTCTGTTCTAGTCAAGAGTTGTATTCACTCTCTCTTTTGAGGTTCACATGCTAATGTCCTCCTTATGAGAATCACTTGTCTTCTTAGGTGGATGTGTTCTGTTGACTGGCTAGATAATGTGCCATAGCATATCCTAATGCTTTGTCCCAGCATTTCCACTCTACAGTGGTTGTGTTGTAGCTCTGAATGTTAAACAAGTTGCGTGCAGAGTTTATGTACTGTTCACCATATGTGCAGCCACTTCTTGTGTTGCTATCAATGGTTTTATTATTTTCCATCTTTACCTCAAGTGTTGCACTCAATGACTAGGTCTGAAAGTGATAATTACTTCTCCACTGCAGAGACAAACTGATTTACATATTTATCAAAGGAAAACTGGATGGCTCTGAGCATACTACAGGAACATTTGCATATTTTTAACCTGAAATATCCAAAAGCTAAAATTAAGATAGGGATGTCTTGATCTTAGTTATAAGCTTGTTTTAATACAAAGGTTTTAGTCAGTGGCTTTTGTAATCAGATCAGTGCATTAGAGTGAGGTATCTTTTCTTCATCACAGAAAATCAACATAGAGATTAAAATGATCGTTAGCTTGTAAATGATGGTATGCAGAAGCTGCAACATTAAGTTTTCATAAGGTGAAAATCTTAGCCTTTGAGCCTTGAAGAGATGATTAACTGTGGAAAAACCTTAAACTGCTGCAGCAGAAAGGGGCTCTCAAAAGGATTACTATGTAGTAAACCTATGGGTATATAGTTGAAAGGTATCAATACATTTTCTGGTAGAAATGTCGGTTTCCAAATACTTATGCATGTAGCATTAATTTGTAGGATTTTATGCATCTGTTCAAAGGCTTGCCACTCACAGAGGTGAATGCCTGGAGCTGACTACAATTTGTGATTCTGGTTAATGATGCTATTAAAAACCAAACATGAGCAGCAGTAGCAAATTCTGAACAGAAAATAAAAACAATAAGACCCCAACAATAATCAAACTACCTCTTCTAGGCAGTGATGTGATGGCTTATTTTCCCAGGCTAATCTCTTGGAATCTTGTTCAATAATTATCTCAAGCTTGCTGTAAGTTTCTGGATAAAAGAGAATCATATGAAAGTTTATTGGAGTTGGAAAAGAGTGTTACATTAACAGGAATTTCCTTTACTGTCATCTGTCTTTTCCTGAGAAAGATCCTTAACCGTTGTTCTGAAATATATTCTGTCTTTGAAACTGGCAAACTGCTTTAAAGCTTTCCTTACAAGTAGAGAGACTGTTTTTTTCTAAAGCCTAGATTACACAGAGGTATTCTGTTTCCTCTAGCTTTTTATTCACAATTTCAGCAATATGCTAAATTATTTTGAATTAATATAAATAATATTTCTTTTCTATTGACTTGAAATGACAGTTAAACTAATTTTTGAATAAAATGTATTTTTTCATATGCTTGCTTGACTAAAACTTTGAACAGTTTTCCTAATAACTTACACGTTTGTAAACACATTGTTTTTCAGTGTTTGTACCTTGTTTACAACTGAATAGTCATTTTTTAAAAGCCCTCTCTCTTCATGTAGATGTGTACAGTAGTCAAAACTCAGTAAATAAAATCATCATTAGCAAGGCTGGTTGAGCTACCATTCAGGCTGTGCTGGAGAAGTTGAATAGCAGCATGGCACTGTGTTTCCTTCAAAGAACAGAGTCAATTGCTCTTCTGACTTTCATGTGGCTATCACTCCACTGAAATTGGCATTTTCACATTCAGAATGAAACAATTCTTTATAATTTTACACAGCTCAAAGCAAGAATGGAGAGCAGAATATAGAGAGCACTCCTCAGTATATTTCACAAGAAGTTTCATTTAAATTTTGGAACACTGATGCACTAATTAAAACAAGTAACATCTTAATGCAGTCCTCAATCTGTTTTGCATCTTAAAAATATGTAAATGAAAGAAAAATGTCCAATGATCTAGCGCCTTTGTCTGCTACCATGTTAGTCACCTACATTGCAGAATACATTCCTATAATTGCAGTGGTAGGAGTAGCTTGATCTGAAATTCTAGTTGCTAAATAGCTGCAGAAATTATGGAGCTCTGTCAGCTAGATTGATTTTGATATTCAGAAATGTTTTCTTTCCAAATATGTTCTGTTCAAAGCAGAAAAAAATTAGCTGGTACCATCCACATAGATCAGTACAGCAGTTGATTTTTCAGAACGTGGCTTTCAAGCAAGGTATTTTAATTTAAACTCTTTCCATTTTTTTATTGATATTTTCCTACTCTGGGGATAGTAAGCTATAGTTGCTTGAACAAAGCCAATGTTATCCCAATGTTTTGACCTATTCATCCTACAGTTTCATATTCTGTATAAACCCTTGACATCCAAAAATTCTATTGAAATTTGTATTGTTTTCTGAAGCCTGCAATAGAATTCACAGGGGACACTAAGCCAGCTGAAGCCCCATTCTTCTAACTCAAAAGTATATGAGGTATTTCCAATCATATTTTATGGGTGAAGCAATACAATTTTACCATCATCTTTTACACAGACATCATTTATCTGCTCACTAGACTCATTAAAGTGTGTTGCTCATGGAGTTGCATGTGTAGCACTTTGGGTGCAATTCATCTTACTGTCCTTGATGTCTAATATGAAGGTATTTAGTTTTCAGTTATTTGCCTATCTTCTCTTTTTTAGTCAACAGGTAAAAAAGGTCTTTTTGCAGCTGTAATTCACCTTTTCCAAGGCAGCTAAAATAACTGCCATTGCCTGGGAATATTTATACATCAATTTTAACTTAATAATAAAGTCTCTGAAATATACAGAAGTAGTGAGAGTGAGGCAGTTAAAATCACACACACAAAAAAAACCAAAAAAACAAAACAAAACAAAACAAAAAAAAAAGTAAAAGAAATGTTTGTCTTCATGATAGTATTTGTTCCAAAATTCTTATAATATTGAATATGAAAAATAACCATCCACAGACATCCACAATGCATTCTTTGCAATTTTCTTCACTGGTTACCATTTAGAAATACTGGTAAGTGAATGTATTTCTTGTCACATCATTCAAATGCACTTCAATGTGGCTTATCTCCTGGTAGCACACACTTTGCTGTTTATTTACAGTTTTCATTCTAGTAGGTGCCGGTGTTCGATATCAAAATAGAAATGGAAGGTTTGCTTGTGAGTGTGTTGTGACTGCCATACTCTGACAATACTGTTTTTTGAATTACTACTATTAGTCCATCTGTACTGAAAAATGTTTTTGCTAAGATAAATTGTCATTTTAGCATTCATTAATTAAATCTAATGTAGCAATTTTAAACCTCTGTTTTTAAAAACCCCTTTGAAGGAAATGGAAGTTTTACCATTGAGTTCAATAAGTTTTGGATGAGAATTTCTATGCATTTTACATGGCTGTTTTTTTTTTCCAAAATGTGAAGCATTTGAGTGTCAGAATTTTATAATTTTTTTAAGAGCAAGTCAAGTTACTCAACCTTGTTAAAAAAAGTCATTATAATGTCTTACATTAAATTTTAATATTAATTTTTAATTTTAAGTTTGATTATCTGTGATAATGAGACAATTTTCATTGCTTCATATATATTCCAAAATTAATTGGGAAATCAAAGTAGCCATTATTGAATAATTGCCAATGCCTTTGATCACCAGAGATCATTCAATGTTATATACTGAGTGCCATTCTCATTTTATTTTCATTATGTTTTATATGCAAGATTAACTTGAAAGCTCAATTTCGTCATGGAACATGATGTATGTAAAAAAATACTGTTGTGCACATAACTGCACATATATTTCTTTGCACAATATTATTTATTATTATTGTCATTGCATCATAAAATCATAGCTTGATGTAGAATGGGAGGAAACTCTGGAGGTCATGTGCCTGAATACCTACACATATTTTCCTATTTTATCTTTATACTCTACTTTTTTATCATCACTGACACATTTCCAAGAGATTGAAATCATTTAGCAAGTACATTCTCCAAACAATTTCAGAAGCCAATGGGAAATTGCTTCTTTCTTTTCTGGCACTAAGTCCACCTTATGCAGCAAACGCATGGCTTGTCAGATGGATCTGCATGATTTTCCCTCAACCCACCAACTTTAAAATGTCAGCCTTTGTAACAGATTTTCTCAGCTCTGTTGGGAAATTTCAACTCCCACGAGGCTTCAAAATTTACATAAACAAATTCTCCTACTCTTATATTTCTTCTTTGCTCCTACTTTGCAAACAAGACCAACAGGTATCTGCTTAAATTTGTTGGTGGATGTTCCTTTAATCTTGACCCAGTCATTTGAAAAATTAATACAGCCAACCTTTTAAAAAAGACAGTTTTAGAATGATATAACATTAAGAGGCAACTAGAAATAGTAGAAATAAAGAAACATAATTACTCTTTATCCAAAAAAAGAGCATAGCAACAGAAACACTGATCTGAAAACGATGTAGAGGGCTCTGTATTTCAAAGTTCTTATCTCATCCTCTTTGACAAAATAATTGGCATCAGATTGAATTCTTAGTGGACAGATTAGCAAATCAAAATTAACATTCAAATTGGACCATTCTTGGATGCTTAAGTAAAAGAATAAAGATGAAATGGTCGTGAAGACAGAATTATCTTTATATGTTCTGAGATCCCTAAAGGACAGGTTTATTGTGAGGCTGATGTGAAGAGTTCTTAAGCTTTGGTCATTTTCCAGGACGAATAATTTTAGATTCCTAATCAGTATAAAATTCACTGGAGCAAGTTACAAAGAGATGCTTCACTCTCATTCATACAGAAACCCGCTTTAAAGAATTCAGTCTAAATAGGTTTCAGTGTAATTTATATAACTGCAAGGCCTTCCACAGTGCCAATGTAGTGTGAGGAGCCCTTTGTGAAGGGCACCATGAGTCCATGGTGCCTAAGAGGTACAAAACATATCCCTGTGGGTACTTCTTTTAAATGTGTGCACCTGGGTGTGTTTATTACTTTGTACATTTTGAGTTTAGTTGATGATGATGTTTTTCTATATGATGAGCTATTAAGGACTAACTGTTAGGTTTGATAATGAAATCACACATACTTCAAAGGTGCTACATACATTTTCTTACTTTTTTTGGTTTTGTCTTACACTAACACACTGAAAATGTTGTGTTACTGCCTCTATAGGTTGCTAGGCAGCAAGGCTTTACCACCAAATTGTGAGATCTACTCTGCATGCTGAGACTCTCTCCTCAGTGTTATTGAATATCCTCAGTGGCTTGAATCTTCTTGCTAAGGGGTTTCCTTGACTGAGACTTCCAAAAGTCACTTGCTCTCTGTGGATTAGCCCTTTTCTCTTATGTGCATGAATCCTCTCATATTGTATTTCAAGAAACCCTGCAGCAACTGAGTCATAGTCCCAATTGCTACAAGCCCTTTGTGGTTGTGCCCTACTGTGTGCTGTATGTGCCAATTGCTGGGTATAAGAGAGTTTATGTAAAAAGTCATCTCAAAAAAGGGCAAGGACAAAAATGTTTATGTGTTCCAAGGCTAATGAAAATGCCACTTAAAGTTCCCAGTGTCCAGAGGAGTGCAACAAGTCTGGTGAGGGGCTTGGAACACAAACCCTGTGAGAAATGGCTGAGGGAGCTGGGGGTGTTTATCCTGGAGAAAAGGAGACTCAGAGGTGACCTTATCACTCTCTGCAATCTCCTGAAAGGTGTCTGTAGCCAGGTGGGGGTTGGTCTCTTTCTCCAGGCAGCAACTGACAGAACAAGAGGACACAATTCAAGCAGTGCCAGGGCAAGTTTAGGTTAGACATCAGAAAAAAATTCTTCACTGAAAGAGTGATTGGGCACTGAAATTGTCTGACTGAGAGATGGTGGATATACCATGCTTAGAAGTGTTTAAAAAAAGACTGGATGTTGCACTCAGTGCCACGGTTTAGTTGGTGAGGAAGTGTTAGGTTAGGTCATAGGTTGGACCTGATGATCTCAAAGGTCTTTTCCAACTGAGTTGATTCCATGATTCTTAAAGTTGTCCTTTGTTTATTTTTGTTCTTTTTTTTTTTTTTTTTATTTCATCTAGGGCAAATTCTGGATGTGCTGGAGAAGCATAATCTGAGTGACAAAACTCTTGTGTACTTTACATCTGACCAAGGGGCTCATGTTGAAGAAATCTCCAGTGCTGGAGAAGTCCATGGAGGATACAATGGCATATATAAAGGTGAATATTCTCTGATTGTTCTTCAAAAATGCAAAAAAAAGCATCTATTAGGGTTTGAACCAAAACTGTAAGGCACTATGTGGCCAAGGTTAAAATATTTGATCTAATCAAAATAAAGTAAGAATATTTATTTTCATTCTTTTTAATGAAATTCAATAAGTCTTCTTGTCTCTTTATGAGAGATTAATTTCTTTTTCATTCTTTCACTAGGTAGAGCCTGTGTAATTTGTTTTCCACTCCTATTTCAGGGGTCTAGATCAAATGAATTCAGCAATTTTTGGAAAGTCATTCACCCAACTTACAACTTTTAGTTGTAGAGATAACAAAGTAAAAGTTCCTTAGGTGTTTTGTTGTTGTTGTTGTGGGGTCTTTTTGGTTTTGGTTTGGTTTATTTTAAGTATTTATAGTATCATAGAACTGCAAAATCTCATAGTAGTTGAACCTGGAAGGCATCTCCCAAGCTCTGCAGTTCTAGCCCCCACAGAGCAGGGTCATCTCTAGCATGTTGCTCAGGGTTGTATCCAGACAAGTTATGAAAAATCCAGTGATGGAAACTTCACAGTCTCCTTGGGCAACTTTCTCTAGTGTTTGATCATGCTCATCATAAAAAAACCCAAACTTTTTCATATGTTTAAATGGAGTTTCTGTGGTTTAGTTTTTGCCCATTGCCTCTTACCTATCAGTGGCTTCCCACTGAAAAGAGTCTGGCTCTGTCCTCTTTACTCAGGTAAATCCATGTAATCCCTACAGATGCATAAGATCTACTAAGCATTTTCTTCTCCAGGATGAACATCTCTCTCAGCCTCTCCTCATATACTGAATGCTCCAGCTACTTAATCATTCATCACCTTCCTTTGAACTCATTCCAGTATGCCCATGTACCTTGTACTGGGGAGTTCTGTACTTGGACCCAGTGCTCCAGGTATGTCTCACCAGCGCTGGGCAGAGAACAGGACTTGCCAGAACCATTCTTCCTCATACAGCTCTGAGTGATGCTGTCCTTCTTTGCCAGGAAGGCACATTGCTGGCCCATGTTCAGCTGGATGCTCATTAGAACCCTCCAGTTCTTCTCTGCAGAGCTGCTTTCCAGCCAGTTACTCCCTAGCCCTTGCTTTGCTGGAGGTTACTGCTGTGAAGATGCAGGATTTGATATTTCCTTTGCTGAACTTAGTGGGGTTCCTCTTGGCCCATTTCCCCAAGTCTGTCAAAGTCCCTTTGGATGATAACACAGCCTTCCACTCTTGCCAGATTTATGTCACCTGCAAAACTTCAGAAAGGAAAAAAAATTCAGGCATATAGAGTAAGCAGTAACCATACAGAGAGGTTTTCAAGCAAGAGGACCCCACAGTTTTTAGTCTGTAGGGATCTGTCTGAGAAATGACCCTTATATTTTAAGAGAGCTTCAAAGGAAATGCTACACAAGAAAAACAAGGGATGCCAAAGTTACGAGGTCTATCAGATGGGTCCCCTTGGGCTAACACCAGAGTGAAATGTATCTTGAACATTAGCACATAGGCCTTGCATAGCGATTTAAGTAATTAAGGAACCATATGGTTACATATCTGTAGCTGTAGGCACAGCCTGAGGTGTTTTAGAATCTCTAAAAAATATTTGCCTTCTAGAGTGCCAGACATAAGGTACTGGATAAATGATAAGGAAGGAAAAAATACACTTGGGAATATGTCTTCTTGGGGAACTTTAATTAAATGGAGTCTTTTCTCTCAAGCCTTGCAAAATTTTGTATTCATACTTACAGTTCAGAGAAAAAAATTGAAATAGATCTTACCTGGATTAAGAAAAAAAAAAAATTGAGTGATAGGTATAGTTAGGGTAGTAATAGGGGCTTCTTTAAAAAAAGAGAAAATTGTGTGGTTTGCAGTTAACACCTGTGCTGTGCTGACAAATGGATTAGAAAATAATCACAAAGTAGGAAACAAAATTATTATTTGATGAGCGACATTCTTAATAAAATAAAAAAAATTAAAAGACCCACACAATTAGTTGAATATACTTTTAACATTTTAAAATGCCATTAATTCTGCTTCATATTCCACTCTCTCCATCTCAAAATCATTCCTTAATTTAACAGGTATATTATGCATCATTTTCAAAAGGACTTAAGTAGAAATGATCAATTAATTGCATAACTAGCAATTTTCACACATAGAAATTTATTCATATTAGAAGTCATGTGTGAAAGTGTGATGAAAAGTGTCTGTACATCTCTGGCAAAGCTAATGAGAACAAGACCCATGAAGCCCCAAGACACTGACAGAGCAATGTGCCTAAAAAAGCAAAAGGACAATCTTTATGCTGCTTGTGCTTACTTGTGCACACACCAGGAATTTGCTTCCTGTGGTGTGTAGTATAAAAACCTGTGAGACATACACATCCCTTCTCCCTCCCTGTCTCTGCTAGTCAATCTCCACTACTTAACTTTATGTATGTGAGTGCTGTATGAATGCAAATATTAATCAAGCCACTTAACCCTCTTGTCAGAGCTGCAGCAGTATGCTCAGCAATAATTGGTTCCGCCCTAAAATCAAAAGCTCTCAACTGATCTCCACAATTCTAACTCACTAATTTCTCTTGATACCTAGCCAAACAAGCACCAATAATAAAATTTAAGAGGAGTTTGGAGAGTTAAGCTAGTGCTGCAAAACCCGATGCAAAAAGGGGAAATTGCTGTTTGAAGGTTTTATTACTCTGGATTCTAACTACAGAACAATTCACCATAAATTTGGATAGCCCTCAAAATTAGATACCAGAGCAAACATAGTGTTCTAACCAATTGCTGTCGTACACAGTGGTTTATTCCTGCAGTATTCCTTTTCAGAAGACATTATATAGTAAAGCTGAAGTGATGCATCAAAATCTCTTTCCAGTGGCCTTTTTCTGATATTTGGTTATCAGTATCTGCGTAGTAAATATAAACCCTAAGAAGATCCTAATCCTAGACAATACAACCTTGGTTTAAGATATGAATCCTGACAATTTAGATTCTTCAAAGTTTCTTAACATTAATTACAAAAATTTTTATGGTGTAAAGATGAATTTCCACTTTGAGTCTTTCTAAAGTCTGAGTATAGCCTCTATCACTTGTCTATGTGAACACAGTGCTTTCATTTACTATTTTGAAATGGGACAGTTGCAAATTTCAGAGAACATCTTGAAGCTTAATAACATTTCCTCACTGATATAGCATAAAGGGGGGAAGAGTTTTAAATCTTCCCTAGCTTAGGTTTGGTTTGTATACTTTTATAGTGCCTCTTTGCAGAGGCAAAAGTCAGAAGATGATTGTCTCTTCCATCTCTCTTATGATTTTTAACTGATGAGGTTTTTTTGTCCCTATTTTTTTTTTTTTGTTATTTTCCTATGTGAATTACTTCTCTTTCAAAACTGAAGTAAATATACTAAAATAGTGAGGGAGTTAACACACTGTAGCATCAAGGTACCTTGCTATTTTTTGGGGTATTTTTGCAAAGGATCACAGGCTGTTTGCTTGCTCTTTTTGTTTCCTGACTGTTAGTTAGATTTTGATTCATGACAATCCTTTGTCTCCTAACCCGTGATTGATGTTCCAGTAACTTTTCCTGACGGTCTTTGTCAAAGATCTTTCAAAGGCTTAAATCTAGATACAGCTCCTAAAACAAAAAATAGTGGCTGTTTTATTAAGAATTTCTTCATAGCAACTGAAGGCCTTCTTACCTGAACTCATGAAGTATTCCTATGATTTCTATGAGAAACTATTACTATTTTAATTAAATTAAAATATTAACAATTTAATTAATACATTAATATTAAAAACTATATTGAAATAAGGAAAGAACAGGTGTAAGTGAAGTATCTTCTTAAAACTTTCTATGTAACATTTCCTTTTTTTTTTTTCCGTTCTG
>WEIU01023469.1:380860-405682 GCA_013389925.1 Aegithalos caudatus
AAAAAAGAGTTGAGGGAACTATTCATAATGGCAAAATGTAAAATTTTTTCCTCTAGTAATGTAAAAATCAAAGGGAAAAGCTCCTGAATGTTTTTCTCCAAATTAACCAATTGGAGGTGGACATTCAGATTTGGGGGTTTTTAAGCAGCCAATGAGCAGAGCTTTAATATCTTCTCAGGAAAGTGAGGTTTGAATTATTTTTCTGATTTTGAAATGCTTTCTGACTCAGGATTATTGATGGACAAGATCTGCTACCTTTACTTCAAGGAAAAGTTACTCGATCTAAGCACGAATTTCTCTTCCATTACTGCAATGCGTATTTAAATGCAGTGCGCTGGCATCCAGAAAACAGTAAGTAAACTTGCCTGTTCACATTTTAAATATTTAATATAATTTTTATTGCAGCTTGAAAAGAATCAGGAGGAAGCCTGGGGCTATAGTAACAAAAAAGTTGTTTAAAACAACTTAGCCTTTTTCCTTCTCTTTCACTTTTGTCTTTGCTGTTACATTCCTATTCACCATTTCACTGTTTGACATTATTTGGTTGTTATGTATTAGTGTTAAATATGAATGCAATACTGAGATCTATGATATATGAAAATTCCCTTTTTTAAACCTTCATGAGAGAGAGGCTGTGCAACAGAATGAAGCAGTCAAGGCTGACTCTTTCATTGTCCTAAAAATGCACAGGTAATAGGATGGTTTGCTGAATAACAGCACAAGTATAGTGCCAACCTGGCCATTTTTATTATTCAGATAGCAAAGCATAGAAGAATCAAAGTCATAATTATCCAATAAATGAATATAGTATTATAGAGTCCCTTTTCATGCTTTTTATGAATTACACAATTCTACTTTGTAGACCAAAGAAAAAAGCATTTATTACTGTTTTTCTCTTTTTTAAGTAACAGCTCACTGGTTTTTGTAGCACCTTCCACATTAACCAAAGCATATTGACCTTTCTATGAAAATCCCTCTGCTGAATGATGTTAAACACAGATTTGTCCCATCTCAGTTGCCATTGGAAGTGATGACTTGTGTCATAGTTACAAAATATTGATCCTAAACAAGTTTTGGCTTAGATTTTTTTTTTTTTTTTAATTTAAGTGTTTTGGGAAGGATCTAAACCCTAAAACGAGAGAAAATATGTTCTTAAAGTATTTGGAAACTGTCTTCTTGGTCATCTGTAAGCTGACTCTGTACCTGTCTTGGATTTTGAACTAGGAAAAGGGAAAATATTACATATAATATTTATTTACCATTACTGTGCCTTTATGTCTTGCATTTGATAAATAATCATAAGGAAGAACCAAGCAATCAGATCTAGAACCATTTTGTATCTGGTGTTGGATGAAGTTATTCTGCATCATGATCAGAGACGTGGCCAGAGAAGCTGTTTTTCTCAAGCATACACCTTTGCAAGATGATATAACCCTTGTCTGAGGAAAGGGTCATCTTTATTACTCACTGAAATGGAATGTGATGGGAAATAAATGTGAGCAACAATGGGAGACTAGTCTACTGTATTTACTTGATGAGCAACAGCAATGTAGAGTGTGATTCTTCCTTTCTCCAAGGCATTCAAATGATGAAGCCCACTCAGAACCTGGCAATAACATTTTCATAACAGTGGGCTGGCTTTTGTACAGAAGGTTGTTGTGGTTTAATTCCAGAAGGCAGCTAAGCCTGACAGAACCACTCTGTGGCTCTTTCTAGGATGGGGAAGAGAACTGGAAGAATAGAAGTGAGGAGACTCATTAGTTGAGGTAAAGACAGTTTAATAGATAAAGCAAAAGCCACAGGTGTCATCAAAGCAAAACAAGGAATTAATTCATTATTTCCCATTAACAAGCAGGTGTTCAGCTGAAGCAGGGAAAAATGGGCAACTGAATAACAGAACCAATATGATTGAGCAGAAGCCGATTTATTGTTTACATTGATAGAGATTCTAAGGCTGCTTGTTCACGTGTTTGTCATTATTTGATTGATTTCTCTGTCTTGTCCATCCATCCAGCACGCGCCCTCCAGGAAACAGGATTGGTCCCAGGTTATGGTTCTGTGGGCCTCCTTTATCTAGGTCTTGCATTCCTGGTATTCTATTTCTCAGGCTCTTCTTTTCTTATTTTAGCCCTGTTTTTCTCAGTAACCTTGACAAATTCCTGAGGGTTCTGATAACCATAACAAATACCTACAGGTGGTAGTTTGGCTGGAGTACTTTGTATTCCAAGTTATTTAGATACATTGCTACATTTGCCCATCTCCAGGAAAGCTGGCCTCCATCATACATAGTGGTGACTTGGGAAAACAAATGTCATCACTGGATATCGCCCCTTTCTTCTTATTTCCGCAGCTCTCTATGCTGAACATGATGTCATTTGGTCTAGGATATGCCCTGGGTCAGTTGGGGTCTGCTGTCCCAGCAGTGCTGCCACCAAGTGCTCCTTGTGCATCCCCAGCCTGCTCTCTGGTGGGGTGGGGGGAGTGGCAGAAGAGCTTTGTCTGCTCAGTAATAAATACAACATCCCTGTTATCAACACTGTTTTCAGCACAAATGCAAAACACTGCCCCATAGTAGCTACTGCGGGGAAAATTGGCTCTATTCTAGACAAAAGAAACACAAAGGGGTTATGACATTCTGCCTTGTCAGCTTACATTGTACCAAGAGTAGACAATAGCCAGGTATTCCTCTCTATTGTCTTATGTACCAGTCCTCTCTGAGGGCTTCACATCATGTTCAGCATCTTCTGCACTTCTCTGGTAATGGGCCCTAACCCAGTTGTTCAACTGGGAGTGCTCATTCCTTCATTAAACAAGTAATTCCTATTAATTTCAAAGATTCACTTTCTGAAGAACAAAGCAACAACAGCTTAGAAGAGAAAGTTTACAACTGTTAAGGAAATGTGATGTATTTATTCATTAAAGTGCAAGGTAATGGTACATATATTGTATATATGCACTTATTAATGAATATATAATGAGATTTCCTACTATATTTTCTGGGAAGTCTCACTTTGCATGTCACTGACAACTTGCATATTCCACTATGTTTTCTAGACACTCAAAGTGTAGGATTAGCTTTGATCCTCAGGAAAAAAAATGCATATACCAGGAATTGAGAGGAAAGCTAAATTCTGTTTAGCTATTTAGTCACTTTTAAACTCCATCACCCCACAGTTTCCTTACTAACTTAATCTTTGCCATTATTAGATTTCCAAAGTGGTTCAGTCCAGACTGCCCTTTGTTGTTTAATTTTTGACTCTTAAATATACGAAACAGGCAGATGTAGTGTACATGAAATTTTTGGTAGTTGCACGTCTTGCTTGCAAGGTGCTAGTCTGACTTAAGCAGGCATGTTTCTCACATCATTCGGGGAAGGTCAGAAACTTCAGAGTGAACAATTACCATTTTGCATTTATATATTTAGAGGCTAAGAGTTCCTCATAACCAAATCAATACACATCTTCATTAAGTTATATTAGTTAGGTCAGTTATTGCATTCACAATGTACTTTCCCCTTCATCAGTCCTTTGAAGGAGCTTTAGAGGATGCATGCTATGCAATGATCTTCTCAAAAACATCTTCAGAATTTAAACCCTGTGCTTTCTAGAGAGTCACGAGGAAAATAATCTCTTGATTTTGTTTCTCTTTCCTTCATCTTTCTCAGCCACAGAAATAAGCTAACACCATTTTTTCTTCATGTTGCTTCAACTCTCATTTTACCTCACGCTAGAAAATAATGCACATAATTCTTCACATTCTGAATTTTAAAAAATGAATGAAATATCAGACAATTTTCTTTTGCTCTCACAGACTTGTGCATGCTGATATTTCACAGAATTACAGAGTCACAGAACAAGCTGAGTTGGAAGGAACCCACAAGGATCACTGAGTCCAACTTGCTATAATTGCCTTGGAAACAGCCAAGATATATAGTCCTAGTCCTTGAAGGATGATTTCCTGTTATTTTGAAACCTTATAAATATATGTAATTTAATTTATCTGTTAAAAATACAGAGAAGAAGATGTGAAAAAGTACAGTGATTTCCTATTATCAATATTTTTCTGTACAGCTGCCTGGTGTACCATAGAAGTACCAATATATGAAAGCAAAACCTGCAGGAAAAAAACCCACATTTTCTTTCTTCCTATTAGGGTGTAATTACTTAGGGTTTTTAAAGCACTAAGTAATTTTTTAATCATTAAGCATTTATATTGAAAATTAAACAGATATAGGATCTGCCTTTACTTTAGTGAGCTGAGCCACCCAAAATTTTGTATTGCTGTGTTGTATGTCAGATGATACTTTGGCCTGATCACATGTTCTTCTGCTTGAACAAATTGACTAATACTTTTGTATTTGCTAACTTTACAATTTAGCATAACTGAGTACTAAAAAACTGCCAAGAGCAGTCTCCAGCATATTACTGGCATATGAATCTGTACTGTTAAATCTGCATTGCTATGACAACTTAATTATAAGGGGAGGATTAATCAGATACAGAGCAAATCTGTAGTTGAACAAAACTGCATCTTTCACTTTCACTGTGTGCAAAATTTTGATTTGATAAGGAGGAAATATATTGTAATGCTGTGTAATAAACATAGAGAAATATAATGCAATACAGTCTGCATTGTTTCACAATATTTTGGTACTACTGATAAAAATATACTAACATTTCTGATAAATGCTACAGTGACTTTACTAGCAGCACTTCCCCTTTTCTGTTTCAAAATGGATTTAGTTATTCAGTGGGATATGTCATTCAGTAAACAAAAGGAAAGGAGATTTTCTATGGCAAGTTCAACTGAAGCAGACTAGACTGCAGTGCCAAACTAGCTTATTATGCAAATATAATTACTTTTAAAGACAGTAGAAATTCAATGAAAAGCTTTATATTGAAATTTCCCACTTTGCTTCACTTAACAAATGAGATGCATTTCAATTAGTGTTTATATTGAGTTTCTTGAATGTTGTGATCTACCTCAGTTACTGAAATTATTTCAATCAAATTCACCAATGAGGGATTCTTTCTGTAATATCACAGAATTCATAGCTATTGTTATTCCTGGCTATTAAAATGTTCTCCAGCATCCAACAGTATTTTATGAGATGTATTTTGTTCTATGGCTAGGGGTTATAGGGCCTTCCTAGTCATGAATTTAGCCTTTTTCTATATTTTCAGCCGTAAAAATTGAAGGCTAAAGACAAACAAAAAGTATATGAGAGAGAAATATTTTGGTTTGCAATTTTCAGGTTGACTATATAGGATAAATTTACACAATAGTGTCTTGGGTTTTTTAAGAGCTTCCTCCGGATTTAGTTTGGTTAAAGACATTGGAGTCATAATAAAGAGAGGACAAAGCATGAAAAATCTGCTCAGAAGTGTCATTTTGTAACAACTTCTGGGTTGGACTAGTGCAACCTTTCTTGTGAAATGGAGTTAAAATAAGACCTCTTTCTGAAGAAATTACATATAAGGAATACCTTCCACTTTTCCTTACCACTCAAAAGCCCAACATTATGCATGCTTTAAAGGATAGTGTGGATTACTTTATAAATAAGGGGTCTTATTTATGGTGCCATTCTTAGCTTAATTTTTTTGTAATATCATATTCAGTGTTAATAGTTAAAAACTGTAAAATGAATTCATATGCTTATAACACTGTCTTGTGAGCACAATATTGTACTCGGAGGAAACACACAGGAGTTGGAGTTTAGGCAAGTAACAGAAGCTGGAAAACTTCTATAAAATTCTACAACTAGCTTGAAATGTTTTTTCTACAGTCCAGTTCTCAGTGTGATGGTAGGTTAATCTAGTGGTTTTCTCTAGCAAACAGAAATGCATTAATGTGTATATCAGGAAGATTTTGGAGTGTTATGTGGTGCCAAAAGACTTGTTTGTAAATGCCTGTCCTTCCTTGTTTGGTCCTCTTAGTGCATATAAGAAATATAATTATCCAGACATCCACAAAGTAAATGAATAATTCTGTTTGAACAAATTCCTCTGAACTAGAAAGTATTAAAGTTTTTTCCTATGTTTCTAGTATTTTAAATATCTCTCTTAATATGGCTTCCACTTTTTGAATATAAACAAGAAATTTCAACTCATTCATTTTTTAAAGCCTCATAAGCTTTTAAAGATTATTTTCTTAGTAATAACAGAGGAAGTTTCTCAGTGTGTTCTTTACCATCGGGTGAACAAATGCTAAAGCAGCTTAATTTGTAAAATGTGGGATGTTCTTGTCATACACTGAAGACCCATTGGCAGAACCCATACCCTTGCCTACTTTCCCTATTCTTTTTGCTTGCTTCCCTGAGGAGCTTTTTCAATTTAAAGTCTATTTGCCTTCTCTGTGGCGAACAAAGGACTTAGAAGATGTTGTTACAGATTAGTAAAGACTTACCTTGATCCTGAGAATGCCAACAGTTATAGTTTCTTTCATTGCTTAACAGTACAAAGGAAGGAAAATTTAATAGAAGTTTGATCCAGAAATTTCTTCTTTTGCACAACATCTTCAAAGGAGAGATACTACCATGTGACTTTCACTACTGTCAAGGAAACATTTTGCTTCCTTACAAAGAGACATCTTTTTTTATCAAATCTTATCACACCAACCTTGTATCTTTTCTCAGAAAATAACAGATGAGAAAGGATAAACCAGAAAGAATAAACATCTAAAGGAGTAAAACTTTCCTATCGTCAGAAAAATTCTAGATTTCTATCTAGAAAGGATACACTTTTTTTTTAGTTGTAGTAAAATTGATGCAAGAACATTTTTGCTTTAGAGGGCTATTCCCCCAGTGAAAGACCATGGTAAATGTCCCTTGACAGTGGCATTATACACACAGACTTTCAGTGATCATATCAGAGTGCTTTTTCTTCATATAAAAATAGAAACCATAACATACTGGTCTATTGAATTCAAAATATCTTGACCTAAATTAGTAATATTTTCAGTGGACATGGAGAAGTTGACAGGTTTCAGTGATCATGTAATGACAAAAGCATTTAAAGTAGATAATTTAGTGCTATTTAAACTTCACCTTTAATGGTTTGCTGTCAGATATTTTGTCATGCACTTGTGACATGTACAAAAGAAAAATTTTAATGCATTTTTTCTGTATACTCCACAGCTAACACTTAAATAGAAAAGATATCTGAGTTAGAGCAACTGTCTGATATATTTTAATTCATTTATAAATTTAGCAATAGTCAAAACAAACCACATAAAAGACTAGGTAAAAATGCTCTGCAACTTTCAAAAATTAATTTCAGCATTCCAAGTAACATTAAAACATTGAGTCTTTAACAATATCTGGAGCATTACACTTCCAAAAATATCTTTAGTTCAATGTTGGATTTGAGCCTGCAGCATTTTGCATGTTACATTCAGAACATAGCACTGATTCATCCTAATTTTAAAATCATATTCAAATGGCATATGTTGTCTTAAGCAATGTTCTTCAAGGGAAGTGGTTAATGCATGCACAACCCACATGGAGTATTCTGTGTGCCACAGCCTCCAACATCGTATTATTACTCCTAGAAAATAAAGCAACCTATCTGTTTATTAGAGAAATTCCCTGGAAACTTGACTGTCAATAGTGAGGTGACTTCTCAGCATGGCATAATAAGACCCTGCCATGAAAGGCAGAAGAAATAAATGTAGAAGAAAACAGTGAATGGTTGCATGCTAGGTGCACTTGGGCAATACTATGATGGAGCCAGTGTGCATCTATGGATGATGTGCACTCTGTACCATGTAGTTGCTTCAAAATTTAAGTTCTGATCAGTACTCTGGACAGAAAACACAAGCAGAACTACTCAATAATCAGTGAAACTATTGTCAGTCTGAGAAAAGCTCACATCTCAGTACAAAGAGTGGTCTTTGTGTTGCTTTCACACCATTTTATGTGGTCACAAAATATCAGAGGGTATGTAAAACTTTGAATTTTTCAAGTATCTTTTCTTAAGGCATCTATAGTTTCCTAAAACTAAAAGTAGGGGGGGAAAAAGCTCACAGTGAAACACCAAGCATATTTCTATTATTATTTATGTAGTGGACTTGTGTGAAAGCTTTTCAAAACTGAAAGAAACTACATTTCACTTGTAGTTTTTTTATTGCAGCTCTTTCAATGACCTCCTAGTAGAAAAGCAAATTAGATGAAATAGTATAGAATTGTGACATTTTTCACATTTATTCAAGGTTTTACCCCCAAATTTATTGAAAATAATTCTTCAGATGCAGTTCACTCGTATTCAGGAGAATTTTATGGTCTTATGGTTGTGGGACTCTAAGGTGAACATTTCTGAGACTCAATTACTCAGTCCGCTTCAAGATTGACATTTTAAAGCAAAATAAGGTTCTAGCATTCATAGTACAAGGGAGAAGTTAGAAATCATGGTTCACTCACAACATTAAAAGTCAACAAGACTATAAAACCTCAATAAAGATAATGATAATTTAGCACTTAGAATTAGCACTAATGCAATAAAGAAAGGGTGACCCTTTTAGTATTAGGAAATATTAGTCATCCTTAAGATAATTTTGTCATTACTAGGTGTGTGCTAATTTTTCATGTACAACCTGTTACCTGTCTGTTGAACATTAATTTTAAATGGTATTATATCAAAGAAGGAACATTCTCTATCAACTCACTTGCTCAGTGAGAAGAGTAGAGTCTTCAAGACTCCACAGAATCTTCAGGTGTAACTTAATTATATTATCTGGGCTCTCTTCAATGCCATAGGATTTTTACAAGCAGTTTTTCAGTCTGTAAGTCTTTCTGTATGGTCCTGTTTGGTGACAAATAGAGACTGAATCTCAGTCCTGAAAGCTTAAAGTTACCTTAGCATTAGTTCATATCCTTGAGAGAAAAACTAGTTAGCCACAAAGCTTTATAGCTTGGACTGAAAACCAATGTCTTGATTACTGTGTTGTTGATAATTCCAGTTTGAATTCTCTACTCTAGCTCTTTACAGAATTGAAATTTTAGGAGGTTTTAGTTGATTCACATGGGAATTTTTGTTTTGGTTTGGGTTTTTTTAGGGGTTTTTTTTCAATAAACTTTCCATCCCTACCCAATGCCAAGCTCCAATACTTTATTATCTCCCAAAAACCAGCATTGCTAATTAATCACTTGTTGAGGCTCTAAAACAGTACCATGGTACATAAGCACAAAGTTAATTAGAGAGAGGTAATAATAAAGTATAAATGGTTTCATTAAGATTTTGACTTTAGCACTATTAAAGTATAAGACTGAAATATTAGACAAGAAAGTGTGAGTAAATAAATTTACCTGAGTGAAGAATTGCTTATTCTTTGAAAATGGTGTCTCAAAACTCCGGAATTTCTTTTGAATGCACTTTTCTCTAATTCTAGTATTCTCTGGGAAACATTAAAATTAGGACTCATTAGTTCTTCATGACCACGGTGTCTTAGAACTGCAAATCCTTTAGTTCTATCAGGGTCTAAGTCCACTTTATCCCATAACTGGTCATGGAGGCACTTTCATGCACTTTCTCGACTAAATCTCTCAAATTATCCCCATCTAGCAAATGGGAATTTGTTGTAACTACATTGCTGTTTGCTTTTGATCAGCTGTTACCTTTTTGTCTCAGACATGTTTGTTTTACAGAAAATTTAAATTCCTGGCTACTGTAGGTAGGCTGTGGGTTTTAAGGCATTGATATAAAAATGGAATTTGCTGGACTGCAGGATATCCCTCTCTGTTTTATGCAGCATATCTAAATTAGAAGATAAAGCAATTCTTTTTTAATATATATATCTGCATCAGGTGCTCTATATGATACCATAGTTTTATTATCTGATTTACAACTTAATTTCATATTGTCTGACTCAAAGACAATTTCAATTCATAAATATTAAATAAAAGTTTAATATTATGACTTCCACCCATAGAGGATAATACTCATAACTCTATAATAGTGAATGGTGGATTGCTTGTAGTATTTTTAGTTGACAGTGATTTTTTGACTCTGAAAAACAATGCAATTGTTACTAAAACCAATTTTCAGCTGTAGCCAGAGGCTGTAAGATCACATACCTTTATGATTCAGAAACAACTGGAGCTCATGAACATTCAGGTCAGTTTTCAAAAAGCAACTTACAAGAAAGCCAGAGATTAAATATAACTTATCATTTTTTCCAGAGGAAATCAGTTTCATCAGTGAGGGACTATTTGTATGTATGCTGTGAACGCATGAGCTTATGTGCAAGTGTGAGGAAAAATACATGTTTCACAGAAGTGAAGACAATTTGAATTATGCTGTGAGAGGGAAGTTTTGCCTTAAACCTGGAAATTCGCTAAAAAACCTAAATAACATATGGAAGTTTTTATCCTAACAGAGCTGATCAAAATAAGAAGACCAAAGATAGAATCAAGGAAATAAGGGAGAGAAAAAAATGTAGCTGTTATGTCATGCTGAAACTGAGGTTTTATATAGCTGACTTTTTTCAAAACAACTACAGAAAACATGTAAAAATTTTTTTGGAGTCCTGTTTGCAATGGTCCCTTTTAAACTTTGAAGGAAAACTTTAGAACTTGATACATTATTTTGATTTTCATTCTCTAATTTTATGTTTTGAGTAAGGAAAATATTATTAATCTTATCTGAGTATTCTTTATTGGCAGAAAATACATTATGTGACTTGAAATAATAAAAATTAAAATAAATCCATTTTTCATGACAGTTTTGAGGTTTATCCTGAAAATCATGCAAAGTGCATTAATAAGCTTATCTTAGCACAAGACTAAGACTAAATGCAAATGTCTCAGTTCAGTTTCACGGTCAATGGAAATATAATCAGTCTGTGGGTAGAAAAGCACTGGGAATTGCAAGCAGTCATACAAGAATACACCTTCTTTTCTCATATGCTTCAGTTCATCCACAGTGTTTTAGTGGAGCTGTTGGGTCATTTAGAAGTTCTTGTGATTTCAAGAAGGCTGAGTAGCTCCAAATACCAGGACCGTGTTTTGGCAACAGGAGGCTGGCTTAGAAAACCATGCTGGTATTTACAGAGAGGCTGTAATAACCAAGGAAAAGGTGCTGAGAAATCCTCTAACTGGATTTGGGAACATGATACTAAATAGATTATACAAAGCCTGTAACTCCTATAATTATCAAAGGCCTAATTTCCTCCCACCCCTGCTTTTATATGGCCAAAATATTTGAGGTCTCCAGATAGGAAGTGTTTAATATCTACCAGTGCTTTTAAATGGTGATGACATACTGTTTTTTGAAAAAAATTAGCCAAACCAAGCCAAACCAAAACAATAACCCTGAACTAAATTCTGAGAAATATATTAGAATGTTTAGCAACCAGCAGGTAGAACTAAAAAAAGTAAATGTGCCGCTTTTACTTCAGAAAATATTTTTGAGTACTCATCTGTCAAATCATTTAATCCATGGGAAGTGTTGCATTTGGAAGATAGAAAATATGAAAAAAAATCTATATTACTCTCTTTAACACAGTTTAAATGTGAAAAAGTTATATCGCTTAATCAAGAAAATTAAGTATAAATTATTTGAATACTTTAAAATATTATTCCATTAGTGGGCATTTTTCAAATTAAGATGTTGGCAAATTATTACAAGGACAATGTCTACATGTCAAGCTTGATAAATCTGTGTTATTGCCATGGCATGGAGGAGTCAGAAAAAGGTTTCTACCCCATTAACATGTGAACCTTAGGGCTTGGCTGAGCCTGTCAGTGCAGTCTCTGCCTGGACACACAAAAATGTTTCCTATGATAATTACATAGGTCTTTTCTAACTAATTTCAGGCAATTTGTTCATTTTGAGGACCAAATGGACCTCAGGTTTTTTTTGTTTGTTTGTTTTTTGTGGTTTTTTTTTTTTTTGTTTTGTTTTTTTTTGGTTTTTTTGGTTTTTTTTTTTTTGCCACTGCATTGTTAGGTTTTTGCATTTCAGTTGCTATATACTTGCAAAACCTGTGTGAAGACACATTGTGTCTCAGGGATGTAGAGGAGAAGCTTTAGGAAGGCTTAAACTATCTGCATTCTTGGACGTCTGAATAGCTGTGTAATACATCTATATATGGGTATCTTACTCCTCCTGTAAATTTTGGTCTGCTCCTGCAGAGCTAGTTGTGGAAGCAGATAACCTTTTTTATGCTTAAAGTTTTGGTCTTTTATGTTTGATAGCTGAGTAGTAGTCCAAAGTTCTGAAGTTAAAACTAGACAGATCTATGAGATTCAGCAGGACAGTCAAAGCTTTCCAAGTGAGGGTGAAGATCTGGATGACAGATAGATTCTTTAGCAGGTCCATCTGCCTGGCCTATCACTTGAATGCACTTTGCTTGGAAGATTTCCTGCTCTCTAATCCTAACTGAGTCTTAGGTTCCTTTTTATGTCTACAGAGCCTAAGTGCCAAGACCTCGGTTACGAATTCCCTCTGGGTATCAGTAAAAAGTTTAAGAGAGAGTTTAATCTTGGACATATTCAGGGTAAATGGCATCTAGTTAGAGACTTATTTGGAAACATTACAGAAAGTGTGTTTTAATCAATCACAAAATGAAATTGAGGTAAATGTCTGTTAGCATGCAGTACACTATAGTATGAAGGAAGGATTACTGCAAACCACTGCTGAATGCTGTACAAAACCTGATTTACTGAAATCATTCATGTAATCCATTTTCTTTGCCATTTCAATGGATAAGGAATATGTGTAAGGTTATTTTCCTTGTGAAGAATAACATAAAAATGCTTAGAAGGGGGCATGGTAGTAAACAAAATAGAAAAACATTTCTTAGTCTTTCACATTCCCATTACTATTGTCAGAGATTTTATAAGGAGTATTTTGACAAAGAAACCAGATAAAATTGGGAGCTGGAGGCTGAGTTTGCAGACCTGTGAATTAAAATTTTAATGTAAGATTCAACAGTCCAAAAACAACTACCAGTATGCAGATGTTTCTATTTCAAAATATCATGTCATCACTCTTAACTACAGTGAGGAGGGAGAGCATATATAAAATTTATATCTGTCATGTAGTGCCAAAAGCACTTTCAGTTGTTCTGAGAAAGTACAATGTGTAACTGAATGACTTCAGACTACAAACAGTTTTATATTCTCTTTATTTATATCACTTCTTAAAATATGGGGTTAGAGCCCTGAAAGAAAACCATAATGTATGGCAATATACTCTTAGACCAATAAAAAGATGTAGAATTTCATGCTTAAGGATAAAGCTTTGTTTAACTTGTCTTTGTAATTGTCTTGCTTAACATATCTTGGACCTCACAGTGCCACAAGAAGTAATAATACATGTTGGATTAAGTTTATGAGATAAGCACCTTCTTCAAAGATACTTTGAGGCTTGTTAGAATTATTACATTGAATTATAGAGTTAGTAAGAAATAAAAGATCAAGCCAAAGGCAACAAACATGGTTTCTACCATCTCATTCACAGCAGTGGTCTGCCTACTGTGCTCCAGAAACCGGAGGGAAAAAAACCCCACCAGTATTCCTTTTGCCACTCATCTATCATCAAAACCCCTCACCCTTTGTGACCCATGAAAATTACTGGATAGAAGTTTTAAGTCATTTTTAGGAGAGATATCAAACACTGCCAGAAGTTCTAGCACTTTTGGGTTTTTTTACACAAAAATCTGCAAGAAAATATAGCACAGAGAATGAAGGATAGTGGCTGTAGTTCCCGAGGTGCATTGCTGCATTCTTCTTGTTTGAGATGAACTCACTCCATAGGTGATTACATCTCAGCTGAGCACTGTGGGCATTGTGTCAGACTATCTTATTCTGAGGAACCTCTCCAGCAGCCCCAAGAGCTGGGAAGGGCCTTGTTCAAATGCTGCACCAAGGTCCACGCATCACATCACTCAAAACCACCTGGATTATCTACCTGGATATATGATGTAGTATGCCATGTATACATGTACATGTATATGCCATAAGAGGAAAAGGCAACAAGATGTTACCACTGAGATGCTGAGTAACTGAAGAACATGTGTTTTGAGGGAAAGGGTGCTGCTAAGCAGACTTGAGTGTAATATTCAGGAAGGTAAGATGTGAATGCTGAATAGATTTTCCTATAGGACTTGAGACAGTATTTAATAAATTCCTCACAGTATATCCATTAATATATATTAGTGTTGCAAAGAAATAAACCAAAATTTATTAATTGTTTTATTAAACAATAGCACAGATGGCCAAAAAATAATTTACTCATTATTTTTTGTCAAATAGTTTGAAGTAGGAGATTTGATGGAAGTTGAGCAGCATATGCAGATTCTTGCTTAAACAATTAGTTAAGTACACAGCAGCTTCAGTCATAGAATACATTGTATTTTGCAAAATTTAAGCGTGGGGTTGTTATTTTAAACTAATCTAGGAATACTTTGTTGAACTGAAGGCAAACAAGATTAAATCATCAGTACATTCACAAGGATTTTAACATTCACTTCAATGCACCACAACTCTACAAAAGTGTAGAAATGGAATTTAGAATAGACAATGCAACAGGTAATTGAGGGATGGGGCAAACCAAATGAACTGTGAGAGAGTCATCTACAACAAAATCCTTATTTAAACTCCAGAAAAAGTTTGTGGAGGATTTGTATTTGAAAAACTTAGTATATATAACACCAAGTGAAAGGAGCATGCCAATAAAATGTCTCTGTCTTCTGCAATAAAGGAAATGAATGATAGTAGCACAAAAGTTACAATAGAAGACACCATACATCAAGAGAGCTCTTAGAAAATACACTGTGGAGAACAATTGCACAGTGGCAGGGGGATGAATTAGATGACAAAAAGAAAATTCACTTGAAATAACCTGAAATGAGATTTTGTTCTTATTTTCTATAACTGGAACAGAAGAAACTGTACATTCATATGAGCAAGATACAGCATCTTGTAGGCAGTATTGATGTAGATGTAGTTGGTGACTGTATTTCAAAGGTGATTGAATGATCATTAAGGATAAATAATGTATTAAAAAGTATGCAGAAGTAACATATATGAACAAGAAAGGCAAATCTCTCTATTTTCTGGCCATGTCAGTGAAATATGTGAGACTTACATGTACTTAAGAGGAGGATATTTTTAACACCCTGTGGATGAACACTGTGGGACTTTGATAAGGAGCAGCACCTTGTAGGTAGATGTTTAAAAACAAAATTGAGGGTAGACTAGAGAATACTGGAGAGAAAAGTTCAGCTTTCTATGCAGGGTGACGCATCATCCTGAAGGTGAGTCCAACAGAACTGTGAGTGACTCCCACACTGACAGTGACTTTACTGACAGAGAAATATCTTCCAGCACCTGAGCAGAATGAGCAGAGCTGGCTGCTGATAACAGACTCCACAACAGCCCCAGTCCTGCCAAAGGGGTGAGTCAAGTTCAGGGTCCACCCAGGGAGTGCAGTCAGGAGCAGGACGAAATGAGAGCACAGACAGAGCTGGAAGGAAGCCTGTAGCCTAGAGACATCCAGAGACAGGGCTGGGAACTGGCCACTGCTGCACCACTCAGGCAGGGACTGATGGCCTTGGGCTGTGCTGAAATGAGAATCCTGGTCCAGGGGCAGGGTCCACTGATGAGGGTCCACCCCAGGGCAGGGCAGGGCCAGTGAAGTTTTTTGGTGCCCTCAAGGCTCATAGCACCTTGGTTTTTTTAGCAAACACTGAGGATGGTGATGACAACATGTACATGTCTAGTGTAGACGCCTACAGCTGGGCTAACCTGAGCTAGTCACTCTCATCAAAAGAGAAACAGTCATAACTCTTCTCATCCTAAACACCTCTAACAAACTTAAGAAGCAGATAAGTATAGGCTGGTAACATACAGACCCACAGCTTACATAAAGACCTGTATGTTGTTTGCAGTGATCCAAAATTAGGTGAGGTGACCAGATTGTCAGATTGAATGCTAAGCAGCAGCAAAGTGATGAGCAATAAAACCTATTTTAGTAAACAGGAATTTAAAACTGGAGATGCCTTGCTACTTTTTTCACAGTCTGAAAAATAGTATTATTGTGCTAAGTGACAGAAAGAACACTACAGGAGTCTTTTGAAGTTGACTGGGAATATTGGACCAAGCGAACTTATTTAGTGTAATTTTTTCTTTTAAATTAGCAGAGATTCAAAAAAGGACCTCTCTACAAATATAGATAAATAAGATAACCATTAGAATGTGCAATAAAATGCAAAGAGTGAATTTGCTTTGGAACACAAAACAGCATTTTATCCATGCTTTAGTGTCATGAAAGAACTGACAAGAATGGTCAGAAAGATATTGAAATGCAAATTCTGACTTGAGTGGCACTGTCATAAATATCTTCAAAATCTAATTAAGAAAGTGCCACTCACTTTGCTTGTTCAAATTTCCTTTTAACACAAGACTAAAATTATCATTTACATTGTCTGTTAGCTATCAGCTCTCTGAGAATCTTTCTATTTTTCCGTGCAGGTGGTGGGTGTTGGTGATGGAGCAGCTCTTACTAAGGAAGCATAAGTGTCCCTTCACAAAATCACTTTAAGAAACTTCACTAAGTCTCATTTAAACCTCATTCCTTGTCACCAGACTTGTCTTAATAGCAACACACAGTGGCAAAGTTATCTATCAAAGAAATTGCACAAAAGCTTGTAGTAAAAGGTAACAAGTTTCCATAGATACGTACACATACATTTTACTGATATTAGATTTTGCATGTTACAGTTTACAGCAAAATTGTTTCTTGAGGTTTTCTCAAGAAGACAAATGCTGCAGACCACTTTTCTGGATGTTAGTACTGCCATTCATGAAAAAACATTGAAATGTCAGTGTGATGTGGATTAGTGTTTGTTCTCCACTGAAGGACTTAAATAGCATCAAGGATTTGATTCATAATATGTAGGTCATGGGAGAAAATTCTCTTTTCCTTCAGTAATAGCTCATGAGTCTTCACATTACTTATGTTTTTGCTGGACAGAGAGCAGCCCCTTTCTCCCCTCTGAACTGTGTGCTTTTACAGTGTTTTCATCCTTTTCCTATCTGTTTATTCCCTTCTCTGCTTATTTCTAAGCTTTGAGTCTCACTGACAGTGAATCCCCTTTTGATCCTCTTAATTGATCAAACCCTTGTGAGCCTTTCCCTTCTGCAACTGCAGAAGCTGTAGTGAACTCTGACCCTCTTGATGGTTTTTTGGTCATTTGCCTTTTGTTTTTCAGTCCCACAAGTTCCTTCACTTCCACTGTTTTCTCTAGAGAAGCCTCCTATTTTAGAAATGGGTTTGGGGTTGGGTTCTTTGTTGTTGATGATGATGATAATTTTTTAAAGATCTTTATGGTTTCTTTCTTTACTCCTTATTTTCTTTTTGTTTGTATCAAAAAGAAATATGTTTTTGCTCTCTATGAAATATCTGAATCACTTATTACTGTTTTTTGCTGTAGTTCATTGCAACCTTTTAATCTACTTGATTATTGAAGGTATTTTGTTTCCCTGCTTTCTAATTTGCTTTATGAGCATCATCTTCAGTCTGTGTTTGCCCCCTTTGTTTTACTTCCCCTCTCTCTACCTGATTTTCCCCATGTCATGGAGGTACCACAATCAAGGAAAGCTTCCAAAAATCTCAAGGCATCTCCCAAATCTCTTCTTTGTGTTCAGTCTTTCAACCACAGCACTGGAGGAAGCAAAACAAGCATCGAGTGTCATTTACCTAAACTATCTCATTAAGAATTTTAATTTGCTATCTTGAGCCTCATATCAGAGCAGCTGCAGTTGAATTTGGGTGACACAGTTATGGACATATTATTTGATAAGTGTGAAATAACATGACCATCAAAAGAGAGAAGCGCATTTCTAGCATGAACAGACACCATGAAACGGTTTGTATCAAGCTCAAGAAAATTGGCCTAATCATCTGATACACATTTCTGCTCACAGTGTTTTAGGTAGGAAAGTATTCCCCCTGACAAGCATGACAAATACTGTTACAGTATTTTCTTGCCTTTGCTCTTCTCTGTGTCAGTGGCAGGAGAGTTATTGTTAGGCTCAGGCAGAGCTATTTATACCCTGGGATTTGCAGTGCTCCATTCCTTACCAGCATTCCCCTACTTATTCTGGAAGAAAGAGACAGAGAGAGACAAATAAAGGGAATGAAAAGAAATTAAATACCCTCCTTTAAAGAAATACTTACTCTACTCCTAATCATAGGAAGAGCATAAATCAAACTTATTATCATAGTTATTTAAGTTAAAATTGAGATTTTTTTTTTTCCTTTCTGCTTCTTGTCTTATTTTCACTCCCCTTTGTCCTGGTTTAGATTGCAAGCTAAGGGGCAGGAATATGGCTGCAGCATGGAAGGCACAAACCAGACCTCCTGTACACCAATTCAATAGGAAGTCCTTACTAAAAAACCCCAAACAACAAACAAAACCACAAACAAACAAAAACACAAACAAAAAACCGCAGACAAAAATAAAACACCAAAAAGCCCCAGTAAAACCCCCAAAAGACCCAACAAACCAACCCTGAAAATTCCAAAATTATTTTGTATTAATTGAATGACAGACCTAAGTAACATTTTATGAAAATGATGTTGGTGTTTCCATCTAAGTTCTGTATAGGGAACAGTTAAAACATATTCATCTCATCTACATCCACAGGAACATCTTTCTCTGTTCTTATTTCTCAGAGGAAGGAGATTCTAGCAGGTTATTGCAGTTCTGAAAGGCAAAGCCTGTTTTTCACTGCTCTGTACACATGCATTTTTAAGCTGAAAATTATGAGAAAGTCAGGATTCTTTCTTTTTGCTATCACTTACTGTCATCTAGAGAATAACTGGAGATTTCTACATCCACTTTGTATCCAACCAAAACAAGAAAATATTCCCATTACTTTACTGAAACTCGTCTTTTCAAATTCAGACATTTTTGCTTCCTGGAGAACTGTGAAATCAAGTTTGGCTTTTGCAGAAAGGTCCAAACTGGAGAGCTGCTGGATTTCACTGAAATACCATTAGCTTGAACAAGTCCATGTGAAAGGGAAAGTACACTCCTAGAAATGTTCTTAGGAACAAATTTGTAATTTTTACCGGAGTCCCTGCTGATCATCTGTAAGAGAACATCTTGTGCTACATCCTTTTCATGCTAAGGTTTTTCATTCAGGATTTTGAAGGATTTTTTGCATTATTTGCTCAGTATCAGGAAAATTGCAAATTTAAAATTTAATATAATTTGTAATCTTTTACTAGTTTCATATTCTGGAAAATATAGGCATTTTCTAATACTGGGATAAAAACTGCTGTCTTATATTTCAGATGCTTAACTGCATATTTACAATAATACATATTTACAATAACTTAACTGCATATTTACAATAATACATATTTACAATAAAATCAAATTTCAGTCATTTGATTTTTTTTTAATATTTATGACTGCCTGCTACTGATATTTTTTACACAAAATTACTTGTGAATGTTCATTTTCTTCAACTCAATTTTTTAAATCTCATAAAAGAAAGCCCTTTGCTGTTTTCATTTATGCTTAACTGAATAAATTTTTTAAATTATTTTATTTTTTTACCAAAATGTTGTCTAAGTGACTTAGTAACTTTATAAAAGTAAAGAAAAAATAAAATTATTTAACTAGCTAAGACACTTGTAAGGACGAGTAATTAACCTTTTTCTTCAACTTTTTAAAATAAAAAAAATATTATTGAGTATTCTTTGACACAGCACAAAATTTCAGGCAAATGAAGTTAGAAAATTTCTATTTTTAATTTTTAAAGTAACTTTGAACAGTTATTTCTTTGATTTTAGATGTACATCTGGTAACTTAATAATTAGAAATGGTAGTAATTTCCATATTAATTAATGATTTTGAGTACTTCACTAGCATTCAATGTGTCAACAGCTTATTTTTTGACATCCAAATTTTGAAAACTTTCTGAAGAAAATTTTTTGTAAAAAAATTCCTGGGGATGACACCAACTTGTCTAAAAATACTTGCAGAAATTGCTTAGGACTTTGCTTATTTGTCCCATATGTTTGATTAGTATCAGAAAAAATTGCTTTCTGAATCACAGATCTGTTCTTTTCACTAGGAAAAAATCCATCCACTTTATGAAAGAGGAAAATGATTGTCCTCAATTTATTTTCTGTTAGTGAAATGCATTCCTCAATGACAGGAAAAAAAATGAAAACCACAGATCTGAGTAGGTTTCTCTTTGGATTTTGCCATCTTTGGCAAAGTGTTACTGCTTTGTTCCCAAGAGTGTTCTTAACTGATTAATTGATTAACTGAAAAGGTGTTCTTAATCTCTTACTGACTCCTGTGGAAAACCACTACATGAAAATCAAGACTATTTTTTTCATAAGCAATAAAATAAGGCTTTTTTGTTTTCAAGGACTTTTAATATAGATTGAAAATGACCAGGTGTTTTGTTTTGTTTTGATTGTTTTATTTTTGTTTTGGGATTTTTTTTTTCTATTTTTGGTTTGGTTTTTTTATGTGTGTGTTTTTGTGTTGGGTTGTTGTTTTTTTTCCTGATTTGGTTTGGTTTGGTTTAGGCTTTGTGTGCGTGTGTGTGTGTGTGTGTGTGTGTGTGTGTGTGCATGCCAACATTATCTTCTGTCTTTAGCATGCCATCAGCTGCTTCTTAGATGAACTGAAAATTACATGAACCATTCAGAGAATCAGTATTCTTCAAACAAATCTTTAGCAGGTGTCTGAATTAGTTCCATGAAATTACTACAGATGGATTTTTTCTTCCAGAGCAATATGTATTCTTCCATGTTGATATTACCTAAGCCATCCAAATATGAAGTATAACATTACATTATAGCACGTCCTACTTTAGCAGCATAATTTCTATACCCACAGATTTTTCCCTTTTAGGATTTTCATCAACAAGAAAACAGTGCAAATGATCAATTAATTCTTTTTGAAGGTGATTATGATGAATTCAGGAAAATAATTCTTTTTCATCTGCTACAATTCAATAGATAATCTTGACTTTTGAGCAGAATTCAGTGGGAGTTTCTCATACCACAGCTCTTACTCCAGATAATTAACTCAGTCATGAGATTTCTGTCTTCAGCAGTCTTGGCATGATTTCCATGTGTCTTGTATTTTTCCCTGCAGCAGTTGTTCAGTATGATTATTAGATATTCAGGAATGTGCAATCCTTTCTGGTTTAGTGGATACTTAACACTGTAGATTTTATTCTAAATATTTTAAAATCACTGCTACTGCTGTTTTTTTCATGGTTTTCACTCAAATACTATAAGTTCTGCACAGTTCTTTATGCAAGCCTCTTCTAGCAACAACTGATTGTTGTAAACCAACTCTGTGTCTTTGAATATCGCTCAGTTACTCACCACCTACACTGAGACAGATGTGCTGTCTTTTGACTGATGTAACAATATAACACCATAAAATACCGAGACACTTAAAACATCTTAAAAACCCAAACAACAAAACCCCAAACATTTTCATTGTAAGAAAAATAAAGCTGCAAAATTTTAAATTCAAATGGAATATTCTTATAAGCTGTTTAAGGAATGCATGTAGTCATAAAAATAATATGTATAATTTCATTATAGTAACCAAATAGTATTGTCTTTCCTATATAAAGCTATATATCATTCTACAAGAATTTCACAACTGAGGCCTTTTCTACATTGTTAAATTATCTTAGAGCTGAATATATGTAATATCTGCTATGAATAAGATTAGCAGAGGACCTAAAAATTCTGAATGAACTTAGAGGAAGCAGGAAGAAAAGATTCAATCTAATAACAAGAGTTATCTGAAGAAAGTAATTTAGCAAGTGAGTTACAGTTTTCATCTGCTACTGTGTAGAAATGTTGGAAAGCATGAATTAGAGCGTGGGAGTTGACAATGGCTACAGAGCACACTTGAGACACAGAACAGTCTGTCTCAATTTATGTTGGTCTGCTACACCCAAATGGCTCCCCTCAGAGGCATCTGAATTTCAGCAGGGACTTGCTCCCCAATGTACAGTGGAGAACAGCCCTGTTTAACTTGTTCTCCTACAGAAAGAAGCAACACAGTAATATAAACAAAGGAAATGACAGCAGCTGCAAACCTATAAAGCTACTGTCATGGATTGAATTCAGTGAAAATGAACCAGGCAATAATGTAACAATAGCTTCTATTCATGTCAAGAACTGCTTATCAGAAAACACCAGTTAGCCATCAGTGATTAAGAAGAGTGCTTTTATAACAGAAATGGCATCCCTATCCAGTGTGTCACTTCATCTTGAATATATTAATATATCTTACTGAGAGACTTTATATAATTTCATGGCCTCTACTATTGTCTGTAGCAGAGGATAAATATCTGGGTTAAGGATAATAAAAGGAGATTTCTAGGGAGATTGAACACTGAACAACTATGTTTGTAGCAGATTTGCTTGGACTAATGTCAACCTATCTTAATTTGAAACTATTTAGAAGTACAACTTTGTTAGTTTTGCTTTTTTCTTAACATATAAAGGAAAACGTTTGAAAGAGTTATTGGACAACTCAGAGAACTGGAGAATTGCAGGAAAATAGGACTGAAATTATTTGTGAAGCACTGGGACGGGATCTTTAAGGGTGCTGCAGGCTTAGAGACTGCCTGCTGTTTCAGAAGGGGCTTGATATACTTGACTTTGGGGAAACCCTGACAGTTTTACTACTAACTTCACTGAGGAAGGAACATACAGTAATCTTTTTATATAACAAGGGTTTACTATCCAGATGCTTTGGAGAGCACAGGTATTGTTAATTACTGTGAGATTAATTTGATCCTTGTAGTTAACCTTCTGACAAAATGAGATTTTATATCAGCTGAGAGACTGGCAGAGAGCTCTCTCTTTTTAATATCACTCCTTATACAGTTCATCAGCTTTATCAATTAGAAGTCTGACAGTTCTTTATGCCTCCTGGTATATTGCACTGCTCCACGGCCACAGCCACTAACAGATAAGCTTTAGTTTTTATAATGACTAGGAAACATGTGTTTAAAGTCTGCTGCTGCTTCTCCAGCACAACATGTAGTTCCAGAAATGCTGCTGCAGTGCAACAAATAAACATTGCACAGTAACAGGCTTTGCACTCCCAGAGCTCAGTGTTTTGCACTGCCTAATCATGACATTCTATTTCTGCTCATCTGATAAAGTACCATCAGCTCTTCAAAACACAAGCAATGTCACTCAGACATGAGATGATGTCATGCATGCCTGGTCCCAAACCCACACATGATTTTGCAACATGCTGTATGCTCTGCATATAACAAAACCTAAAACAAGTCTTCATTTTGTGTGGGAAAAAGAAGCATGGTGTAGCTTCCTTATTTCTTTCTTTTCTCCATTTCTTACCTATAAGGGCTGCTTGTACCAACTTGCATTAATTTGGAATTCCCAACTTTGTATTGCTATCTGTACGCCCTCGAGCAGACCTGGTGTAACAATGACCAACAACAAGAAAAGTGGCTGAAAATTTTCTTTTCAGTGTCACTCAGTGCAAATATGCCATAAAGACACTTTGTGGTAAGACAGCTTGACCACAAAGTTCTAATATGCATGGTCTTATTGGAATTTCTTTTAACTGACATTTTAGAAGCCATATAATTTTTTTCTGCTGATCTTCTGTCAAATCGTTATAGTGTTGTGAATCAAATTCTCAGGTGTAGCAAGCATGGCATGATCTACAATGGCACACAGTGCACTGATTAATCAAGCCCTTTGGCTTTTTATGTTTTGCACCATCCATCTTGCCAATTAAAGAGCCTGAACCGATGCTTAGTTCAGAATTACATGCCTTCTCAGAATGTAAATTCTAAATCTCAGTAAACAAGAGGCATATTTCTTGGAAATGTTCTGTGCATAAGTTAAAGAAATTTAAGTGGCAGTATTTGATTTTGTTTATTTTAATTCTAAGAAAACAAGAGATTTAAGTGCAGACCAGTCTTTCAAAATGGTACTGGAAGTAGATGAAGGAATGCCATCTTACGTTACCCGGCCTTATCTTGCTTTGCCTTCCTTTAAATTTCTGTTCATTTTTTCCCAGTAAGACTGTGCCATCGCAGCTGTCACAGCCAGAGCCTTTTAAAACCTGCCCCATCCTACTGTCTGTGCCAGCAAGTGACTCAGCTTTTAAAAGTCCTTCCCCTTTGCTGACTTCCAAGAAGCATTTAGAAGGTTCTCCCAGTCTAATGTGTATAAGAGCCATCACCTATCCAACCCCGATTTAAGTAGAGACAAGGTGAACTGGCAGTCCCCAGGCTCTGTCATTGAATTTGTACCTAAGGGTAAAAATCACTTCTAATGTGAAAAATGCTGTGGAATAGAAGAAGCTGTAAAGAATCTTAAGGTCACCTACTGTCCTTTAAATCCATGCTATATCTAGAATTGCAGCCTGTGACTCTTCAGTCTGCTGAAACATGTCTTTTTAAAACTTGTTTCTTTTTAAAACTTGTTTTTATTCTTTAAAAGCTGAGTGTGCTGTAGTTACAGCATTGTGATGGTTTAGTGTTTACTATTATTTTATATATGACATGGGGAACTCAAAAAAGTGAAGCAGGCTTACCTTAAAATTACAAAAGATAGTTTATTCACAAAAATTAAGAATAAGGAATAAGAGAAGAGGAAAGAAAGAAAGAAAGAAAGAAAGAAAGAAAGAAAGAAAGAAAGAAAGAAAGAAAGAAAGAAAGAAAGAAAGAAAGAAAGAAAGAGAAAGAAAGAAAGAAAGAAAGAAAGAAAGAAAGAAAGAAAGAAAGAAAGAAAGAAAGAAAGAAAAAAAAAGAAAGAAAGAAAGAAAGAAAGAAAG
>WEIU01023469.1:406177-437227 GCA_013389925.1 Aegithalos caudatus
CCGGGCCCGCCGGCATGGCCGGGCTGCTCCCCCATGGGGAGCGCGGCTCCCGGAGCCCGGACAGGCCTGGCCCGGCTGCCCAGGGGACCAGGGCCTGGCCCGGCCCCGTGCGGGAAGAGCCACACGATGTTACCCGGTGGAAATCCCGGGCAAAGAGAGGGTGGATTCAGTAATTCACAACTTCAATAGTTTCTCCAAAGAGTCGCTTTCCTGTTCCCTCGATGGCTGAAAACAAGCATCAATTGTCAAGGGCCGGCCCCCCCATAGGTGCCCATCTGCCCCCAAAGGCTTCAAGGTCCTTGCAAGGTCATATTGCACTTTGCACCCATGACAAGCATGCAACCAGTTTATCTCTGCTCTATCCATCCCACATTTTCTAGTACCTTCCATTCTGTTGTACTGATTAATTGATTAATAACTATTAACTATTAATATTAATATCAATATTGATAAATATTAACTAAGATATTTTTCACTCAGTATTTAAAAACTTTAGGTGATTTTAAAAAATATTTCAAAATAAGGTCCTGAGAAATGTAAACTGCTCATGACTACATTTTTCCAGTGTTTTTATAGTCTTAAGTGGGCAGGTAATCTGATGTTATAGATCTCATTTGTTTAGTAACTTGCTTTTATTAACAAAACACAGATTTTTCTTACTCTAATTAATTATTTTTTGTTCCATTTCTGAAGAGCTATATACTTTATTGGTTGTAGGAGGATGGTGTGCTTCCCTGGGAGCTCTGTTCTGTCTGTTTCTGCCTTTCCTATCTGTTTTGTGATACTTAAGGAAAATAGTAACAACTTTTTTGTTCACAGCTTTCTTGTTAAGTGTTTTCTGATCCTCCTCTGACCTGTTTGAGAGTGCTTCTTGAAAAAACCAACTGACATTTGTTTATTCATATTCCAGGAAATAACCAGGATTTTCAAACATTGAAAATACCAACTGAAGTTACATGAGGATGGACAGTTCAGTTTTCTGTACACAGAAAATTAGGCTAAGAATGGTCAGTCTATATATGAAGAACTTTGCTTCTCATTTTGCAAAGCAGAATGTCACAAATTGTGCTACTGTAACTGTTATTTATAATTTATATTTTGAAAAATCATATAGAAGCATAAGACAGGAGTTTAGCATCCATTATTTCATGCCTTTTAATGTCCTCCAATTTAATAAAATGAGTATACAGATATTTGCAGTGAAAGCAAGGGGCAGAGGACAATGGGTTAATACAACAAAGAGAGGAAGAGAGGGAAAAGGTAACAATGAAATTATTTTGATTAGCAAAATGAGAAGCAGACAGGGCCCAGCAGTGGGTAAATATGGTCAAGGTGCAAAAAATACATTTTAATAAGCCTTGAAGAAAACTTAGTATATATTTTTGCAAATCTTCTTAGCACTGTTTATGTAAAACACAATGTTATTTAAATTATTCTATGATTTAGTTAATCAGAATTCTTCCAAGGGAATGAAATTATTATAGTTGTTTCATAAATATGTGTAGCATGAAAATCACCATGTTTTGCTTATTTTTGCTTTGCTCAATCTTGTTTTACTCTTTCAGTGTGCTGCAGTTTCTGTTTCAGCGTCTGTACTGTCTTTTTTACCAAAAGACTGACTTCCCATGTTGGTGGAATTTCCTAAGACAAGGGGACTTTCATTTTATCATTTTATCACTTTATCACCAGCTGTTTTTTGGCTGTAAATTGCAGGTGAATCTGTCTGGAAAGTCTTCTTCTTCACTCCAAACTTCAGTCCTGAGGACTCCAATGGTTGCTATGATTCTCACGTTTGCTTCTGCCATGGGGGATTCATTACACGCCATGACCCTCCACTGCTCTTTGATCTGTCCAGAGACCCTGAAGAGAAAGTTCCACTGACTCCAGAAACTGAGAGCCGTTTCCATGAAGTCCTCAGGGTCGTACACCAAGCAGTAGACAACCACACCAGAACCCTACATGCTGTTCCTAACCAGCTGTCATGGGACAACCTTCTCTGGAAGCCATGGCTCCAGCTCTGCTGCTCATCTCTCTTTCAGTCTTGCTATTGTGACTATGAGTCAGGAGGGAGTCCACTGCAGGTGCATTTGGGATAAACAAGCTGCTGTTCCTTGTCAGAAACTGGACCAGTAGGGTGTGGGTGTCTGACCTGGACCTGTGGTACGAGCCTTCAGAAGGTTTTGTTGTGTTGGAGGAGGACCAGTCCTCAAAAACGTATTGCAGCAGAAGAAAACATGCCAAGAGAGGGAAGGCAAGACACACCTTCTCTCCTCTGTCTTTATCACACAGCATGAAGGACAGGTTGCTGTCCTCATCTACATATGGGTAGACTTGTAGGTATTTTCTATGGGAGATAATTTCTAGACCTTCAGTTTGAGCTTTTTTCTTACACAGAAAAGAATTTACCTATCAGTTCTGTCAATCACAACTAATAAATGCACACTTTCCTGTCCTTTTTACTAAGTGTTATCCATTAGTAGGACATAGCACCAAGTAATTGAAAACAGAGAGATAATAGGGGAGAGGTCCTCCTGTGGCAGTCATTTGGTAACTGATAGATAGGTTAAGAGCAGACTTGCAACAGATCTCTATCAACAATCATGACAAATATGAAAAAAAAACTGACAGATTGCCAACAGTCTAACTTTGAATGTGCCATAAAAATGCACAATAGTGAAAGACCTTTTGTCCATATTACAATGATGCTCCCCAGCATCCCTGCTGTCCTATTGCATGCCAGAAACCTTTGTTTCAAAAGGACACCAGTTCAAGTGCACCAGCTGCATGTTTGAGTGTGTACCATAAGTTCCTATATATATATATATGCACAAGCTGAATTCATAACCCATAAATCCTTCAATTCCTGATATAGGCACACCCTTATGATTATATTACAACTGATAAAAAATTTGATCCATACTTGATATTTGAGTTCCAAATTCACGTTTCAAAATCTATCTTTGACTTATTTATCCTACCTATTCTTCCACTGATGAAAGTAATCACAAATAAATAAAATTTGGTCTTCCTTTAAATATCTTTGCCATCTTTTAAGCTCTCTGAATAGGATCTATCATTTTCTGAAAATAAGCTTGGGCTTGAGTACTTAAAGCCAAATATAACTGTCTCTGAGTTCTTAGCAAGGTCTTGGGAAATCTACTGTCCTCAAGGGCTAATTTTTGTATCCATTTTTATCTCCATCTTATTCAGGCACATTTTCTTTCCACTCTACAGGCAGACAAACTATTTTCTTTGGCATATTGCAGATGAAAAGAAGATATCAGCAAAATACTAAAATGATTTGATGCCTGATAATAGAAGGTGACTTGTTCCTTATCAGAAAGCAGCAGTTAATTCCCACATTACAGTGTATTAAAACCTGTTTGGGGCAAAAGTGATCTGTGATGATAGTAATGCAGTAGCTTCAGTCAGCCAGCATTAAGATTGTGACCCAGTTCTTGTGAGCTATTGAAGCCTTTCCTTTAAATATATAGCGTGAAAAACTGGTGTATATCTCTGTCTGTAAACCTAGGCTTTATTTGATTTTTCCATTACAGTTTCATTCAAAATTTCATTCTCCACAATACCCAGAAGCCTGCCCTGGGAAATCAACAGTTTCCTTAAAGTCCTATTTTTGATGTTTCACCTTGTGTTAATAATCTTAATTATGTCCTCAGTAAGCTCTGTAGGAGGCAAAGCCCCATGACCAAAATTTATCACAGAATGAACGACATAACCTTAGGAAGGAATATGCCTCTCATTTGAATACAAATATTCTTCCATGAGAGTGGCTGCTTTTCAACATTATGGCAGGATCCATACATCCCAAATTTTTGGTCCTTACCATGCGGCCCTAGAACCCCTTGGGGCACAGCACTGGTGCCAGCGTGTCCCTCCTTACAGCCAAAGGGCAGCCCAGGCTGTGGCCAGTGTGCCAGAACACCACAGTGTGGAGGGATGCACTTTCCAACTCCCACAGCTTTGCCACAGAGTACACAAAAGCTTTTCAAACAAGTATTCCTGAAGAAAATAGGAAAAAATATGATGTGCATTCAGTATACAGTGCTAACTCAGACAAGGGGTTTGGTGTCATTAGATCTACTTTGTTTCCATAGTTTCTGGACTGTGACCTTTACAGAGATCTCAATTTATATTCTCAAGGACACCCACATCAACATTTTTTTGTAAGGAAGATGCTGTGTTGCTATTATGTCTTTCTTTCTTTCTGCGGGTGCAAGAATTCTTTCTTCTGCTAGGCACAACAGTTGTTCTGTGCTGCTTGATCGAAGTATCAAAAATGATGACTTTTCTACTGCTCTGATTTCTTCTTTCCTGAACATGATGTTTTTTTCATACCTTCCTTGGATATTGATGCCATCTTTCTAATATCCTTTCGTAAATCATCCACACCCTTGAAATACTTTTCCATCTATTTCTTTACCACTCAGTCCTGTTTGCTTTTTATATTGATTGTAATGGCTATTTTGCCCTAATCAATCAGAAAATGAAAAGTAGTTCTGTCATAAAATTTGATTTGTGGGTCTCCTTGACTCTGATAGCCTCCTGCTTATTTAAGGTCCAACAAGAATTAACTTTGCATTATGAAATATAAATAACTAAAACATACCTGAGATGCCCCAAAAATATAAAATATTGCTTGTTTGTGGCACAAACTTCATATTTTCCAAAATATAATTTAGTACAACATTTTATACTTCGACATAAGCAGTAAAATCTGAAATCCGTTCTTACAATTGTTCCTTCAAGAAAGCTTCTATGAAGAACAGGGCAGTATTTTCATACTCTTTGTTAATACCACTTCATTTAATACCTAAAATAAACTTTTCCTGTGTTGAAAATATATTATACCTTTCAGTACCATACCTTCTGTTCTGAAGATGACATGTCAGATCAGGGTAATTAAAGTAGTCTTGTTTATCTGCAGAATAAAGCATGAAGGACCATATAACATTTGTGTAATGGTACTGCCTGATCTAAAAAGGAAAAGTTTTGTTTTTAACAATAGGTTTTGATGGGATATACATGATTCACAATTAACTAATAAGGAATGCTCAAGGAGAATGTGCTGCTCTGATACTTGGAAACTGAATTTCAATCTATCATTTAATGAGCACTGCTCTTGTAACATGGTGCCTGTTTGTAGCATATGTCACTTTAAACTGGGAGTTCAGCTTCAGAGGGTAGTGTATTCCTCTATAGTATTATTTAACAGTATCATATCCTAATTTGTGACAGAGTCCCTGTACAGCCCAGAGCAAGGTGTTTAACTCCTTTCTCAGTTCCTCTGCTTCACTCAGGTAAGGAAAACAGTATTTCTCTAACTGCTGGGAATACTGAAAGACCAGAAAATGCTGAAAGTGGTAAGTTGGTAAAGGTGAACCTTCTCTATAGAAAATACAATTTAAAAGCTGGAAAACTAGGATGTAGATGATCCCCCTATACGAGGGGGTATGCGATACCCTTAACTTGAGTTTTGCAGGTGGATTCTGTGTGTACTTTAGTGCATATGGGATTGTGATCTGGAGGAGAGAGAATAATAGATGGCTAAGAAAGATACACAATTGGAATTCAGAGAAAGTTGAAAGTCACATTTTTATAATTTTATTTATTCTCTTTTTTAGCAGTCAGGAAACGATATAGAATAATAAATAATGTTTTTCCCTCAGGGACTAGATTTTACACGTTCTTAGCTCTTAAAAATAGAGATGTCCTGACTTGCCTCCAATTATGGTTAGAAAAATCAGAAGGAAAAAAAAAGGGGGGGAGTAGGAGCTTTGGAGAGGTGTCAGATCACCTAAATCCAACTCAAAGTTTGCAGAGAACTAAGAGAATCCAGTCCATACACTCAGTGAGAATCATCATTTGCCTGCAATTGTTTATTTCACATTGTAGTTATGTGTGATCTGGGTGGTCACATATGTGGACAATGTAAAAAAATTCACGGAAGATATCACTTGATACAGGAAAAATGGAAAAAGAAAGAAAAAGATTGCAAGCATTGAAACAAAATAATGTTTTCTGTTAAAGTATGTTTATTAAATCTTGTTTTAATTTACATTTTTGACAAACATTACTACAATAGTTTTTACTTACATTAGAACATAATAGTTCTGTGCTTAAGACAGATCTTTTAATCTTTTCTGTCATTTACATTTCTTCTGGCATTGCCTGTGCAGCATCCAGAATATACAGTAAGGAGCAAAAGGCAGCCCAAATACACCACAAGCTGTGTGGCCAGGTACATGGGCAGGAGGAAAGGCTTAGGCAAAGCTCTGCACTGGCAACCACCAGGAAGCAAAGAGCGTCTGGGGGTTATCTCCAGTCTGAAGACAAAGATTTGGAAATTGACCCTGAGATTAGCTCAATTGGTCAAGTTGGTTAGAGAGCAGTACTAATAGCACCAGGGTGCGGGGTTCAGTCCAATTTGAAGACAGAGATCTGAAAATTGACCCTGAGATTAGTTCAATTGGTTAAGTTGGTTAGAGAGCAGTATTAATTACACCAGGGTTCAGGGTTCAGTCCAATCTGAAGACAGAGATCTGAAAATTGACCCTGAGATTAGTTTAGTTGGTTGAATTGGTTAGAGAGCAGTACTAATAACACCAACATTCAGGGTTCAATCACCATAGGGGCCATTCTTTTAAGAGTTGGACTTAATAATCCTTCTGGGTCCCTTCCAGCTAAGAATATTGTAGGATTACGTGAAATTGCTGGAAATTGGTGGTTCCTGTGGGTTTGTCAAGGTCTGTAGGTGACCAGCAGGGATGAGGTCCCCTATTTGGCCAGCTGGACTGTCATGTGTTCTGCAATAGGGTCTCTTCTGTATCAGGATGTCAGGTGGAAATTAGTTTGGAGGCCACAGGATGCAGGACCCCTTGCCTCTGAATAATTTTTCCAAGCAGACTGCTCCTGAATCATCATACATGAGGTGACAGATCTTAGTCTGACACTCTAAGGCAGCGACAGTCTCACACTTCTTTTGCTGGAGGACCAGAAGACCTGAGCCAGGCTCTAGGGACTCCCAGTTTACAGGCTGCTAAAACTGCAAATAATTCAGAGTCCTGGAAACACCCTGGCAGATCATATCGCTTTTCCATGCTCTTCTTGGTGGCTTTTATTTACATCAAAACTAATAAGAATCTGCCTAAAACTTCACATGTACAGCAAAAAAAGCATATTGCAAATTTTTCTTAAGATCTCTCCACAATAATTTTAACCTTTGAGTTTGGTACTGAGAGCAATGAGATTGTGCCAACACAAGGAACAGCAGCTGAAGGGTTCTTATACGTATGGAAGGTGCTGAATTCCAAACTTCCACTGGAGTTTGTGCTATACTGGTTAGTGAGATAAATACTGGCTTGATTATCTCTAATTGCATTGTCAAGGTTATGAAATATTTCTGAACTTGGAAGATATGAATTACAGGTTTTGCGATGTTTATGCAGAATCTCCGGAATGCCTAAAAAACATTCCTTTAATATAAATCATGGTAGGTTCCTTATGTTGATTAATGTTAGTCTTATCTATTAGAAAATGGTGTTGCATGTACTTTCCTTGGAAAATAAAGCTATATTTGAAGATAACAATTTGGGCATGTGGGGGTCAGCTCAGTTCTTAAAACCCTCCAACACTTTTTATTTCAGTGTTAATATTCAATAATATCCGTTATCCAATAATAAAGCCTTTTTATGCAGATAATATTCTACTGTACCTATACCTAATTTATGTAAAAAGTACTCTGAAATAGTTTAAATTAGAAGACAGAGCTCTTCATTGTGACACTTATTTTAAGAGAATTTTATATGAAGTTGCTTTGGGTAGCAATATTTATTACAAAATATTAGCTACAAAGCATATTAAAAGCCTTATGGACTCAAGGTGGGCTGCAAAATAATAACTTTGGTAATAATGTCTTCCTTGCTCACAAACAAAAAAACGAAGTAATGAAGAAAAAATCCTCAAAATTTAAGAATAGTTTGCCTGTGCTGTTAGTGATAAAATTAATACTTGAAGTTTGTACTATGTGTGAAATATTTTTTTCATTTTTCCCTTATTCTTATCTTTGATGTTATAACTCCTCCAGCCAAGCAGACTAAATACTCAGATTTAGGAAAATGTCCTGGCTGGTTTGTCAGTGTCAACCTTGCATTGTCATATGCAATGCATTGGGAAGTAACTGATTAATGCCACTGTCCTGGTGACTGTTTAAACTTCAGGGAGATTGTTAGAAGTTTTAGATCCTAACACTTCCCTGTCTGGTACTCATCAGAAACACAGTCATTCAGTGATGTGTCATCACAGACCAAGCTTTGAAAAAGCATATTTTTCTGCAAAATGAGCTGCCTTGTACCCCATCCTTCTCCTCTATGATATTACCAAAAATAAATGGAAATCCTCTGATGTTAAGGTTTATGCTACCAAATACCCTGTTTGATTATCTTTCAAGAAAATTCAGCCACAAAAGACCAACCCCAGCATCTAAGCATTCTGCCCTTTCTGGATTAACAATAATAATGAATGCTAGAGCTCCAGCAGCTGCAGTAATGTATACTAAATGAATGCTGCCAACACTCAGTTTTTAAGCACTCAGTATGGGGCTATGTAGAGAGTCTCCATCTTCACATGTTAAACCTGGTTGGTTTCAGCTATCTCTTCTGTTTTTCCTATTGCTCACTAGACCCATTTTGGGGAATGTAGAAATCAAGATGTAGGAAAGTGTACAGGCTGGGAATTAATAAAATAGCAGTTCATCATCTGATTGAAACTGTGCCACTGCATGGTAAAAAAAAAATTAAATTCAGAGAAGTAAGAAGAGGGTAAAATTCCCTAGCGGTAAGGACACTCACCTGGGCTGTGATGACAGCTTTACTATGAAACTTCAAGACTGATTAAGTGTTTTTAATCACATGAGGTACACATATTGCCTCTGGAGCAGAGAGGGATATACCTTATGGCTGTGAAGTCACTTTCTGTCTCCATTACTCACTACCTGACCCGGTGAGGGTAGAAGTCTTTGCTTCAGAGAGGCAAAGCTCGTACAGAAAAAGGCAGAAAGTACAGTGTACTTCTCCTTGCCCACCCTCTTTTCACACCCAGTCAGATGCTTAGGAATGCTTTGTTTTAGCTGCATGTCCCATCTAGGAAAATGTCGAGGAGGTAAGGCTTGAAAGCATTATCTGTTTTCTTTGATCCCAGGCTTAGAAATACTGTGCTTGTGCAGAAAGGACCTCATTCTCGCACTGCCAGTAGTGCTCTGAAAGTAGGATCAAAGTACTTGGATGACATAGGGAGGATGTATTCCCTGCCTGCAGAAGAATTTAGAAACCACTGTAAGTAGAAATATAGTTCTAGGTCTGAGATTTATTTAAATTAAATGATGAAGATATCTATACCTGAGTTTTTCTCCATTTCTACCCAGGACAGGCAAAAAGGAGATGGGTTAATCCTAGCTTGTGTGGCTTTGTGAAGATTCCATTAGTCATTTCTAATAATGTTCTCTCTCTTTTTTTCTTCCTTTTTTTTTTTTTTTTTTTTTTTTTTTTTTTTTTTTTATATAAAAGAAAAAAAATGACATGGGATACAGTTTTAACAATTTAAACATTAAACAATTTAAACATTTAAATATTAAACAGTTTAAACATTTAATAAAATCCCACGATGCCTGTTTTTAGAGAGTAGAATCCTACTTCTTTCTCCTGGAATATTTGAAATACTTTTTTTTTAAGTAGAGAGACATGTATGAAATTTAAAATGGGTCATCATAGTCAGAATTTCATAACCAAATGCCTATATTTCACTATATTTTAAAAAATTATAAAAGTCTTTGTTTACTTGTTTGCTTCCTTTGGTTTTATTTGCATGGATCTTCAGTTTTTTTTGTCTCTATGATGCTCTGCAAATAAGAGAAGAAATATCTTATTGGAAGTATTTAAAAGAAGTGTCATCATTATAGAGGTCAGACAATTTGTCTTAAAGACCATATTAGTCTTTTTATTCCACATTTAATTATTTGCTGTGGGGAGATATTTCACTTAGAATAGAGTTTTAGTAACAGTAACTTAAGATCTTTTCCAATTTACATTTTCTTTTAACATCAATTATGATTGTTTTGAAAGGACTTGAATTGAAGAATACTGATGAACTTCTGGAAAAAATGTCATGACATTTAAAATACAACTTTCAACCTCTACTATGGTGGATCTTTAAGTGTTAAAACATTTACATTGTTATATGCATATGACACATTTTCCATTTTCTTATATCTTCAGAAATACTTTGCAGCCAAGCAAACATATAAACTGCACTGAATTATGCATGAAAAAATATTTTAGGGCTCCATCTGCTAGGCATTTTTTACAGTTTGTTTCTTAAGTTAAAAATGTTTACGCTGCATTATATTAGGTATAAAACTAGTTGCAGCACCTTAATGGATTTTATTTCCTAGTATTCTGTATTATCACATGACTAAAAACATACCTTGTAAGAATACAAGCAGAAAGATCTGGGTTCAGCAGGGCATTTAAACAAGGTTTGCAATTTCCTCTGTATTCAGGAATTTTGCTGATTGAGACCATTGAAGGGAAGATTAAGCAATGTATAATATTTTGCTTTTACTATCAATATCTTTAATCTACTCTAAACCCAAAACATTTTTGCATGTTTTAATTGCCAGGTGTTTCCAAACTTTTCTGTTCTATAATTTTAGGTTGTGTCCATCAGATATTTGTAAGCTTGCCTCCAGTCTTGCTTTTTTTTGAAAATGCAATGCAAGTTAATATTTTTTCCTAGCTCTACAGCCAATTACTTCTGTTACTAGGATACTGTTTACCATAAAGATCATAATGTAGAATGTACTGGATAAAAAGGAATAAAAAACTAACAGAATAATGAAAAGCTTTTGGAGAGGATAAATCCAAAGGTATTGATGATCAACTATTATCCAACTATAAAATGTACCTTTTAACATGGGTCACAAGAAGAAGCACTAAACCTGTTGGATTCCATTGTTAAAACAGGACAAAATATTTAAATGACAGGTGAAAGAAGCATTTTACACATGGAGATAGAAATTAGCTAAGCACAGCATTAGCTACTGTTTACATTGGCTTATGACTCCACAGATATAAAATGCTGTTGAAAGGACATCAAATAAACCAACAACCAGGAGAAATGGATTCAATTATAAAATACATTAATTTTTCAAGTAACCCCAGAAGGATATATAAAAAAATGTACACCAGCTCTGCTTATACTTGAATGTATATTGTATATTGATGTATACTTGGAAGTGTGTTTGAGAATTTGTGGCTGTCTGGTGAAGTTTCCACTGATTGGAAAAGTGGGAACATAACCCCCATTTTTAAAAAAGGGTAAAAAGGAAGACACAGGGAACTGCAGGTCATCCAGTCTCATCTTTGTGCCTCACAAATTCATGGAGCAGATCCTCCTGGAAACTATGCTAAGCCACATAGAAATTAAGGAGGTGATTGGTGACAGTCTTGACTACGGGCAAATCCTGTCTGACAAGTTTGGTGGCTGCCTAGGACAGGGTTACATCATTGGTGGTTGAGGGAGTAGTGACTGATGTCATCTACCTGGACTTGTGCAAAACATTTGAGGCTGTCCCCCACAACATCCTGGTCTCCATACTGGAGAGATGTGGATTTGATGGATGGATCCCTTGGCAGACAAGGGATTGGCTGGATGGTTGCCCTAGAAGAGTCAAAGGCTCAATGTCCAGGTGGAGACCAGTGATGAGTGGTGTTCCTCAGGGCCTGGTGTTCAGACCAGCTCAGTTTAACACCTTTATTGGCACCATGGACTTGAGTCCAGGCCTCAGTGCACTCTCACCAGGTCTGCCAAAACAGAGCAAGCCGTCAGGTGGAGATGATTTTGGGGGATTTTTTTTTTTTTTTTTTTTTTTTTTTTTAATGAGAGATTAATAGAAACTAATTCAGATTTGTTCAAATAGATGCCATGATCCCAGACTGAAAATGTAGTACACATGTTTCTGATTCTGTTTAAACTACATTTGTGCTTAGGGACATGTAAGTTTGTTTTGGTATGAATCACTAAGACAATAATTATGCATTCTCATTTCTCTTCCTCACTGTAACTCTGCTCTTTCCCTACTTCTATTACAATGTAATATCATGATCCTAAGTACTGTCAATATGTCAAATATAATGCCAAATTGCTACTACTACTATATAAAACTCTAAAGCCTCTTAAAATGTAGCTTCCAAAGGAATAACATTACTTAGAATCATAAATTAATCCTTGTTCAGTTTTGTGCTTACAAGGTTAAACTGCAAACCAGCAGCTGGGTAAGCTCATTAAAAAAGTCTCTTTCTATCTACATTAGCTGCACCAAAATCTTAAGTACAGCCATATTCAAAACTAAAGTAACTTGACATTAGCAAAATTTCAGACTCAGACTCATACACTTCTCTTACCTTTCTGCATGAATACTGTAAGCATTTCCTTGCACTTTTTAATGAATTATTGGCACTGACTTCCTCAGACAATGCAGCAAGATACAACATATGCAAGAAACAATATTTCCAAAGGGTGATGTTTTCCTCTGGACAGATAACTGTCTAAATGGGCTGTGACCCTGATTGCTTGTTTCTGTTTCTAGAAGTTCACAATTCATAGAGGAACACAATAGATAAGTTAGCAATGAGCCCTCTAAAAAAAAAACAAGCAAAGGAAGAGATATTTCTAAAGATTTTAATGTGTCAATCTTTCTAGAACAGAAAATAGTGAAAAAAAGAGAAGTTCAGAGTTGAAGCAGAATACTCTCTAATCTTATGCATTATTAATTGCCTAAACAAAAGTGGCATGTACTTGTCAACATTAATTAGAAAATTAAAAGCATATTAATCTATTTAAGGAGTATCATATTATGAAGCCTACCCAAAGTAACTGATTATTTAGGAGAGATAATATGCAATTTTTAGTGGACTGTCTACAAGTTTTACTAATCACCTTAGATGAAAATCAAGCCTAGTGATCACAGAGGAGTATGGTTTCTTTATCCCTGTTTCAATATTAATTTACATTTAATTTTTATAATTTAAATTAATTAGAATAAATGTGACTGAAATAGTTAAATCAGTAACCTGATTTCAGGAGAAAGTTAAATTTCAGTTTCAAAGAAATGTTTTCTGTATTTTTTTCTCCTACTCTCCATCAAGTTTATGTCCTCATTATTCCATTGCAATTTTGCTCATTTTCATTATCAAAGAGAAGCAGCAATTTCTGAAGAAGAGGTGAACACTGTTGCTAACTTTAAGAAGTGATTAACACAAGGTATTCAGGGTGAAAATTCAATGAAGTGGGAGAATGAGGTTTAGGAAAAAGGTTTAATCACTACTTCAGAAGATACACCAATGCAAATAAGTGAATCTTTTAAGTTCCCTTAACTGGTGGATACCTCTAATAAAAAACCCTTAAATAATTTAATTTCATGTAAGTCTCCTCTACTCTCCTTGCTTCACCTCTCCCTTTTATTCAGCAATGCTTTAATCAGGGGAAGTCCTGCTACACTTACAGCTGTGTAGTGGCACTGATGACTTTTTACATCTTTCACTACCCTGGCATGAGGGAAAGCGGAGGCAGAGGCAGCAAAGGACACGTGTGCAGAGGAAGGGATTGTATAGGCATGGCTGGAGGGGTAGCCCACAAGCTGAGTCAGGACCTGCCAGCTGAGATGTTGATGGTGAAGGTATGATGAAAACACCAGAACAAAAGAATAAATGCACTGGAGAAACAAAGCAGTAATATCAACAAAGGTACTCCTTTCATCAAAGTAGAGAAGAGAGTAATATCTCAGCCCTAAAAAGAAAACTGAAAATTTTGATCTGTCCCCTGAATGTCAGTTTTTGTACTTTAGACTTTGACTACATGGTTTCCCTGGCTACATAGGCTCCTTATCCCTCAAGGGTAAATGATGAAAATATAAATGGCTCATAATTATTGCAGTCAGTGGTAGTCATTAAACACTAAACATTTTGGAGGAAAGATTCTAGAGCCTTCCATGCAAAAAGAATTATCTAATTTATTTTAAATAATTTTTAGGAGACCTTTGAAAGCAGGTAGTGAAGCCATTGTGTGTTGCTACATTTTTAACTACATTGTCTGTCCTCAGCTTTTTCTCAGTGTCCTTGTATGAGTAAGATTAATAACACTGACAGTTAAAAAGCCTTGATTTAACTTGCATAGATGTGTCTGGAGATCCATGCCAGACCTGAGTTCGTTTAAGATGTTTCTTGACAGCCTGATCCTTTGAACTCAATCTGTACTTGATCTTGCACCTCTATGTTGCCATGGCTCCCAGATTAAATAATAAAACTATTTTGCCCTAAAGGCACACCAACAACTAACATATTTGCAAAGAGGTCTTCTTGGTTGTGCTTTCAGGTCTGGAATACTGATGCACAAAATCTCTTCATGCACAAACATGCACATCATTAAGTTTAATTTATAAACCTTCAGAATACCCTTTGGAAAAAAAAAATAGAAAGGATGTAACTGGAATTTCTAAAACTCCATTAAAATAATTGTTATGGTCTCCACCCTGTTAACCTTTATGATAATATTTTCCACAGTAGCTGGTAAATTGCTTCCTGAAATGTCCCAGAACAGGTGACATTGGCAATATGTTCTTCATTTTGCCACATCTTCAGTGGGTAAAAGTGATTCTACTACGTTTTCACCAATAATTATGATTCCCTAAAAAAATATTGTCCCTATCTTACTGTAAGGTATAAGAATGGTAAAGGGCATACCATTGTCACACCACATGAAATGCCCTTTGGAATACCATAAAAAAAATACAACATCAAATAACAATACATGTCGTGTTAGGAATCCAGGAGCATAAACATATTCCTAATGTAAGCAGCTTTTCTTCTTGGAAAAGCATGGTAATTTAAAAAGTAGCAGCAAAACATTTTTCTGTGAAAGGCTGGAGCTGCAGGAGGTGATGGAAAGCTTTCTGATGTCATGTAGTACTTGAAAAGTCATGATTGGTAACAACAGAATATACATTTTAAATTATTTTTCGAATGTTTACCACATTAGTTTAGATTCAAGCTGTGCAATATGCAGTTGTGCAAACAGTTGACAACAATCACAATATTTTCAAAGAACTATGAAGTGAAGCAGAATATTTATCTGAAATGGGGCATTTGGTTTTTATTATGAAACTTTTGGTTGTGTAATTACATAGGAAAACCAGATAAAATAAATTTAATTGGATTTTATTTCAAATATTCACTATTTTCATAAAATTATTTTTCTTGATCTATTCCTTTTTCTTTCTTCCTCTTGTGTTCCTATTTTTATTTAGAATTTTTTGTTAAATATGAAAATTTAAACTTTTTCCCCTTTTTTTGACAAAAACATGAACATATTTTAATGAGAACTTTCAATTTTGACAAAAATGCACTATTTTTCATTAGTGGAAAATATAAGAATAATTTTACTGCTAAGTCAGTGTTGTCATTCATCTGTTTTCTGTGGGTTAATGGTCTTGTGTGTGCTCTGAAAGCATTATTGCAAGATAAAAGGAAGAATGTATGTCTGATGCCTACAATCAGGGATATGAATCCATATATCAAATGATAACTAGAAGGGGATCATTTTTCAATTACTAAGTACTCTCAGCTATCTGTGACTTTGAGAGTTAGGTACCTTATGTTTTGCTATAAAACATAACATTCTGCTGTAGTTCAACATTGTTTAAAAACACATTTTTCAGCCAGGTTAGATTTTTCTTTTCCAAGGAATACAAAGTTTTGTCTAAAGGGTGACCTTTTTTGTGATATTTATTAATACTCTGTGAGTATTCCCTGCCCTCTGCCACTGTGAAGTCTGTTCTTTTTTAAAAGGCTTTGGAGCATGCATTATTTCAGTGTTCAAAACACATTATTGTTCCAGTGAATGTTTCAGTGGGGTGCTCTGTTACTGCCAGAGCACAGATAGCTCCCATTCAGCTCAGTGTTAGATAACACGGATTCTTGAACCAGATTACAAAAACAGAGAAAAACCATATGGCTGATAAATTAGTCTCTATCATATGTAGTACTTTTACCACATTCATATCTTTGAATTTATAGAGTGTACAAAGGCTTCTCACATAAAAGGTCCAAGATAGGGAGCAACTGTATTCTTCATGCTGGAGGAGTTCATCAGATACTGTACTGATTCCTAATGATGAGAAAGAAGGCACTCTGGTAGAAATGCTTCCCTGTGTTTCTGGTGGTTTTATCCTTGCCTTGAAAAGCAAGATAGTACTGAAATAATACTGAAATGATACTGAATAACACTGCAACAATGAAGATGAATTTCCAAATTAAATTCTTAACTATTCTGCTTAATTATGATACATATGATCTTTTAAAGAACATCTGAAATTCCATTGTTTGTGTCTGTGACTTCCTTGCATCCACTTTTTTTTGGCTGTTGATACTGTTTAAAAGAGTTTATTAAGTGTAATCTACTGCCCACATCAATACTAATATACTTAGCATTAATCTTCCGTGTTGTGTTGCAAGATCTTTGATTCTCCTGCCTCCTCACTAGAAGCTTGTTTGTCATCAATCAAGTCATCATGACATGCCACTGTTTTGTTTTGTTGGTTTTTTTTTTTTCTTTAATTCAAACATGATGCACAGCATCCCCTTATAAAAGCAGCAGTAGGAACTCAGGAACTGTCAACCCCAATGCTAGGATTTTCCCAAAAGGAGATATCCTTTTTCAAACCAGCCATAAAGCCTTAACAAAACAGAGAAATAAGATAGGGCTTGGGGTTTTTGTTGTCTTTTTTCATTGGTTTGTTTGTCTTGGTTTGTTGTTTTTGTTTTTGGGTTTTTTGTTTGTTTGTTTGTTTTTTTTCTTAATAGAATAACCCATCAGCCCTGTTCTACCTGGGACAACTGGAATTGCCAGCTCTCTCACTTTGGTAGTCAGTAACTGGAGGCAAGGCTTCTTTTTCAGCCCAAAAGTCAATTTTCAGCCTTGTGATTTCTAGTGTTTCAAACCATCACACCCTTCCCCAGTGCTTCTTTTTTTTTTTCTCCCCAGGAGCAGGCCACTGTTCCCCAGCAGAGCAGTATTTAGGGGCAAGAGCTGGGGGCTTTTTCCCCTCTCTGACACCCTTATACCAAAGCAGAAGCAGGCAGCTCCAGCAATGTCTTGGCTCTTCCTCTTCCCAAAGTTTCAGTGTTCTCTGTTTCAGCTGTCTCTCACATGTTTCAAAAGAGACTCCATGTGACAGAGCAGAGGGATGGGAGGGAGGAAGGGGAAGGAGAAGGTAGCTTTAAGGTGATGTGATTTTTCTGGCTTGCCCTACCAAATGTTTGTAAAAGGTATCAGCTGATACCTCTGACCCTCGCCCATGTCCATGCCTGTCTGCCACCTCCACAGTGGAGGAGGAATACTTTGCAAGAGACCTTTCATTGACTATGTGTCGCCTACAGACTGGAGAGAGACCAAAATATTTCACTGGCAGAGTTTTAAAGTAGAGGAGGTTGGCGTTTTCCCATCACGAGGAGCAAGCAGGTCAGCAGGAGATAGCCAAATGGTATTATTTCTTGTAGTCACACCCCGAGAATTGGCAACTTTTAAGTACCAGGTTATACTAAACTGACCTGGCATATATTCCAGGGGATGTTTGTATTGCTTTATAAAACTTTGATACTATGTTTGAAGGGATATCAATCAAGTAAATCAAAGTATGAAGGAAACCTGAAAATGAGGATGGGGGAGTAGAAATTGGCTTAAATATAACCCAGAGGGAATAAAGAAAAACTACTTGCTAAGGAAGACACCCCAAAATGGTTTTTGAAACATAGGAGTTTTAAATGACAGCTTTAGTTTCATTACAAAAGAAGAAAATTAATTCAGACAGTAAGGGAGGCAACCCAGGTACTGGTGGGTCATAAGTCCTGTACAGCAGTTCAGGATTGTGTTTAACCCCCTTTCCTCAAAAAGACAGGGTGGAATGGAATCTGTGTGATTGGAACTTTATTACTAATTGTTTCTTATTTCAATGGGGTGCACTCAGCCTATTACAGTGGAATGACTGTGTTGTGACAGTCATAATTGCACTGATGCTAACCCTAACATAGAGGGAAACTGGATTTTGTGATAAAAGATGCCAGACAGAGAAGAATCATTTCCCAGGTGTCCGAGAGGAGACCATTACCCATGGAATACAAATTTTAAGTTTGATCTCAGTAGGAAGGAATCATTTGTATGACAAATTGAGGAAGCAGCAAGTAAAGAGGATTAAACATACACAGAATATAAAGAAACTTTCAAATAGATGGAGGCATGGAGCTTTATCTTTCAGTTGCATGGTTTGTCACTGGAAATGCCCTAACTAGGCAATGGAGTGCGCAACAGCTACTGTGATGCGTGTATGCACAAGGAACTAGTTTTGATATAAAATCAGAGCAAAATGAGAAGAAAAACCCAGACTCTTGAATGGTAGTCTAGAAATGGATGGCAGACTGCAGATGGGAGAGTGTGCTGAAACACAGTGCTTGGATATTGCTAGTGCTTGCAATGCTTTTGTCCACTTTTAACACCTGTGTTGACTGATTGCTGAACAGTAGGAGTTGCCTGTCATGTTACAGCTCAGATTTCCAATGGATCCTAAGGCCTCTGGAGCTAACCAGAATTCACTGCAGAGACATGATTTCCCTGCACTGCTATGTTTCCCTCTCACTACAAAATCTGTTGTGTTTTCTAAAAGAAACCCTTCTAAGGAATTCCAAATAAGAAAATGGATTTTTCTAATAGTGAAGATTTGTTGGAATAACTAAAAAAAAAAATAAAAATTGGTGGCATGTGATGTTGGCTGACTTAGTTTTAGCTGAGGAGGAAGTGGGCTGTCATCAGAAGTTGGTGATGGCTATAATGAATGGTTGCATTCATACTTTGGTGGGTTCATATCTTCTGTCCTGTGTGGGTTTTCTTGGGGGTATGTGTATTGGGAGAGCTGTTTCTTTTTTATTGTTGCTTGGGATTTTCTCAGTCAAGATAGCACTTATCTGCAATGAATGTGATTTTTGACTTGTGCTTGAATTGCAAATTACAAGACTCAGATTATGAGATGTCTGATAGTTTTTCCATGCCATCCAAACCTCTGTCTCCTTGCTTGCCTCACACAGCAAATTAATACTGAATTCTATAACAGATGTACATAACTTAAATAACCTTGATGTGAGGAAATTCCTCTAATTTTGTCAGATGTATCCAGGATTCCCAAACTAGGTGATAAGATGCAGTATGCTAACTTGCAATAAAATCTCAAGGAAAACTTCTGATGAATGAATATCGACTGCAAATGTGCAGAGATGACTTTAAAAGCACCAATTAAATCTTTTTAATGAATTTTTCAATAGTTATTTATATATGTCTGCATGAAATTGCTCATCTAATCATGGTAACACTAACCCATGCCATATAATCTTTAAAAGACAACAGAAGAGTCACAGAATCCTGTGGCCTTTTGGAGACAGAAGTAAAAAATGCATGTAAAAAATCAATAGTTTGTTTGTTTAGCTCTCACCTCTCACTAATCTTCCTTAGTTTCTGTGATAATATAATATGTTTCCTGCTATAGCAGCTCTGGTTTTGTTTTTACAAAACTCATAGAAAGTTATAATGGAGTTACCTTATTTGAAGGAAAATATGAATGTTAAACTGTATATATCAACTGCATCACTTCAATTATGAGTTATTCTTTTGGTAGTATTTTTATACATTTTGGAGCAGTAGTAAAAAGAGAAAACTCTATTAAAATCAGTTTTCATTTTGGTAATTTTACAGAACACAATGTTGGTCATATACCTCAAGAAAAGCTGCACCAAGAAAACTATGTAGGGTTGGAAGTCTCCAGTTTGGCATGTTTTTATGTTGAAGAGAGAGGACCAAATACCTTGGAGAGTTTTAGGCACTTAGAAGTCAGTTAATTTCAATTTAATCATAATTTCATCAATTTCAGTCCATGGAACTTCAGCATCTAAATGGCTTTGGGGATGTGAGAGAAAGAGACTCAACATATTTAATAACTATGTTCAGCCACACAGATTAACACCTATAAAATGTCTCTGGGCTAAACTTACTCAACTGCAAAGGAGTCATAATTTTGCTTTATGGCATTACTTTAGAAGTTACTTTTCTTAATTAAACAGACAACTTCATTAAGTCATAGATTTCTTTTTTTATCATGTATGATTTAATGATGTTATCACTGAGCAGTTGAGATGAGAAAGGACCTCCAGAGTTCATCTGGTCCAACCCCCTCATCAAGCCAAGCCACCTAGAGCCAGTTCCAAAGAACCCTGTGATCTGTTATTTGAATATCTCCAAGGATTGAGAATCCACAATCCCCCGGGGCAATCTGTGCCAATGCTCAGTCACACTCACAGGAAAAAAATCCTGATGCTCAGAGGGAACCCCCTGTGTTTCACTTTGTGCCTGCTGCTCTGTCACTGGGTATCGCTGAAATAAGCCTGTATGCCATACACGTATATTCTTATACACAGAAATGTGCATTTAAAAGACAAATATATACCCATAATTATTAATCTCAGCATTATACCTCTTGCTGCCTATCTTGTTTTGTGTATCATCAAATTGATACAATTGTTGATTGTTGATACAATTATCTTAAATGGATATTTTAGAGTTTTTGTTATGGGAAGTATAAATAAAAAATAATTCTGATTTTTATTCTTATATGTTTTGTGTTTGCTGTTATCTCTAAGTAATTATTGCAGTAAAATAGTAATTCTGGTTCTACAGATGAGTCCTCGAATTTGAGCTGTTTTCCCACAAACGAAAAGTATANAGAGTTCATCTGGTCCAACCCCCTCATCAAGCCAAGCCACCTAGAGCCAGTTCCAAAGAACCCTGTGATCTGTTATTTGAATATCTCCAAGGATTGAGAATCCACAATCCCCCGGGGCAATCTGTGCCAATGCTCAGTCACACTCACAGGAAAAAAATCCTGATGCTCAGAGGGAACCCCCTGTGTTTCANCAAATACTTCTGTTCCAGAGCTCAGAGTGCCGAAATGGGTTCCAGCTGAAGTAAGCTATCACCTGTACTCTACGACTTCTGTTTGGTTCCTGGATAAGAAAAGCTAATTAAAGTTCGATGTTTAATGCAGCTTTTTTATTTCCTATAGAAAGTGGAATGAGGAAGAGTCAGGTGCTTCTAAAGGACTGCACATAAAGTGTTTCCCTTCCTTGAATTCCAAAACTGTTAACCTTTTGCTACAACTGGAATCAATCTCTTCATAGTTTTTGCTTCTTGTTCATGTAACTATACCAATTTGATTCTTGCTCAGACATAACTATATGTATTTTTTCTCCATTTTACCATGTCCTAATCTCTACAGGCATTTGTGCCTCTTTTTATGATAATGTTGCTGCATGCTCTTTTGTCTGCTGGGTTTTATGGAACAAATTGTTGGTTGAAACACACAGAGTAGAATTTCCACACAGTGTCAATTTATATGTAGCATGTTTTTCATAAGCATCATTCATCCTACAGATCAATTTGCACATTGCACCTTATGTCTTTAGGATGTTAGATTTAAAATTGTCCTTCAGATTTCTCTTCTACTTTTCATCGCTCACATAGTTGGAAGAAAGAACTGTAGCACAAAGTAAATAGCAACAGCTGCAATAGCAACAGCAGCAGCAACAATGCAATTTTCCTGTCCATGCCTATGATGATATATAAGATTGCTACTTGCAAAGTGCCAGCTGCTGGCACTTCTTTTCTTCTTGACTAAAAGTGAATGAAAAAGAAATGGAACAGATTATTTCTGTGACATAGCACTTACTTCATAGATATTTCAGCAAACATAAAGGCACATTCCATAGCTGAATATATTTTACCCTTGGATACATTCAATTTGTATTCATTTTAGAATTTACTCTGTTAATTAGAAAAGGTTATAAGATTAATAAGTAGTTATTGCTAATATATGCAATGGAATATAAGCTTCAGTTGATGGTCTTTTTCCCAAAGAGCCATTAGAGATTAGTTCATACAGATCATAATGAGGAGTATATCCCATCTTCCAAAGCTGGTCTTTATGTTGCTTTGTAATCTCTGAATCATTTCTAAAATCCCTGCTAGAAAAACCAAAAAAATCCAGCAAACCATACCCTAACAACAAAAAATGATACATTGAAATTTCATGCACTGTTATTGTAGAGTTGATTTTTAAGGAATTCTTTGTAGATGTATAATGACAGATATCTTAGAAACACACAGAGAATACTATAGCCTGTGAAATTACTCTTAGCTAAGAGAATGTTAAGAAAATGTAGTATTAACTACAGTCTGGGTTTTTTTTTTCCAGTTTCAGGGCATTAGACTGACCCTTGGCATGTGTTCCAACCCCAGCCTACATCATGTTGGAGATTCATGATGATGACAATGACCCAGAAAGGCAAGGTGCTCTCTGTAGTTCAGCAAGATCAATGTGCCCAAATTTCAGCTGACAAAAAAGAAGGTCAGCCAGTGTCCTCTTCTTTGTGGCCACCCAGAGTGGGTTCACTACAGAATGGTGTCAGGATGGCCTCTGGATAGGTGATTTCCTGATCGGATCACTTGGATATAAAAAGGAGCTCTTAAGATTCAGAAGTTTTTGAAGCTGGGAAGTGAATCATCCACTACAGATGATCTCATCTCCACTGCGGGTGAAGAAGAAAGTAAAATTTCATCACCCAACCTCTTACTTTTGCTATGGATGGAAGAGATAGGTCAGATTTTAGCTAGACCTGGAATCTTCTCACATGTCAGTCATAGTTCAGTCACTTTAATTTATCATGACATTTTCTTTGGCTGACACTGTGGGAAAAAATTACAGCATTTTTAGATGTCTATGAACACAGATGCAGAAAAAAGCTCAGCTCATCAGCTCTCTCTGCTGCTTGTAAATTATCTATAGCGATTTCCTCTGACAATTTTTTAAAGAGGAAACAAATATCTAAACCTATTCTCTCCCCCCAACATGTCTATTTCAATATATAGTAATATTTTAGAGTAAAAAACTCCAAACAACAAAGTAAAGAAAAAAAAAAAAAAAAAAGAAAACATCCCCATGCAGACACCTAATTGTAGGTGTCAGTAATCTGAACTCCAACTCACAGGTCAGCTGTTTCAGAAAATAAAATATATACTGATACATCCTTTTGTACTCTCCCACATGGCTTTCGAAAATTTGTTACTGTTGAGAGGAAATCTAAAGGGCATGTCAAAAACTGTGAGTTTTGCAAAACTGAAAAGTAAATTTTAGACTTATTTTTCAATTGTTATAATTTTTGTAATTTTTTGAGGGGTTGCAATACAAAACTTGCAAAAGCCATGCCAACTAGGATTTCAGTTGCAAAAATTGCATTATGTTATTTGAAACTAAAGTCTGTGAGACTCTTAAGAAATTATATTCAAACAAAAAATTCACTCCTGATTCTATAAATGCTTTGATATCATACAGTGAACTTAGTTAAGGAAATGAACATTAAAAATAACAAAGATGAACAAATATGTATATAATAAATGGAATTTCATAAATAATTTAGCTCCTGTAATTGGTATACCCTATATTTCATTAGTAAATATAAGGAATATTGAAGGCAAGAGAAAAATTCTGCTGAAGGCAATTGAAACATTCAGTGGTACAATAATTAAATTAATATCAGAAACAATTTTGGTGCCCATTGAATCACCCTTTATTCTGTTTATTGACTTTTTCTTCCCTGATAATAAAACCTGTATTTTTCTGTTTATTTTTTGGTGCAAATTAATATGATAAAATATAAGCTCAGAAATGTATGAACACATTTTCAGGAACTCAGTCAATGATCCACATATACATCCTTTTAAACAAAACACTGTCCATCTTTTGAAGGCACAAAATCTATGTGCATCATGATCCCTTAAGTGTGCCCACAACTTCATGTGTAAAAATAGGCTTTATTAAAAACATATCAGAGTTCTTTATTATACTGTATCTTCTTACTGCTTTATATAAATATAGATTGTAGAACTATTATATTAGAAATTAAATATTAATACACAATGTGCTTTCAATACACAAGCTTCAAAATGCAGTTCATATTTTACTTTTACTGCTCAACTGAAGGTCCTTGTGAGTTTCCAAAATAAATCTGGACAACCACTGGACATTTTCATTTATGGGTTGAGGCTGTCCACGTTAGTCTCTGATGACATACAAATTAATAGACATATTTTGCAATATAGTTTAAAAGCATCCAAGCCTACTGTGATCTGGTTTATCCCTCTTCAGTGCTGTTGCTGGGTATATTGAATGATCAAAGACAAGGAGCTTTTTAACTGGGGACTAAACTTCCACAGATTTCAGTGAACAATTACAAAAATCAACAGTTAAAAGAGGATTTGTGCAATGTTTAAAGGTTTATTTGTACATTTGATTACAATATGGTTACATGGCCATTTAAATAAAACATTCCATTTTGCACTGAACACATATTAAATAACTAGAATATCAGCTTGTTTGTAGTGGGCACAATATAAACTACAACTATGAATAATTTCTTCTGTTTCTAAATTATATTGGTTTTACTCTAAAACTCTGTTTGAAAAAGAAGACATTGAGATCTCAGGCAGGCTTTAGGAGGACACTAGAGAATATACATTTGTTTAATCATCAGGTTTAATCAGAGTGCCTGGTCAGGTGAACACTATTTTCACTGCAGTGATTGACCCACTTTGTCTTTCACAAATAGTGATTCAGAACAGCATTACCAGGTATCCATTTTTCCAAATGTAAAAGGTAAGTATCACCACAAAATTTGCAGTTAAAAGGATTAAATTATCATCCCATATTATTAAAAAAAATAGCTTCCTGAATGACTATACTTGAAAACGAGTGTGTTTTACAAAAGCTCTGATATTAGAGCTTTGAAAACAGAGGTTTAAGTTAATGGAGAACTGCCTGTGCCTACACAGGAATGTGCTGATCATTTTCAGTGTTTAAGAAGCACAGACAAAGGAATTCAATCCTCACAATATAATCCTCCTTTCTGGAGATTATGCATACAAGTTGTGTCATCCGAAGAAGCTGCTGCCTCTCTGGTTTGAAAAATTTCTATTTTTTTTAAATACACCTCTGGGGAAGAACAACCAATCAGAGATATTACAAAGAGTAGGTGAGTTCCCTTCTTCCATTGACAGGAAAAAGGGAACAATACAGCAGAAACTAGGATTATGACACTTGTTCCTCTATCATCTGTCTGTCTGACAGCAATAGGAGAGATCTTTAACAACCCAGCTCAGATGGAGAGACTAAAAAACATAGTGAGAACTGAGACACAGAGCAGCATTCCAGCCTTAGGAAAGATGTTAAGGGATCCCAGAAGCTACATGAGAAACAGTTAAGTGAAGAACAGAGTTACTGGGTTTATTCTGAAAAGAACAATATTGATTCAAGATTTAAGGGCAGAATTAACTGTTGGGCTAGGAGGGAACAGCTGTGTGTTCATTAAAGATTTCTGTCACTTGGTCAAATGCACATACACACTTTTTCAATTTAGGTACTGATTATTTCTATTTCATCTTGCTGTTTGTTTTGCTCTTTCCCCAGCAGATATTAAGATTATTAAACATGGGAATTTGATCATTTTTGATTCTTAATGTCTCATATTTTCATGTGATTACAGAAGAGTTCTGATTGAAGAGAATTCATCTCTGGCCAAGATATAAAAACAAAAAAGAAAAAAGCATTAACTCTCCTTTTATAACAGAAAACTACTGCATATACATTTACATGTATAAAGTGTTTCTGCCAGAGGCACTTAAAATTATCATTAATTCTTCTCTTTAATTTCTTAAAATCTGCCCATGCCAATGCTTTACAGTCTTGTAAGTAGAAGCTGACAGTGAAGGCATGACCTGGTCCACCATGAAGCAGTCTGGTCTGGTGAGTGTACTTCTAGAGAATCTATAAATGTCAAGACTGTTAACTATTTCACCGTTCATCAAACCATGTCAGGAATGTGAGTTTGTTCCCTGAAGAGGTGCTCAATCCACTATGACTGACAGCTCCTTTTTGTGCAATGAATTTATAGCTTTGGGGAGTGTATTTATTTACCTTTTTTTGTCTTTTCCTCCACTGTTCAGGAGCCCAGCAAGACACTGCAAGGCATCTGTCAGGACATGCCTCTGTTGTAATGAGACCAGGTTTCAGACACCTTCAACCAAAGTGTTTCCCACTTGAGTTTGGTGGCAGTCATATGATGCCCCTTGGAAGATGCAGATCTGGAGCTGTTTGCTGTTCAGCTGAGGCAGCCCTCAGATGGCTGGGGAGCTCAAGCCCATCCTTGCAGTTTTTGGCATAGCTCCACTTCTTTTGGCGAAAGCCTTGCCAGGTAGGAAGCTTAATGAGACACACAGTTTTCTGGTATCAGTGTCAGGTATTTCAACTTACAACAACCAAGACTGAAGAGCCAAAATAGGGCTTATAAACGTTTCAGATACTACTGCTGTCCTCATCCAGACATTTGAAGAGTAATAATGTCCTGTTGCCCTCATTTAATGATTATGCTAAATCAAACTTTTAATATCTGAAAAACATTTTGAAAATGTGACTCAAATAGTTGGAGAACAGTCTAATGAACAAGATTGTCTAAGGACTAGAACAGCTCTACACAAGACTCCTATGATGCTTTATGGAGGAAAATATTCAAATGTGCCATCAAAAGACATATAATATGTTCTGAATAGAGTGCTACTAATTACTGTTGTGTATGCACATACCCATACTAAAAAGCTTAGTTCTCTAGTTAGGAAATGCATGTTGGAAGATGGCAATCTTTTGTGATGAGGAATTGTGGGTTTGATTCTTTACATTAGACTGCTGACCAATAAGGTATATTTTTGTGCTTTTTGATCACAATGCTACTGTATAGGTTTGTTTACCACAGTAAGTATCCTCAGATTGAAAAATCTGATTGACAAAAGAAATATCAAGCTGTTCAAGCATTAAATTCTGTGTTTCTTCAAGAGGAGAGAGTTAGATATAAGCTCTGGACCAAACAGCTGTGGCCAATGAAAAATATCTGCACCTGGTATGACATAAGTAGGGCAGAGCTGCTGAAATGTCTCAGGGATGAGATAGTGTCCAGTTGGGGGCAGGGCAGATGTCACATGGTAGAAGAAGGGAGACTTCTAAGGACTGACCAGTGATAATAATAATAATTTACATATGTTCTCCTTTTTTTTTTTTTTTGTTTTTTTTTGTTTTTTTGTTTTTTTTTTTTTTGTTGTTTTGTTTTGTTTTGTTTTGTTTTGTTTTTGTTTTTAAATGTTTTGATACTCCCCTGGCCATCCCTTTGCTCATGAGCAAACAGCACATCCTTATACCAAGAGGTCTGAGCTCTACCCACATATGAAGGAGCAAAGTAATTCTTTTCTCCATTCACACTGATGAAAGTGCCCTGTTCTTCCTTCCAGCCCTGGATCAGGAAACTGCACCATTCAGTTTTAAATGGAGCAAATGCTTGCACTTATTTTTGAGCATTCTTCACAGCCTTCTTTGAATTTTATCAACTAGATTTCACAGTGACCAGAATTCCCATGATGTCTTTCTCCACCCGCCCCCAGAATGATTCCTGTGACACACCTTTTGCATAGTACCACCTAGGAAAAACAACCCCCTTATGCAATTGAAAGTATTGTTTCATCTTCAGTTTCTTGCTTTGCCAGAGGCCATGAGAGCTTATTATGAGCAGGTGGTGGTAGCCAAAGTCCTAGACTTTGCTTTATTATTTGTGTGCATTTACAACCTTCCTATGTGACAGTCTCATTTAGTCAGTGCTACAGGCAATCTCTGTCTGTGCTTAAAATATCTTCAACAGCTACATGTAGGGAACAATCACAGGGGAAGGAAAAAAGCACACAAAGGCAAAAGGAAACTTATAAAGGAATTGGAGCCAGAGGAATTCATGGCTGGGGTTCTTTTATTACCTAAAAGGACACATATTTTGCAGAGCATGCAGAGTCTTCCTTTACTGATTCTATTTTTGTTGATATTTTGTCCGTTGCCATTGTTTGCTTAAAATAATTTCTCAGGAGATACCTGGTTTCAACTGGCAGCGAATTTTAGCAAAGTAGCTCTGAAACTGAAAAATTGGATTATTCTCTACAGAAGACAACTACTTTATAAAGCACATGAAATATCTGTGAATCTTGGCATTATATATTGGGTAGTGTGACAAGTTCCTATAAACTCACAGACACAACCAAGAAATAGTGCTAAGAAAATATTTTTCTCGCTCTTCAAACCTTCAGCTGGAAAAAGACTGGGGGGTAGTATCTTTTATGTCTTTTTCTGGTACTCACTGGAATGTTCACATTTAAAATTTCTTTTATGTCCTTTTTTTTCCCAAAGCCCTTGTAGCACTTATTATCTCACAAAGTTTGCCTTATCCCCTTCCTGCCACCCTGTCACTACTTCAAAAATTACTAAGCTAGGGCTGAGAAAAATCATTTGCTCTGTGTAATCCTAAAGTGAAGACCTTAAACTGGCAAACAGAAACCAATTTATAACCTCTTTACAAACTATCCCTCCCTCTGTTTCCATTATTTTCTGTAGGTTTTCTGTGCTATAAGTGCTTATAAGTATTTTGGCTGAGTGATTAGGCAGAAAGTACAGTATAGTGCAGTATGGCATTGGACACCCCACCAGGGCTGTCTCACATTCTCCCTGTTTCTGATACTTACCTAAATCCCAAATAATTTCCTCCTTCCCTCACACCCATGCTGCAGCTTTGAGATCATAATAGAAACAAGTTTCAGGATGTCCTAGTTTCTTCAGGGATAAAATTTAGTGTTTTCTCCATCCCAGGAGTGTAGGATGGTGAGTAGATTATAAGATTCATGTTGTCTCCATTTTCAAGGTGTTTTTATTTGTTCAACATGTTGGCTCCCTGAGGAGCTTCAAGTGTATTAGAAAGGAAGACCTACTCAGGAATGTAGAAAATAATGTGGTGTTCCTCATACCCAGTATAAGAAAATATTTTATTGTATGTAATGTGAAAATACATGTTCATCATTTCCCCAGTCTTTTACTCTCATGTTAGAAGGCAAGAATAGCAGAAATATGTGCATCTTGCCCCTTATGCCAGTGGAAGAATGCCCACACATGCCCACAATTTTTTTTCTTTATAAGAGTTTTTTGCTTTCTCTGTCCCTCAATTTATTCTGAATAAATATTTGTCTACCCTGTCATGAAATCCTCCAGTAATTGGGATTTTATAACCTAAGTACTCTCTTCTGGTGCTTCATTAAATATTCTTAACTCAAATAATTTCCCTTAAATTCCAAAGAGAATTTTAAAAATGAAACAAAACACCCACACATGCTTTATTGCTTCCAAGTAATTTTTACCTTACTCGGTCAAGATTATTCTAACCTACATTTAGATGTCCATTAAAAAAATATTTAAAGTTGTGCTGACTCTCTACCCTCAATGGAGAAAATGAGACATTTCTAGGCTTCTATTCTTCTGGCCTATTTCAGCTAATCAATAAGATTAATCATGATCTGGAATTTCCTACTTCACTCACTCAGCTAGAGAGGAACCTCAAGTAAATTAAGACATAGAGCTAGAGCTTTACATTTACTCTGGCAAGTTTTACCTAGAAGGGAGCACAAAGAACAATGCTACTACTTAAGACTTGCAAATCTCTGAACTAAAACCAGTCTTACCTATGGTATCCAGAATCAGCCAATAGCACCACAATTGCTGTTCAAACACACAAGATTAATCTGGTATCTCACAGTCAATTCAATTGTGAAAAACAGAACAAAAATGAAGAGCAGTAAAAAATAAATGGGCATAAATTAAAGATGCCCAAGGGTTCTTTTAAAAATATATCAGGATATTAAATATGATGAGGATGGAGAATGGATGCATGAAAATGGGAAAAAGTGAATGAAAATTATCCTGATTCATATAATAAGTGAAATAATGATCTTTTAAAGAACTTAGAATTTAATTTAAAACTGAACTAAACCAAATAAATGGACTTCTAGCTGTTAAAATAAATGTGGAATAAACTTTCCAAACTAATGTTTTCAGAGACACACTAGTCATGTGAGTGCCTCTAAAGTGAATGTCCACACCCTTGGATTTGCCCTTTGTCTCTACCTATGTTACTGTGCAGCAGTAGTACAAGCAGTTCAAGCTATCAGAAAGTAATTTGAAGGCTTCAATCAAAAAATCCCTTGGGGGACATTCAAGCCAATGACTGAAAGAAATAAGAAAAAAGAAAAGACTTGCTTGTAAGTTTCCCTTTCATGCTGAGATAAATTTGCTCACATTTTTGCAAAAGCACAAAGTAAATTTTAAAATAATCACAGTCGCCAGTGACGAAATTAAGCATCCAGAGGGTTTTGTTTTGTTTTGTTTTGTTTTGTTTTGTTTTGTTTTGTATGCAGAAATTCATGGAGTTTATGCCTATTTTTTTGATTTCCTTTTTTTTACCAGAAGCCTACCTTGTTCAACGCAAAAGACACAAATTATGCAAAGAATTAGCAAATTTTCAACATTTCTCTTTTATACCTTGAAAAAAGGTGCTGCTATATGAGGGAGAGGCTCAAGGCTGACTTCCAGCCAACATTTCCATTAGCATTTTCTGTACTAAATACACACCTTGTAATGAGGTTGAGAAGATGTGGAAAGCCTATTCAAACATCTTCAGAAAATCTTAGAATGCTTTTCACAGAATAAAATTTAAAATGAAAACCACTAATCAAGATAGTCAAATGCTTACAAGATGTTACACAGGCACATCTGACCCAGACTAACTCTACAACTACTTTTTCCTTTTTGTGGGTTTGAGGTTGAGCCAAAGACATCTGGGGAGCACTGGGCTAGATTAATTTTTATCTGAAATAAAAATATGTAAACATGAAAGAGGACAGAAGGTAAATACTACATACATTTTA
>WEIU01023469.1:441456-460352 GCA_013389925.1 Aegithalos caudatus
CAGTTTGTTGCAATTACAAATTCAAAGAGAGATGGTGTTAGAGAAGAATTTATTCAGTCATTTCTATATCATGGCATGAACAGAGAGCACACTTTAAAAATCACCTAACTGAAAACAATTTGACAATCTACAGAAATATTTACAACAAAAATACAGACATTACAACTTGTAATCAAAATCTCATGAACAGAAATTTGCAGAAAATTGTTTAGCACCTGAAACATGGTAAAGCACACTAAATGGTGGGATTAAGGTGATTACAACATTTTAGAGACCATTTTGGGTTTTTTCTCTACTCACTGGGGTGAACTTAATTTGTACCACATCTGTAAGATGGGNTTAATTTGTACCACGTCTGTAAGATGGATATCTCCTTCATTTTACATTACTGTATGTGTGAAGGTCCTGTAGAAAGAGAGAATGCGAGGAGATGACCCTCCTTGCAGCTCAGAAGGCAGAGAGGTTCCCACTCTGTGGTGGTGTACAAGCTCCAAAACCTTCCATCTCTGCTGCTGTCCATGCAGAAGGCTGATGTCAGTAAGATCTGTTACCCCCCAAGAAAACTTTATAGTTTGGGGAAAACAAAAAAGAGCTATAGGGTAAATTCCCATGTGTTCTGACTTTTCTGTCTGTGGAGTGATGCTCTCAGCGAATTGGGAGTGATGTATATCTTGTTTCATTGAGATTAGAGTGTAACACTAACCAGAGGATCATATGGAGGTGGCAACAGAATTCTTTCTCTGGAGGAACTCCATGAAAAATCCAAGGTTCTGTATAATGAAATTTAAAGTTATATGTCAGTGAAATAGATTTAATGCAGAAAGTTTGTAAAAAGTTTCTTAGAATTAGGAAGCAACACATTTCCATTGCTTTAACATAATCTGACAATAAAATTTTGTGTTAAACCAAAAATTAGAAAAAAATTAATTAGAACATATTAACAGAAATCTGTTTTTTGAAAGTAGCTGTGATTGAATAGATGTTAGGGAGCAAAATCTTTGACAAAAACCTTTGACAGCTAATTATTATTTTCCTTAAAAGTTTCTTCTTTCAAAGCAAGGTCAGTGCAGGAGGATATGCAAAAATGAATAAAAAGGATGAGCTATAAAATTAGGATTTGCTATAAAATTAACATTATGCATTTATGTCAAGGTTATAACAGCACAAATGTAATACATTACATAGGCATCTTGGTTCATTTCGTTACAAACTTTGCAGCAAAATTGTCCACCCCCTAGACCATAAACCACACTCATGAGTAGAATTTATGTATTTTAGGTTATGGAATGGATAGGGATGTAGGGTAATGCTTTGCCTAATATGTATACCAAAGTAGTTAGGCAGTAGTTATATATGTTGTTGACATTGTATAAATGAAAAATAATTAAAATTTGTCATCAGCCTAATATGTACTCATATTCAAGTAATACAAGGAAAAGGATTTTACCATAAGTTCTCTTGAGAGTTATATTGGCACATATTTATATACATGTTTAATTCCTTCTAAATGCATGAATCAAATTTTTTCTCCTGGGAAATCATTGAATCACAGAATTATTAGGGCTGGGAGGGACCTTAAAGATCCTTTAATTTCAACTCAGCTGCTGTGGGGAGAGAACCTTCCACTAAGACCAGGTTCCTCAGTGCACATCTTGCCTGGACTTGAACACCTCCAGGGATGTGGCATCCATAGCTTCTCTTGCCAGTGTCTCACTACTCTCATAGTGAAGAATTTCTTCCTGATATCTGATCTGAATCTACTGCCTTTCAGTTTTAAGCCATTCCTTCTTGCCTTGTCACTACACACCCTTGCCAGAAGCCCCTCTCCAGCTTTCAGACAGTCTCCCTTTATAGGTACTGGAAGGCTGCATTTGGGTCAGCCCAAAGACACCTCTTCTGGCTGAACATTCCCAATCTCTCAGCATTTCCTCATAGCAGAGGTTCTCCATCCCTCTGATCACCTTGGTGTCCCTCCTCTGGACTCTCTCCAACAGCTCCATGTCCTTCCTGTGCTGGGAGCCCAGGGCTGGAGGCAGCTCTGCAGGTGGGGTCTCAGCAGAGCAGGGCAGAGGGGCAGAATCCCCTCCCTCCCCTGCTGCCCACGGGGCTTTGGGTGCAGCCCAGGACACACTTGGCTCTCTGGGCTGGGAGTGCCCATGGCTGGCTCATGTCCAGCTCTCACCCCCAGCACCCCCAAGCCCTTCTGGGCAGGGCTGCTCTCCATCTGTTNTTTCTAAAAAGCATAAACAAATAGCAAATAAGTAGTTTGAATCCTTTAAAATTGCATGCCTGACAAATACATCTTTATCTGGTGCAAATCAAAATTATAAATAAATTATTTTACTAAATATTATGGCATCATATTATACAGAAAATGTCAGAATGAATTGTTAAATACATGCTACTAATGAATAAAGATAGAAGCTGTTGACCTACTGAAGTAGCACATCTACAAAGCTGTGAAATCTTTTGACATTGAAATTTTGTCTATCACATTGAATGGCATCACCTCACCTTAGGTGTAACATTTATTCAAGGTATCTAGACCTTAAATTTATTCTGTCAAACTTACTCTCTGGCATCTGTGGCCTCCAGAGGTTTATTCATTTCCCAGTAAAGCTGAATGTAGATTCCATCAGATAACTGCATGCTAACCTCATGTGCCTTGTTAGTTTGGTGTAAAGGAGACCCACACGTGTTAGTGACTGATAAAGGTCTGTTTTCTAAATGGACCTACTATTCTTATTGAAGGAATCACAAGATCTTCTAAGAAAGGAAAAGTGGAGAACACCAGATTTCTTTTTTTTTAGCTTTTTGACAGTAGCCGAGCATCATTTCATACTATTAGTCATCTTGAGAGTGACAGATGAAAAAAAATGAAGATACATGTCTCTTTTCTTTAGCAGTAGTATACATCGATGTATTAAAGTAGGCCAACACCAGAATTCACACTTCAGACTGATGAATATAACGAAGAGAATAAAATGAACTCTGGAACTTGAATGACTGACAAAAAAAAAGTTTCAACAGAGAGAACAAGGAGAAGTATCTGTTCAAGGGTGTATAAAATAACTATTATGTAAAACGTTTTTAAGGTACTTTTTCTTGGACAGCTTTAATGGCAAACTTTATTTTCTCTTAGGTAGTGACAATACAAAATTTAGGAGAATGCTTAATATCTCTCATAAGACATAACAGATCTTGTCAGCCAAAGCCATCTGAGGCCAGGAGTATAAAGGTCTATCTCATAAATAGCAAGCAATTAGCTTTTGTATTTGCTGCTCTGTCTTAAAGTAAAGGATAATGCTAGATTAGAATATTACATTTTTTAACAATACAAAATGAACCAGCTTAAAAGGAAGGCAAATAGAATGGATTTATCAAATAAATGGCTATCCTGCAGGAAACATTTTACTGAAATCTGTGTAGTCTTCCTCTTTAAATATCCTTTTACTGAGAATGTAAAGAAATTTAACAATGTAAATGTAAAGAAATCAGTAACAAAGAAAAAAATTATGAAAAAAAGAAAACAAATTCAAAAAGAATTACTAACATATCTAGGGTATCTAGATACAGGGTATCTAGTACTGGAATATATTTAATGTGGAATTTAATTTAGGTATGTATGTTTCTGTGTATGCATACTTATTCTCCCTTGGATGAACCACCTATATTTCACCCTTTTAAACTGTATGAAAGATAAATAATGGAAACAAGAAAGGAAATATATACATTCATGGATGTAAATGAAAAAATTACTAGAATATAACGAGGCACTAAGTCATAATTCTTTTTGCTGAGACAAAAGTTTTCCCAATGGAGGTAAAACATCTGATACTTAAGAAGCAGGGTTCTTGATTTTAGCAACTCTTCAGACATTCAGAGATCTTTTGGCATCTCTAAATGACAGAAAATTATCAGAAGTGACAGACTGACTATCCAGAATCAATATATACTGTGAGCAGTGAAAGCTACCACAAATGAAATAGAAGCATCTCTGCCTACAGAGAAACAAACAAAAAACCCACATAGATTGAAGACACATAGATTGAAGAATGTTTGCATTTACTATCAGTCCACATCTGCTTTTTGCCCACTCATACAAAATATCTTCCTGGCATCCTGTTCAGACTCTAACTTGAAAAGCATTGATTATTTTGGGTTAGAAGCTAGGTTTCATAGCTTGAAAGAATAATTCACAGTCTGAGGAAAGAGGACTCATTGCAAGTGCAACTACATGGGACAGATCTATAGTTTGGTTCTCATCTCTGATGTGAACGGAGCATCAGAGAGGAAGATGGAAAAAAAAGAATTCTTAGTCCAGAAAGTTGTCTCCAATTATGATTATTAAAGATTGCTTATGAAGAATCATTGTGAAATGTATGATTATGTCTACATCATTTAATTACAAAACAAGATTGTTGTTCTATTGTTTTGTTTGGTTGTATCCTATTATGGGAACAATATCAAAAGAGAGAGAGTTTTTTCTTTACCTGAGGTTGTTATGAGAGGGAAAAAATTCCAGTATAATGAAGTGAGGCAAGTCCTTCACAGCTGTGGGCTAGAGATAGACTAGGAAATTGAAAGTCATTCAGACTGTTGACAGCTGATGCAATAACCCATGAAATAGTCCAAATCTGTGCTAGTAGGATCCTATATTCCTCAAAAGTGGGTAGCCATGACCAAGCTATGAGTGGGCTGTGGTCCATTCCCGCTATGAATCATGACTGGAAATTGTTTAGGAGACCATTAGTGGACAATGTCTTCCAGAAACCAGAATGGACCCAGATTCCTCGGCTTGGGGAGGAAACTGTTCCAGGGACTGCTCACACTGACATACCTGGTGGGCAGCTTTCAGGATTTGTGAGTCTGCTCTCTTTGTTTTGTCAAACTCCCCCAGTCTGCTGCTATCTTTTTTTAAACTTTCTCCCATTATCTGGCTTGCTAAAAATCTTTGTGGAGCCCTTCTCCATTTCTTCAGCTCTTCTGTTTTTTACTATTCCTGTTGCCTTCCCACCTCTCTATGTGACTGTTACATTGCCTCTGCTGCTACTTCTTATCATTTGCCACTGATTTTTGGGTTCCATTCTTAGCAGAACTGCACCATCATGCTGGGATCCTGGATGATCCCAAGACACTCCAGTCTCTACACAAGCAGTCAGTAGTCCAAAGCTGCTTCTGGCCTTGTATGAAACAATGTAGTTTTAATCTATTAAGTGAAACCATTTGGCAAAGTTTTATGTTACATCACACTTCATGTCAAGACTAGCAAGGGAGGACATGACTGAAAACCTCCATCCTAGGAGAGTATTTAAAAAATTAACATTGTGATTTGAAACATTCTAAATAAACTGGATATCTGAGCAAGTGTAACAAGCTTAACAGTTCTAGGAAAATAAAAATAGGAATAAGCCCTTCCTGTGTCATGTGACTTTTGGCAGGAGATACGGCCCTAAGTCAGCTCAACCATAAACACTGGATTGATGAGCCTTAGATCTTATTTATGGGCTTTTCCCAGCAGGGTGGCTCATCAGGATCTAAGTCATTCTTTTTGATCTCAATAGATTTGTTCTGTCTTTAAACTGTTAGATTGCCATTTTATGTTACGTACTTACGTGAGTTAGAAACAGTAGCAGAGAAAAACAATCAAATCTTATAAAAAAGACTATCAGATTGTACCAGTGAATCTAAACTATACTGGAGATGCTGTTGAAATAAACTGGCATCTTTGCTCTGCCTTCTTCAAAATCAAAGGCTTAAAAAGAAAGTGTCTTCTTCAAATACCATAGAAAATAATTTACATGAAATGACATGTTTTTTCTTATCTACATAAGCCCATCTGTGCAATACAGAATATAACAGAAATAGAAATTTTAAGGCAAGGGGGTAAAGCAATCTATCCACCACATCAATGTTCAATGTTCAACTACATCAATGTCGTAGGCCAACTGAAGTAGCACATGAGCAATATAAAGCTTTGCCTATTAACTTGGTGAGTGTGGTGGAACATATTCTGTGCCTTGGCTGCTCTCTGTATTGATTTTGAAATAGTGTCACAGCTGAGTGATGGTAGTGTGTGAAACCTGCACTGTGGACTGTGCCTCTGGTTTCTTTAACATATTTTATTCCACAGCATGCCAACATGGATATAAGCAAATAAAGATAGACAGGAGCCTTCAAAACAGCTTTCTTCAACTAATTGCAATTAATTCCTGTACATCATAAATCTGTCCACTGAGCCTCTTATAACATAGACTGGCAGCAGGGTGTCATGTTTGTGGTTATCTGTCGAGCTATTCGTGGGTATAGGGTCTTAAAAGGTCAATAGCATTTTCTGGTTATTACAAAGGTGTTTATTATATAAATGCATCAGTCTCGAAGGCTAGAGTTCTAAGCATGTGGTCTTACTAAAAGTCACAATACTTAAAGTCCCAGTGGGGCATAAAAGCAGGTTAACAAAGAGTTCCAGCCTCGGGGGCAACAACATATTAACAGAGAATTCAATCCACGAGGGGAAGGCAGATTGACAAGGGGTCCCAGCCACAAGGAAAAGGCAGATTCCTGGCCCAGAGTCCCGTTTCAAGCAGAGTTCTCCGCAGCAGCGGCCACAGCAGCAAAGGTTTCTGCCATAGCAGCAACACCAGCACCCCCCAAGTGACAGCAGCGGCACCCCCCAAGTGGTGATACCTGACAAAGTCCTGGCCACAGCTCCCTGGCCACAGCTCCCTGGCAGGGCCCCAGTCTCTCTTCTTGTAGATGGTAGGAGGATGGATAGATCATCAAAGAACCGATGAATCGATACCCTTGCCCCAACACCAGGGGATTTTTATCCATAAATCATAAATGCATATCCATATCCCTATCTATAGGCTAGCCAATCAACTAAGAACGCAATTCTAAAGCATTCTCTCCACACTGATCTAAACCTAATTTTGAAAGTACATAAAACTACAAAAAACTATGAAAATTGGTATCAGACCTCACACAAAAACCTATACATGTAGCATATCTATTAACATGAAAGCTTCTATCTTATTCATGCAAAAATTGTTCCTACTCTATCTAGTACTTTGAGCGATGTTCTAAAATGTTTTTGTTATGTCTAAAGCTGAGCTACCAGGCCTTAGGGCTCTGGGCTCTTGTTCTTGCTGACAATTCTTAAGGCACTTGGAGTCTATTTGCTTAAAACTTAAGTCTAAACTTCTACTTCATATTAATGTGGCTTAATATATTTTAGTTTCTCTAAAGGCTTCAATTCAACCCCTGTATCCTTCTCTTCCCCTGGGGAACTCAGGAGGGCATGCACTCCAACAGTTATCCAGGCTCAAATCTATAGAGAAGCTTGAGGAACTCTCTTCTGCTAAATCACAATTGTTTGCAGGATCATTTTGTACATGGTAAACTCCATGAATCCAATACTTCTCTTTCCTTTGATATTTAACTTTTGAACCTGTTATGGAACTTGTCTCTGGCTTTCACTCATTTCAGGACTAGCATAAATGTCCTTTCATATTTTTCTACAAGTGGGTGAAATTGGAAGAAGAGCAAATGGCAAATTAGCATTAAAGGCTTTGGCTCCCATTGTCCATTTGGCTCTGCAGGTCAAAATAAAATATTTTTCTCCCCGTGTTTGACCTGTAGGGGACACAGAATTGCCATTCCAAAAGTAATACTGTGTAGTAGTAGCCATTTACCAATTCATAGCACAGACCATAGAGTTGTTAGAACTGGGTGTTCTTATCAAACGGATGATTTTGTTTGTTGAGGTCTTTTCCTCACACATAGAGTACGTATGATCATATCTTAACTGCTTAGACACACAGACAATTGCTGAAGTCTATTCCTACTGTAGTAAAGGCATATACTTTGAATTTTACTTGAAATAAGCACTTCCTTTTGACTTTGAAAACGGAATGAAAAGCTCTTATTTTTGTCCTGCTGTGCCTGGTTACTATGCCAAGCACCTATTCACAATCTCTTGTACTTTACTATGACAACAGAGGGAGACCTTCCATTTAAATGACATGATTTCCTAGGAAACATGTTTTATCTCATAATTTGAGTGCCTTCAAGCCCCATGAAAGGTCTACAGTTTGTACAATTTAACTTCTTCAAGAGTCTTGTGACCTTGAGGCAGATCTTCAATGCTATGCGTTGTTGTGCCAGAATTGCTGTCAATTTTAAATGCCTTAATTCTAAGGATAAAAGTAAGTATTATATTTTAGTTTTTATATTATTGTTTATATATAATTATATTTTATTTTAGTGATATAGTGATTTAGATATTTATAGTTAAATATAATGAACAGAGATTGGTTGGTTTTTTTTTGGTTTTTTTTGTTGTTTTTTTTTACCAGGTAACTGAATATTTGTTTCTTTAACTTAATTGTTGTTCCCATCAACTCTTGTTTTAGGAAAACAAATGTAACCCGATAACTGAACAAAACAGTGGTGAGACAATAATGTGGAATTTGTTGCCATTTTCTGAGTAATGAATTACATTCCTCAATGCCAGAACAATACAGTCTAAAAACCAAGTGTATTTTTCTAAAAACCTCACAGAATCCAGTGAGCTAATGTGAAATATCAGAGTGAGCTATATGTTCTGCTTATATCTATGCCTTTATTTTCTGTCTTTCAAAATAGCAGATATGATCACATTGAATAATACCTTGTGCCTGAGAAACCCATCTATTAATTTATTTATGGATGAATATGCTTACTTACCTGTCACTCAGTTCTTTCTTTATTAACCATTACAGGATAACACTTTCCATTTATTTCACTTCTAATTAAAATACCTATAAATCTATAATCTCATTCTGAAAAAAAACAGAAATGCACTTCTGTATAATCACAGAAGCTGAATTAGAAGAAACCCACAAGGCTAATGGAGTCCAAATCCTGTTCCTTCACAAGACCATCTCCAAGAATCACACCATGTGCCCAAGAGCATTGTTCAAATGCTTTTTGAACTCTGTCAGGCTTGGTGCTGTTACCACTTCCCTGGGGAGCCCTTTTCAGTGCTCAGCCACTCTCTGGGTGAAGAACCTTTTTCTAATATCCAACATAATCCTCCCCTGACACAGCTTCAAGCCATTCCTTTGGGTTCTGTCACTGATCTCCGCAGAGAAGATATCAGTGTCTGCCCCTCTGCTTCCCCTCACAAGGAAGCTGTAACTGGAATGAGGTCTCCCCTCTGTCTCCTCTTCTCCAGGCTGAAAGATGAAGTGACCTCAGATGCTCTTCCTATAAGCCTTCTTATAGCACATGGAGAACTGGAAGGTGATTCGAGGCAGTCCAGCACCATGTCACCATGGAGAAGTCCTGTCTGACCAATCTAGTGGCCTTCTGTGATGGGGTGACTGCATCAGTGGACAAGGGAAGGGCTACAGATGTCATTTATCTAGACTTCTGTAAAGCCCACAGTCCCCCAGAATATCTTGCTTTCTAAATTGCTTGCTTTCTTTGTAAATTCTCTTCTGAATTTAGGTGATTTTAAATGTCTGTGTGGAAGACATATTTATTTTCTAGAATTTCAGACCCTGCTGAAGAATTAAACTCCACTTCCAAGGTATATTTTCTATTATAGTGTTCTCTTGCATTTCAAGCTAAACATGCCTTGGCCAGAGGCTTATTTGTCTCTCCTAAAATGACCTTCACGTTGATGTAAAATGCTATCCTGGATAGCATTTTACATCAACTTTTTACACATATAGACACAAATAAAAACATGCACTAAATGACCTCAAAGCTTCCCAAAATTCTTTCACCAATGCATTGGTTCACTGCACAAAAGTACTTTATCATTTCCTATTCTTGTCTAAATGATCTCGGAGGAGGAGAGCAGCTACTCTTTCTCAGAAAAAAAAAAATTCTTTTTGTCATTTAGGCCTCTTTTCATAATTAGTGGTGAGTACTTTTGGAAGATATGTCACTTCTGAGCCTCACTGCTGTTGTTATAAATGTGTCTGCCCCTTGGCTGCCACTGGAAGCAGATGGTAGGCTGACAAGATCTATTTAAGTTCTGAGTGCCTTGAAGGAAGTAAAAGCAGTAAAGGAAGGTAATTTGAAGCATGGGGAGTATAAATCATACCTTCATCAGCATAATTGTAAAACTAGGCTTTGATCCTGGAAGCAAAACTTCTCACACAGGAATGTGTACCTGATACCATCACATGTGGTGTTACTCTGTCAAAAAGCCTTCTGTGCAGATCCTTTTCAAAAAACTCCAAATGTTCCAAGCCTTTATCCCTCCTGAGATTCAAGAACGTGTGTGTGTAGCATGAACAGTCCCTTCAGCCCAGTAGGGACAGTTTTGACAATGATCATTATCTGATAAGAGAAAAGCATAAGGACCAGGGAATAATATATAGGGGTTTTCCTCCCAGTACTTGACCAATAATCATTTACTTTCATGGATTCCATTGATTCTTTAAGTATTTCTTAATATTGGCGGATTTCTATTCATGGTTGGATAGGAACAACTGCAATCTTCTGTTGCAATCATACACCTATTAGAAGACCACCTTCATCATTTATTTTTAGGGCTCTTGGACAGTGATCACCACACGTCAGTGAAATCTAATTGTCTGTGAGATGCCCAGATATCTCCTTTGGATACAAGAAGAAACCAGCTTTGGCTGGGTGTCAAGCATAGGTACTTCAATTAGTTATCAGAGGATATGAATTTTGTAACTGACATTTGCTTTTAGAAGACAGAGTACTGCCAAGTGTTAAGTTGTCTGTAAGGGGCAATTTACAAAAAAGATAGGAATGATATTATTTAGTGATATAATAGTTGGGTATATGCCTCAGAAAGACCAAGATATGCAAATTTTCCCAATGTAATGACAATCAGAAAGAGAAGCCAGTTTCACATTTGAAGGTGTCAGTACCAACAGACTTGCTCAGGTCTGACATCAGAAATCCAGAACAATTAACCTGAATTTTCCAGCAGTCAATGAACAGCTTTTTGCCTTTTTCAGAAATTCTTCAATTAGCTTAAAAGCTAATGTATTCATCAACAGGAGAAAAATCCAGAAAGGTAAAAAGGATAATACTATCTAAATCCTCATGCAATCATGAATTTATAAAATTTTGCTCAAAGTATAATATTGTAAGTTCTGGCTGGGTATCAAAGCCCAGTTTGAGCCAAACTGCTGTTATGGTATGAATTGCTTTTGCCCATAGTTTCTTACACATGCTTTAGTCATGCTGTTCCTTTAGCCATTCCTTGTTCTACTCCTGCATGCTGACCACACTAGGTAGCCCAGCAGACACACAAAGAGATTTTTATTTTGCACCGGACCAAATGTGGAATTCTTCTGAATACAAAATACAGTCTGTTGCCTCATCTAATATCCTGGGTTTGATCAAATGAAACATTAACAAGATTCTTGATTGCTTTCTAAATTCTCACCAGTGAACTGTAATGCCACAGACTATTACTTAAAGGTACATGGCCACTTATCCCAGGTGCATTTATGCATTGTTGATGGATTAGATTTCTCCATGAAATTGTAATTAGAAATTTTCCATCATACCATGATAAGGTTGGAGTTGCACCAAAGGGGACCCGGGACAGAGAACCAGGAGCAAGGGAGGGTATAGGTTTAAGTACAGGGGAAGTGGGGGTGGAGCAGAGCATCAGATCCAATGGCCTGAGGGTACAGGGGTGGTACATGGGTGTGCCGAAGGGTAACAACCAATAGGGAATACCAGCGTGGGGAGGCAGGGATACAGAAACCAATGAGGAACAAAGGAAGGGAGAACGTTCTGGGGAACATATATGGAAAACAGGGCTGGAGCCATAGGCTTACGTAAACTTAATGAACCAATGGAGTAACAGAACCTAAAAGATATTGACATATTGTGGCAAGAATTCATAGCCTTTCTTACTAGATAATAAAAGCATTCTCTTACATTAACAAATCCTGTAGTGACAAGTTCTCCTGGGGTGCCATATTCTACCTAGGTATATAACTCATAATATTTATGAAAGAGATAAAAGTATTAAATTTTGCACTTGTTTTTTAAGCACGAAATAAGGAAAAGTTTTTAAATGATGATTTTAATAAGAGACTATTTAAAAATTACTCCAAATAGAACATAAAATAGTCTGATGTTTCAGAGGATAAAAAAAATGTTTAAAAATATTTAAAAGGTACATTGTTTTTTATTACATAACTATACACATACATTTATAAACCAATTTTATGTTACTTGCCAGCTTGACCAGTTACCTGGAGACCTTGCTAAAAGATGGAAGAAACCTGGGTCAAAGAACTTGTTCAATTACTGCAATAGTTTCATTTCTTGCAGAACAAAAAATATTCTACATGCTCTTAATTAAGTTAAAAGGTTAAAAAATCTAAGACTACATCTAAGATCAGTTGATAAAGAAAGGTCAAAAATGTGTAACATCAAGGTACACATACACATATAAGACAGAGGTTTGTTCTATTGTAGTAAAATGCCCTGAAAGTGGTGCATCTGACATGTCTATACTCTGCAGAGGCAAGAGTTAGAACAAGGCTGCTCCTCATTAAGGTGTCCATATGACTCCAAGTGGAAAGGATCTCCACATATGTAGAAGAAGGGAATACAGGTGACCTCAGCCCTGATAAGTAACAGCTCTGTTAATTACTCTATTCAGCCTTGCCCCTGATGAGTCACAGCCATATCCAGTAAAGATAAGTGTGATAAAAGGGATAAAAGTGGGTTAGCTGGTCAAGGATTGTGGAGGATCATGAGTGTGAGGGTTATAAGAAATCCTGGGGAGAGAGAGAATCCCTGCTGTGAGATCAGTCTGGGTCTACAGTTAGAGCCTGTTATTGGAACCTGCAGTCACAGTCTGGCCAGGTAAAAGCCTGCAGTCAGAGTCTGCAAACCAATACCTGCAGTCATAGTCTAGCAGGAAGTACCCAACAGTCAGAGGCTGCAAGAGAAACCTACAGCAGGAGCTTGCTGCAGCCAGAGTCAGGGAATAGTTGGAGTCGGGATGGCTGAGCTGTAAAGAGGAATAAACCATGACCCTTTTCATGCTGTGATAAACAAGCAGTCTGTCTTGGCTCATTTGTACCCTCTAACAAGAGGGCTGCTGCAACACAACTACAGCTCCAGAGTAACTCCTTTAGATGTGCATGTTTCATTCACTGGTCACTGCAAGCATGATGTGGATTAACTTTCAAAGTGTAGGTTGTATGGCCTTGTTCAGGGAAGGAAAAACCTTGTTAAACAAGTTCTGCTTATTGTTCTTGGGAGTAGGATGGAAAGGCATAAGGAAGTCAAAATCTGGTTATAATTAAGCTCTCAAATACAAATTTGTCCTGTTGAACTGAGCATTTATAGTGACCTGGATGTAACTGGACTAAAACAAACGTTTCTTTGAGGATGATTTTCACTTGAAGGTCGAAGTATTTGCTTTTATTGTAGTCATTACATGAGTGAACCATTGAAAAGCTCAAATTAACCATGGAAAGAGTTAGGAATACATTACAGAAATAATTTGAGTGACACAGTGCATTGTTTCACCTGGTCAAAGTGCTGTCTAGTTAAATAGAACTTGACAGTCTGGGAAAAATATATTGAAAATTAGGTAAAGTTCTTGAGACTGGAAAGAGCTGGTTTGGTTAGTAAAACTTCTGTGATTATAAATGTCTTCAGTATTAATTTTCTGGTAGTTTTTGTTGAGAAATTTTAATTAGAAGGCTCAGTAAAGAATCATGCAAATTTTGACTACATTGGAAACAGGAGTAAAAATAAAAACTAGTGTTTAGAACTACTTACATCTCTAGCTGTCAATTAGGCTGGTAAATTGTATCTTATTTTAATCCTAGTTTTAGGGTCAGAAGGCTACATGACCATCTACTTAAAGCATTTAAAATCATCATTTATTAAAAATATATTGGCTCTTACATCTTCTTAATGTTTTTTAAGTCTAAATAACTTCTACTGTGTGCTTGTAACTCCTTAAATACATCTTCCCATCATATGCATCACCTTCTATGATGTATGTCTGGGATGATTTTATGATACTGTGTTCCCTACTTTTCCTTCATAAAACAAAGTCTGAATTTGTTTGTGGTATTAATACAGACGAGATTTTTGCAGTTTCCAAGTCTCATTATATTATTCTTTAAAATATCAGCCAGAAGCATGTTTATCGCTCAATAAAAATGTGAAATATAATTAGGAAACTATTCCAAAGCTCTGCCCTGCTCTTTGTCATGGTTGATTATCTGAAAGGAAAAATTGTCTGGATGGAAGAACTGGCTTAAATGAAGTCAACAGCTCACATCCTTTTGACAGGAGTATGACCAAAATTTCCACAGACTAAGCTATATTGAGGTAAGGTGAGATTTTTTTGAAGCAACCTAGACCCCTAAACTGCTTGCTTTTGACTAATCACCAAACCAGTTCTGACAACTTTGAAAATCACAACTGACACACAAACCTGGAAAATTCATATAATCACATTTAAGTGAATTTTTTCCAGTGAGGACAAATCCAACCCCAAGTTAAAAAGTAATAAAAATCTGTCAGTGCTCAATGCTAACTTTCAGACCCACTCTCTAGTTTTGAGGCCTAGACATCTCCAGTTGCTGTCATGAAAATTGGTCTCAACTAGGTAAACTAGAGCCTGTTAAGGTAAAAAAAAAAAAAAAGAAAATATTGTCAAAAAAAATGCTCCTTCCTTGAACATCAGCATGTTATTGTCCACAGAAAGCATCCTTTACACTCAGGAATTATAGCCTGGAATTTCCCAAAAGTTTTCTTTGGAAAATGGAGACAGATGAAGCCTGGGAATCTTCTACACCTCTAAGTATGAAGCACTATTTGAATACAGGGAAAAACATGTACAACTCCTTCTTTTACTAGATCTTAGCTTTCCCTTTTCTGGATAGTACTGAAAATCACAAACTGGACTCTAAATAAAGGTTGCTGTTAATTCTACATCCTTCCTTTGAAAGTATTCCACTCTCCAAGAAAGCACAAAATATTGAACCTGCTGGAGATCAAGAGCATGTGCAAGGCTGACTACACCAACAATTAGGGCATTTATCTATCAGGGGAAGTTCAAAGGTTCTGGTTTATAGCCTCAGACTTTTATCATCCATCTGTACAGTCTTTCAGAGTTAGAGATAATAGAGCAGGGCTTGCTTAACCCAGGAGAAAGTACAGCTATTTTACAGTCCCTAGCAAGTTAATATTAGCAAACTGTGAGATTGAAATTGTTTATGAGATTGAATACATTGTTCAGTTAATGATCTTTGTTGGCAGCAGACCCAGAATGAAGAATGTTTAATGGGTGTAGGTAACTCCTGCTGACCAGCTCTGTGAAAGATGTGATGACAGCCCTTAAGTTAAAACAGATATTTGCATAATTTTCAGGACCTGAAATTCCTAATGGGAAACAACATCAGAGAGGATAATTCTCATAATTATAAACCTGTTATGTGAACTTTGCATAAGTAAACCTGAGACACATAAAAGCACTGATTAGGAAGATTCTTTGAATAAACAGTAGCAATGGTTATGGTTAAATGTCTCCCTCCCACTTTTATTTCTTTATTCCCTTATTATGCCAGAAGATACCTAATGATATATATGTTTTGCTAAGACACTTCACAGTGCAATTGCTACTCTATGTTTCAACAACAATAATTGGCACCAGTCTTAAACTCAATGTCCTTTATGGTGTCCTAGATGTCCTAGTATTTTATGAAATAAGAATAATAGAATCATAGAATGGTTTCTATTAGAAAGGACCTTCAAAGATCGTCTATTTCAACTCCCCTGACATGATTCCTCTGATGTTTTTCACTAGATCAGATTGTTTGAAGGCCACATCCAACCTGCCCTTAAAACACTTCCATTGATGAAGCACCCACAGCTTCTCTCAGCAAAATTGCCCAATATCTTACCACCTTTACCATAAAAAGTTTTTTTCTTACATCCCATCTAAACCTATCCTTTTTCAAATTAAAGTCCTTGTCCCTCGTCCAGTAACTAGAGATGCTGATAAAAAGACTATCTCCATCTTTCTTAAAAGCTGTCTTTTAGAAATCAAAAGTGTAAATTAGGTCTAACTGAGCTTCCTTTTTTTCAGACTAAAATAACCCACCTCTCCCAGCCTTTATTCATGGCCCTTCTCTGGACCTACCTTAAAAAGCTCACATCTTGCCTGTGCTGAGGACTTAGAGCTGAATGCAGAACTCCAGGAGGAATCTCACTAGAATCTCACTAGAGCAGAGTAAAAAAGCCCTCCCACACCCTGCTGGCCATGCTACTTTTGATGCAGCCCAGGCTACACCTGACTTTCTGAGCTGCAAGCACATATTGCTGTCTCATGCCTCAGTTTTCATTCACCAATATCTCCAAGTTCTTGTCTGTATGACTGCTCACAATCCATTTACCTCCCAGCTTGTATTAGTATTGGGAATTGCTCCATTGAGGTGTAGATCTTTGAACCTGGTATTGCTGAAGTTCATGAGGTTCACATGGACCCATTCCTCAAACCTTTCAAGGTGTCTCTGGATGACATCTCATCCTCCAAGTGTATCAGTTGCCCATGCAGCCATCTGCTGACTTGCTGATGGTACACTCAATCCTGCTCTCATGGCATTAATAAAGATCCACATCAATCCCAATCCTAATCCCTGAGGAACACCACTTCTTGCTGTTATCTGTTTGGACACTGAGCCATTGATTGAAACTCTTTTATGTGGCTGTCCAGCCAATTCTTTGTTCTTAACCTCTGTTTCTGATAAAGACTTTGAGTGACTTTGGAACATGGGTATGGAGAGGGAAATCCATGTCATCAAGATTAATAATCCTTATACTTTTAATATTTGAGTTAAAAATGTGATTTGGACACAAATATTTGCTGAAAGTTATCACAAAATTGAGATGCAACCATAGATGTGACATTTTGAAATAAATGTGTCAGCATCATCATTCAAATGCATGTTTAAAATTAACTGGCTTTGTACATTTTTATACATATGTCTGCATTTGTGGTTTCCATCTTTATGTGTGTCCTGGTTTCAGCTGGAGGAGGGTTCACTTCTCAGTACCTATTATAATGCTGTATTTGGTATTCAGAGTGAGAGGTGTTGATAGCACACTGATGTTTTGGTGTTTTGCTAGATTGTGTTTATAATAAGTTAAGGACTTTTTCTTATGCTCTGCCAGTGAGAAGATAGCAAAAGAAACTGGGAGGGACCATAGCTGGGACAGGTGACCCAAACTAACCAAAGGGATATTCCACACCATGGAATGTCATGCTCAGTATACAAACTGAGGGGAGTTACTCAGAAGGAGGCTGATCTGGGTTTGGGAAGGCAGCAGGTTTATCAGCAGGTGATAAACAACTGTATTGTACATAATTTGTTTTTCTACATTTGTTTCCCCCCTCATTATTATCATTAATAGCATTATTATTATCATTTACGATTATTATTGTATTTTTACTTTATTTTAGATTATTACTGCTCTTATCTCAAACTACAAGTTTAACATTGATTCTCTTTCCCATATCACTATGTTGGATGGGAGAAAGGCAGGATGAGCAAGTGGTTGTGCAGTGTCTAATTTCCAGCTGTGCTTAAACCATGACAATGTACAATAGTCAAGATTCCATATAATAGGATCTTGAAGTTTAAATGAAAAACTGATGTTTAGACTCTTAAGGATAAGACTTGGTTTTCAAGGAACATTCATAAACACAAACCAGTAAGATATGCTGGCTCCTAACACCAAAAAATGTAGAAATTTAATGAGCATTTAATGTAAAGTAAGTTTTAGAAAATTACCTCTAGAACTCCAAAATGTGTTGTGTACTGAAATCAGCATTTCATGGCTAAATTTTAGAACCACTGAGGAAAGAAAATCAAAGCTAGGTAATGCTTTGTAAAGATGCTTGTGCGCTGTGAAAAAAAAAGTTGCAATAACAAGATCATATGCTATATTTAGAGTGGAATATCTATATTTTTTCACCCTTTATAATCAGCATATGTTTCTATCCCTTATTTTATGGTTTCTTAACCAAAGTTTGCTTTTGGATTTTTCTTCAGCATTCATTGCTACTGAATTTGGGAATGTAAACCTTTTTTAATGTATTACCCTAACTCTTCTGTCAAAGCAGTTCTGTTTGGGTCTGGAAGAGAAGAACAGATAAGATAAACGTGAAAATGTTGTGCAAGATCAGGTCCCTCATTTGACATTTCTAGTATCTGTTATTTGCAGAATGTTTATCACTGAATGTTACTTCTTATGTACAAAACTTAGCTCTTAACTCATTGCTGTTTATTACTGCTACTGAGTAGCAGATCCATCAATTAGATACCAGATCATCAAGCTGAGCATTCAGAAAATAAGAAACAAATAATAGTGACCATCTGTGAGGAGGCAGATAAACTGACTTTACATAGGAATTTTCCATAGAATCATTTGTTTTCTTTGACTAATGAGACCTTTTCTCTCTGCTTGAAATCACATTAGTCACTCGGTACGCTCTTTCTAAATTCAGCAACAAGAAAAAATTCTGCAATCAACGGCTTTCTTTACCACAAATGCTGACTTTTTGACATGGGAGATCTACTCTGCACACCCAGTAAAGGAAAAAGAAAATAAAAACTAGAAGGTAATAATATAAAGGGGGAATTATGTAAAGGAAACCTCTAGTCTGTTATACTTAAGAGATCATAATGTCTTGAAGAGATTTTAACAGGATGATGGCTGAAATCTCCACTCTGATATGCTTTGCATGAGTAAACAACATTTCTTAATATACCTTAAAAACCAAGCTGGAAAAACAAATGCAATCAAAACAATACCCATTTTTAGGCAGAGAACTTAGGAGAATATGAGTCACCTTTCACAGGTTTCTA
>WEIU01023470.1:7124-80339 GCA_013389925.1 Aegithalos caudatus
CAGAAAGGCTGCCTGTGCAGAGAATGCAAAAGTTGCGGAGACCTCAGTTTACCCACAAGTACACTAGATTTGATCATTTTAAAAATGGTTTCTTTCTTGTTTCTTTCTCTGAACTCAGGAGAGAATCCTGGAGTTGGGATAATTCTGTGAAAGTATCAGTAAAAAGTAAAAAAAAAAGTTAAGGAAGAAACAGAACAAAAAAGTCATCCTTATGCCTGCATCTAATACAGTTTTCAGTACTAGCCTATCTGCAGTACTCTATTTCAGAATAAGTATAGTAGCTCTGGAAGAGACACAGAGAAGGGCAACAGGATGACAGAAATATATAAGGCTCCCATGCAAGGTATAAGTAGGCCAGAAGTTTGGAAAGGATGGGTATATTGAAGGGCTATAGAACTATGAGCAGATGGAGAAGGATCATGTGGAATTTTTTCTTACTTATTTTAATGAAATACTGAACTGATTTGGAGTGCATTTAGCATATGCCATGGAAAGACTTTTTAATACATGCATTTTATATATAAATGTGGTATGTAGTTATTGTGTTGATGGGTTTTGGTGGTGCTAATACTGTGTGCAGTTTAAAAATAATTTGTGGAAAGTCACAATTTGGTTCATCAAAGCTAGTAGTTAGGGACTCTCACACTAGGAAAAACCTGACTTTCTGTTTAGGTATCTGATACAAAAGCATACCTGCACTGATTAAAAAGAAGACACATACATACACCAAAGAGACACGTGTATACCCTGCTGGGGAGATGCAGATTTCCTTCAGAGTGTCCTCCTTGTCACACAGAATTATTGAGATTCCCAACATGAGTAATTAAACTGCCTAAAAACAAAGGGAATGAGTCTAGGACAAATTTGTTTGCTGGAAGGAATTCTTAAATCTATTTAACTGTGTTTAATAAATAATTCTTTTTTAAAATAAGAAGATCTGGGTGCTGTATTTTCAGTGTGAAACACTTCCTTGCTAACTAAAGGCTTAATTTTGATTTTGACTGAAATTCTGAATAGTTTGTTACTCTCAATTTTATCTGTATTGGGGAGTAATATGCATTCCAAGTTCCAATTGCCTTTTTCTTTTGAAATAAGTCTTCAGCTCTAAGTGATTATATCTTGTGAAGGAGCCATTTTAAGCTTTCTTAAATTAATTCAAAAGACTCTGTAGTTCAAAAAAATCACTAATTTGTTTATAATTCATATTAACCTTTACTCCCCACGCCTTTTTCTTTTATGCAGTTAATACAGCATTTGCCTCATCTTTACATGTGCCTTCAACATCCCAGCACTGCTGTGAGACACATGGCTTCCCGTTGTGTGGGTGTTATGAGCAAAATAGCAACCATGGAAACAATGAATATCTTTCTAGAGAAAGTCCTACCCTGGCTGGGAGCAATAGATGACAACACCAAACAAGAAGGTGCAATTGAAGCACTTGCATGTATCCTTGCTTGTATATTCAAAAATGCAGAAACTTGGCTGTTGTTTCGTTTGGGTAAACACAAATGGTTGCCTGAAAAAAATGGAAGGAGGAATGAAATAAAATACTAAGCTGTTTTTTCTCCTGTGGAAAGAAACAGAAGAAACTTATTTGTGTTGCCCTTATTTTATCTACCAAGTGACATTTTGGTGGAGGTAATTTAGTTTCTCAAACCCTGCACTTTGCTGGCCAAATGTAATTGGGTAGATCAGATTTCCCTGCTTCTGCATTGTTTTGTCACTAGAAACCTCATTCAACGGAGTGCAACAACTAATGACACTGAGTGTGAAATCTCCTGGGTGTATATTTGTCAGACAAACTTGACTGTCAAAAACTATTTCCTTAATAACCACTCCAGGTGTAATGGAGCAGCTGGATGTTGGTATTGTTCCATACATTGTTCTCCTAGTGGTTCCAGTTCTGGGTAGAATGAGTGATCAGACAAACAGTGTACGGTTTATGGCTACTCAGTGCTTTGCCACGCTGATTAGGCTGATGCCTCTTGAGGTAAGCTCAAGCTGGAAGTATATGGAATATGTGAACTATCCTGTACCCACCCTTTCACCAGCTGCAAAGCCCAGGCTGCTGGCATATTAAATGCTGAATGAGTAAGTGGTTTTGTAGGTGTTGAGTCCATATCAGATAATAGAAGACACACCCTTTATATGTAAAATGGGAAAAATTGGACCCTGTGTTAGCAATTTTCTAATTTAATATTAAAATAAAATTTCTCTTTATAAGAAGCTCATTTCACCTGCATACATAGAATTACGTGGTAGATTTATTAATTTTGTGTGTAATGCTGCTTTTCTTAGTCTGGATTTAAAAGTTTTAGGAGTTCTATGTGCACTCTCCTTAGGTATGTGTGTTGCTGAGTATGTTGTCAAGAAAAATGTACAAAAGCAATACTGGTTTAAAAGAAAAATCAAAAATAACAGAAATAGTATGGGGACAGGTAGGATCACTTATTACTAGTTCTTAAAATCAAAAAACATCTCCCTACATATTTAGGCAAAATATTGTGTGTTATGATGCAGTAGTGTCTAATCAGTACAGATCTGCTCCAGTCTTTCACTCCTGCTGCAATTTGCGTACCTTGGACAACTCCTGATGTTGTGCATCAAGGGCAACAATGCTTCTAAGAAACTTCATGTGACCACCAGATGGTAATAGAAGACAGTTTAGAATTTCTGCAGCAAAAAGGAAAAACAATTGTCAGCTTAATGGGGTTTTGTTATTTCACTTTTTAATTTAGCATAATAGAACCTTACAATTTGATAACAAACAATCTGCCTTAACAGGAGCACTTACTTTGTGTGCTCACACTAAGATGTTGAAACAAGTGAAAGTGAGCAAAGAAGTCAATTCCTAGCATGTTCATTGCAGTGCCATTTACACCAGGGCCCTTCTTCATACTCATCTTAAACACAGTCCAGTGGAATACACATAGCTTAGGGCCTGGGGGGGGTTAAAGCTATTTTAATAAAATTTAGTGAGGATCTCTTAAAAACATACTGTACTTGTTTTATTAATTGCGTGCATATGCATGATCACGTCATATTTCCTTTCTGTGGTTACAGAAGAAGTGCCTTAAAATTTTGCTTTCTGGTTAAGAAAGTTCAGTATCAGATATTGAACTATATTAAATATGTAAGGATAGAGTGAAGCAGATGAGTAATGAGAGAAAATACTTGTCATGGAACAGTATTTTATTTAGCAATAAATAAATACCATTAAGTGAGATTGGGAAACTTAATCATGCTCTGTTTCCTGCATCTTTATGCTGAAATTGATTATTCCTGCAACTGTAAAAATGAACATATGACTGAGAGAAGGATTATAAGATAAATGGTTCAACTGGATCAAACTTGTATTGATAAGCAATCCTGCAGCAAGTTGACAACATATTTGAACCAAATGACCTGGCCTAGTGTTCATACTGCAGATAAGTTCTTCTATAAGGCAGAGCATTGAACAAGGAGGCTGCTGTCTCTGTGTATGTATGTACTTAAATATCATGTGGGGCACTACTGACATCCCCCTTCCTTACTAACCACATACATGGTGGAATTATTTGATAGAGGGCTTTTTTAGCCAAGAGCCCTCTGTAAGTGATTAGTAAGTTAGGTTTTGAAATAAAGTTGACTAAAAATGGGGAAGGCCCAGAAAAATGAGATTACTGATGTGATGGTGGGAAACCAGCAGTGCCTCTGCTGCATGTTATTAGCAAGCAAGAATGAGCATATTTGGCTCCCAAATACCTTCTTTGGGCTTCTGGCCTGGTAGGGGAGTACCTATGAAACAAAAGTCTGCTGTTACAGAGGGGTTCAGGTTTAGTTTTATTTTCCTTCTCCCAACAGTTTCCAACTGCTTGAATCCATCCTATGGATTTCAGTATCTCTTTAGATATAATTCTACTACATAGGAGAAAAATCCATCAAACTTTGGATGGTAGCTTGTGGCTCAAGAGGAGTGGGTGTCATAGGATTCTCTAGACAGTCAGATAAACTTTCTGATTAGAGATAGAATAGCTCAGCCTTTGTAGAATCTCAGCAGCATGACCAGAATTTTCTGTCTTTTTCAATGTGTCCTTTTGTGGCAGGATTTGTCTCTTGCACCTTACAACCCTGCATTTGTTGACCTGCAAGTAATCAGACAGATGTAGCTAAATACAGTGTTTAAATCCTGAGTTTAGATTCATACAGTTGAGAAGATTGCAGATTCTCACTGTATGTTTAAAATGTCTGAGTTGAGTATGAGATTTAGTTTCTTCTCCTGTGTGTGTGACATTTAAGTCCTGTAGCCCTTACATGACTGTTAAAAATGTTACCCTAGGCTGGTATACCAGACCCACCAAACATGTCTGAAGAATTAATCAGAATGAAGGCTAAAGAACGTCACTTTCTGGAACAATTACTGGATGGGAAAAAACTGGAAAACTATGAAATTCCAGTACCAATCAAAGCAGAGCTCAGAAAATACCAGCAGGTAACAGCTTATACTTTTAAAATAAAACTTCCAGTCTGATATGATTCCATGGAATAGTAGTTGTTGAGGTACTGCATTTTTCTTGTGGATTTTTTGAGTGATTTAATTTTCAGTTGCAAAGTTTAATTTTAAGTTTAATTTTCAGTTTCAGTTGCGAAGTGTGTATCTTGGACTCTGGATAAGGAAGAACAAATGAAGCAATGCATGCTTCTTATGCTGCCCTAATGATATTTTTTCCTCTTTCTGGATTTTGCCTTTTTGTCTGGGAATGGCCAGTGGGCTGTGCCTTGCTAACACTGACTGTGGCAGCCCACCACTGCAAAGCCAGGCTTCACTGTGCCATTTGGGTGTTTGTTTTCCCCTTTAGTCCGCCCAGTTTTAGTGAATGGGCTGCTGTGGATGCACTTGGGGTGGGAAGCCAGCTCCTCGTTTGGCAGTGCTGGGTCATTGAACATATGGATGCTTGAACTGAAGCTCAAATAGCTAAAAGCAAGTTATATCTTGTGGCACTCTCCTTCTTTTCTGATTTCAGGATGGAGTGAACTGGCTTGCATTTCTCAATAAATACAAACTTCATGGAATTCTTTGTGATGATATGGGCTTAGGAAAAACTTTACAATCCATTTGCATTCTTGCAGGTGATCATTGCCTCAGGTAAGCTTAAATAAATAACATTCTGTCTTAGACTTTGGTTGGTCCTGTGTGGTAATGAATTTGGACATAGTCCTGGGCAACTGTGACTAGGTGGCTGTGCTTGGATAGGGGGTGGCCTCCACAGTTCCCTCCCCATCTCAGCTATTCTGTGAAAAACAGCTTTTTAAAATGCTATTTTATATTCTTAAAGGGCTCAGGAATATGCAAGAACAAAACTGGTGGACAGTGTTCCTCTTCCCTCCTTGGTGGTGTGTCCTCCTACGCTCACAGGACACTGGGTGGATGAAGTGGGCAAATTTTGCTCAAAAGAATATCTCAATCCATTGCACTATACAGGACCTCCTACTGAGAGAGCAAGGTAACTCATCTTGCATTTATAACTGGTTTAGAGTAAAATATCCCACATGGAATTTTTCAGTTTACTACTACTACTAAAGCATAGTTTGTGGGCATGGGAATATTTGTGATGGTGTTTTTAAAGGCTGAAATAATAAGGCGTAAGGAACATTTTAATTAACTCCTCATTTTTTTTTCTCTAAGATTGCAACACCAGGTGAAAAGACACAATCTCATAGTGGCTTCATATGATGTTGTAAGAAATGACATTGACTTCTTCAGGTAAGAAGAATGGGCTTGTTTTCTGAGGTTTTTAATAGCTTAGAATTTTAAATGCTACTTAAGTCTGTGTTCTTCTTTTCTAGAAATATTAAGTTTAATTACTGCATTCTTGATGAAGGCCATGTAATAAAAAATGGAAAAACAAAGCTGTCAAAAGCAGTAAAACAGCTGACTGCTAATTACAGGATAATTCTTTCTGGGACACCAATCCAGGTAACTGATTTTCTGTTCTGGGTGAATAGTAGAAAACGAAAAAGATAGGTCTCTCTTGCACTCAGTTTTATTGTGCTTTTTAACAATCTTCTTGTTCAAAGGATAAATTGCAAAACTGCAAAACAGCTTTTCACTTCTAAATGCTCAAAACTACATCTTTTCCCTTTCCTGGTATACCAGTATATAGGGGAGTGAATAGGCTTTGTGGTATTAACGGGGTTCAAAAGTTGGCAGCGAGACTTTCTGTACCCTTCCTCTTTAAATGTCAGGCAGGGAGGAGATCATTTCCCTATGCCTCACGTGAAATTAGCAGGAAGCTCAGTTCTGAGATGTGTCCTAATGGCTTGCCTTGAGCAGTATCTGTCTCACCCAGGACTAAGACCACTGGTGTGTCCTGAGTTTTGTTAACCAGAACTCTGGGTGTGGCTTAAGGCGTTGGACACGATGGGAATTGCATTTATGCATTCAAGTGCATGCAGAGGTATTTCTGTAACTTGGACAAAAGAGCCACTAAGCTCCAGAAGCTTGGGGACTGGGTTGTAGTGTGAGGTTTGTAGGGTTTTAAATGTGTGGAAGTTTTTTTCTTTTACCTTGCAACAGCTTATTATTTCTGAAAGTAATTTATCAAATGTTTCTTTTATGTTCAGAACAACGTCTTAGAGTTGTGGTCATTGTTTGACTTCCTAATGCCAGGATTCTTGGGCACTGAGCGCCAGTTTGCAGCTCGTTACGGCAAACCAATCCTGGCAAGCAGAGATGCCCGCAGCTCCAGTCGAGAGCAAGAGGCTGGTGAGGATCAAATGTTTCATCTTTGGGGTTTTGCTTTAGCCTTTTAAATGAGAATTGCTAATGAAAAGGAAAAGTGTGGTTAGTTCTAACATCAGAGATGGAGAGGGAGCTTAATGTTTTGAAGAAAATGTTTTTTCTTCTAAAACACTGGTGCTGTTGCCCTCACTAGGGGTACTCGCAATGGAAGCTCTGCACCGCCAAGTCCTGCCATTCCTGCTAAGGAGAATGAAAGAGGATGTGCTGCAAGATCTTCCACCCAAAATTATTCAAGATTATTATTGTATTCTCAGTCCTCTACAGGTATGCTTAAAAAGTGGCTGAAAGTTTCTTTCTGAGCAAGTTAAGACCACAAAGGCATGAATGCTGTATTCCTGTGTCAGTCTGATACCAGCTCTGACTTTGGATGTACTAAAGTAATTTTGTAGTATGTGTTTGAGACAGTGATTCCAGTCCTGTAGTAAATAGAGTATTTATTGAGCTTAATTTTGGGCATTGTTGAGGAACAATATGTAGGCACCTGCAGATTGTTTTTCAGTAACAGTTTCCAACTGGAAAGAAAACAAATGGCAAGAGGTTCTGTTAATGTTTATCTTGTGTTAGATATGAAATAGCTTTCTTGATGTATGATGATTCAGAATTTTAACATGAAACTGAACTCTGAATAGGACTGTCTATCTTCTGTCAGGAAAAAACACTTTCATTCTCTTGTCTGGCCTACAGGTTCAGCTTTATGAAGATTTTGCCAAGTCTCGTGCCAAATGTGATATTGATGAAACAGTTTCTTCAATTTCACTGAATGAAGAAACTGAAAAACCAAAGCTTAAATCTACAGGTCATGTATTTCAGGTACAGATTTTTTCAGTAATTTTAATCACCTAGTTACATACATTTTTGGAAACTGTATCTATATGTTTAATAAAAAATGAATATCAAAAGAGTAATCTTAGACATTTGTAGTCGTATGATCTAAGTAGAGTATTTATGGCTGGAATGTGATGTACAGCTATTATGTTTAAATTATGGGTTTGTGTCTTACGAAGCATAAATACTGCCTTGTATTTTTAATGAGATCTGCTCAGTTGGTGTAGAGCTGTTTTGTGGATCTTGTAAAAACTGAGTACTGAGAGAGAGCAAAATCCCAGAATGAGGAAAGTAATTCTGATGGCATCAGCTGTTACACTTCAACAATAAGATTCTAAAACATGGACTAAATGTTTCCTTAAGGGTAGATCTGAATTTATGAAGGTTCATGAACTTGAAAAATTCCAGATTAACTCTTCGTTAATTTGAAACAATTATTTTCAAACTGTTCCCAAACCCATTTCCTTTATTGTAGACTCAGATTAAAGTGTGGGAAATGGTAATCCTTGCATTTTTTGTGAAAGAAGGGACTAAGATCATGAGTGTAACAGTGTTGGGATACAATTTGAAATGCAGGTTTTAAATGTGCAACTTTGATGCAAATACACCATAAAGTCCAGATTGTGGAATGTGGCCGAGTGATCCCTGTACTTATAATCGATTCTGTTAATCCTTTTTCTGTAACTGTGTTCTTGCTAATTACTTCTTTCAACTTCATTTCTTAAATAATTAAAGGCATTGCAGTACTTACGGAAGCTCTGCAACCATCCAGCTTTAGTGCTCACAACCCAACATCCAGAATACAAGAGAATTACAGAGCAGCTTGCAGCTCAGAATTCATCCCTTCGGGATATCCAGCATGCACCTAAGCTGTCTGCTTTAAAACAGGTAGGTGGACATGTGTTGTGCCTTAAATTCCCCAAATGTCTCTACTGCTGTTACAGTTTAGGATGTTATATTTAAGATTTCATCAATATGGAAACTCTTAATAAAATTTAAGTAGCAAATGAAAAAGAATTGCAAGGGTGTTTCAGGGATAATGCCCTATTTTCCCTGATAATTCAAGAGGGGAGGGGGAACACAATCTTCATGGTGATGTTTGTATAACTTGTTGGCATATGAAAAGCTTTGTTTTATTCTGGTTTGTCTTGTTGCAGAATTTTTTTTTTCATTTTTATTACACAGGAGACTACTTCCTCAATAAAGTTAGATTGCATTGCATAGCTTTACTTACAATAGAATTTAAGTAAGTGAAGCAAATGTGGGGATTTTTAATAGCTTTTCCCTGGTTTGATAGGGAAGCCAAACTTTGCCAACTTGTTATTTAAGTGATTGTCATTTGGGTATTTCCTTCTGCAGTTTGTTTCTCTCATTCCTACTTTGGATAATCAATAAATGTCAATGTTTACATGAGATCTGCCGTTGTTTTAATGACACACTCTAATGTTCTTTTACTTAAAGCTGCTGCTAGACTGTGGTTTGGGGAATGGTGGATCTTCAGAAAGTGGTACAGAAGCTGTTGTAGCCCAGCACAGAGTGCTTATCTTCTGTCAGCTGAAAAGTATGCTTGATATTGTGGAGCACGACCTTCTCAGACCTCAGTTACCTTCAGTTACTTACCTACGACTCGATGGCAGCATTCCTGCTGGGCAGAGACATTCCATTGTTTCCCGGTATGCCTTATCCCCTCATAACCAGTATGTTACACAGCTTTAATGAACTGTGTTATTTATGTGGTGCAAAATTGGGGGTCTTGTCTTCCTCAAGGCAAATGTGGTTCATAAATTCTTGATTTAAATGAAACTTACCACACTTAACTTCTTCTTGTATACAGGTTTAACAATGACCCTTCTATAGATGTTCTTTTGCTCACCACCCATGTTGGTGGACTGGGACTTAACTTGACAGGGGCTGACACAGTTGTATTTGTGGAACATGACTGGAACCCGATGAGAGACCTGCAGGCCATGGACCGGGCACATCGCATTGGGCAGGTGAAAACCTCCTCCTTTCCCTAAGAGGGGTGGATCTTCTCTGCTCAACTTGCTTGAGCGAGTTTGTAATGTATAACAAAGTGACATCTGTAGGTTTCTACCAGGCTTCTGTTCATACTTATTTCTTGCAAATAAGCCAGCTGCTGAAGTGTGTACCTCCTTATTCTGCCTCCAACTTGGTAAATCTCTTCTGTACTCCCTGAGCTCCTGGGGAGAGGCCAGAGAAGAAATCACCCTTTGGTGGAGAAAGAGATGACTGAGGACTAAGGGGACAGCCCACAGCATTGTCCTCTGATGCTTGGACAGTGCAAGAATGACTGCTGGTGGTCTTCCCCTAGAGCTGTAAAAACCAGTGAATTCTTCCAGAGTACAGAGGCACCTGAAGATGCTTCTCCTGAATAGCAGCATAGTCTCACGCTTTCTATCTGGTGTCTGTCAGACTGAGTACAGTTACTGAAGGGTAACTCCAAGCCAAACTGCTTCTAGACTGTCCATGATAAACACTAAAAGCTTATACTTTCCTGAATAACTAAGATGATACTTTCTAGCTAAGTGTGCTTTTTTTTCTTTCAGAAACGTGTTGTTAATGTATATCGCCTGATAACCAGGGGAACTCTGGAAGAGAAGATCATGGGTCTTCAAAAGTTCAAAATGAATATTGCAAATACAGTGATCAGCCAAGAAAATGCAAGCCTACAGAGCATGGGAACAGAGCAGCTTCTTGATCTGTTCACTCTTGACAAGGTAAAGAAACATTTTTACGTATACCTACCAAAAATAGAGTCAGCTTAGGGAAAAGCTTTGCTTTGAAATGTAAAATTTAATCACACCAATGCTTAGGTTGGTCTGATGAATAGTAGACAGCTCTCTGAACAAGAGGAGGAAGAGATATTTCCCCAGAAGAATTATCAGACTTGAAGGATTTGTTAGATTCTTGAAAACATTCTTCTGCATATTAACAGGAATTCTTTTCTTTTGTGAAGGATGGCAAAACTGAAAAAGCAGATACCTCTACCTCTTCTGGGAAAGCATCAATGAAATCAGTACTCGAAAACCTTGGAGAACTATGGGATCAAGAGCAGTATGACACTGAATACAGTCTTGAAAACTTTATGCATTCATTAAAGTAACCATCACATATTTGTAATAAAACTGCTGCTAGTTCACGTATTTTTCTGCTGATATTCAGCAAACTTCAAAGCATATAGAGTGAACCTTTAGCTTAATGTGTAAATAGACTTACTGAAAGAAGAATCTTCGGAAAGACTGGCACAAAGTAGTGTCAGCTGTTTCACTGGGAAGTTATTCTGTCTTAAACGTTTGCACTGTATAAAAACTTTAAATGTAAACATTGTGAGGTGGTTTGAATTTTACTTGTTCAGAACAGCTGCAAATTCTTACTTGGTAGAAGAATTAAAACAAAGCAGGTTTTTACATTTGTTAACAAGTGTTACTTGTGTTTGCAGTCAAGTCCACCATTATTTTTTTGTATCTATAATAGTTTTATAAAGTTGTTTCGGTGAGTACTTCAGGTTGTTCAGTGTACATTTTTCTTTTAAACACAACTTGCTTTTATGGTGTACTGAAAAAGCAATTTTCAACTTAAGCTTTCATTCAGATCATTTCAGGACTTGTATCACCAGAAGCAAAGCCTAGAAGCCTTGAAAGCATTGACTAATGGAATGGCACTAGGCCTGTGCACCCACCTTTGTATATTGACTATAAATACATCACGCTCTTCAATCTTTTGACACCATCTTGTGAGAACAGCTGACTTGAACTTTTTAATGTAATGAGCTCTATTAAATACAGGTAATGGCCTATTTGAGGCCATGTTTGCATCCTGTTAGCAGGGGTGTACTTTTTTAATTTATCTATAAGGCTAGAATATAGCCACTTTGAAAGATGCATGTATTCCATATGTTTCAATCCTATATATTTTTTGTAACTAAAGGAAGAAATTAAATATACAGACAGACATTTTCCAGAAGTAGATTTTACACTGTCTAGGATTCTAAAATCCATGCTAAAAGTGACTGTGTACTAAACTGATGCATGATTTAAAGCTTCTTAAAGGAATAGGGAGGACTTTTTTTCTTTAGGAGAAAATATACATAGGAATACCTACATTCAGTTTGAGGTAATTGAATAGTTAGAATTGTGTAACAAAGATAGTAAGAGACTTTAATAGCAGTGAGTGAGAATAATATGGCTGTATGTTATGCAGCTTTTTATAAAAAAGGGAGGCAGTAGTAAAAGTGTGTTTCTAGATGTGCATATGTACCAGTATATGCACTTTTTATAAATATTAAATTATAGATAACTTACAGCAGTTGTCTGAATACATAGAATATATGTATAAATATAAAACCTAAGGTTTGTAGCTTGCTGTGTGCTTAAGCATCAGAGCTTAAAAACCACCAGAGACCTCAACTATTGTAAAATAAGATTGTTTTAAAACTATATAAATCAAGACAGTTCTACAGCATTGGAGACAAATTAATGTCACATTTCAGTAGTTATGAACTGCCAGATTGTAACTAAATTAGCATTCCATGAAAATAAACAAACTGGGAATGTATAAGTTGTATGTTGAGTTTGTCCATGTTTAGTTTTGTTTCTGTAGGGAATACTTAGCTGGCTGCATAAAAAACCTTATGCTTTTGGAAATTACAGCTGGATTTTGAGTATTATATTGGTTAATTTCCACCTTCAGACTATTTCTTTTGTGCTTTCAGCTGATGATCCAAGCAGGAAAGACAAGGTGGGGCTTGGTGGTGTTTGCAGAGAAGTTACAGTGCTGGAATAATGCGTACTTGAAGATAACTTGGTGCAGTAATTTGGTGATAGTGCCTAGAAATAATGAAGAAATTTGAATAAAGAAACTTCTTTAGTGGTAAAAATTGCATGTTTTTCTTCAAGAGTTTTATTAGGTGCAGTGGTAAAAAACTGTTTGGGTCCTGTTGTGAAAGAAATAGACAGCATAGGACTGTTTTAAGCCAGTTATTTATCACATTGAGGTTGCTATGCAACCATAATAATTTTAGCAATGGCTCTCTTGGATATCACATCAAGAAGACTCCTGCACCTGAAAAACAGGGGAAGGCAGAACCTAGAATAATTGTTTCAAGATTACTGTATGTACTGACCTTAAATGTTCTGTGAATTAATGCTTTGCAATGTAACCCAACAGGAGCACTACACCAACTGTATAAAAAATGGGATTTTTACCTTAATATTTAATGAAGAGCTCTTCTATGCTTTTCAAACTAGCAGAGCATTTGCCAAGGTCTGGCTTGTTTGTGCAGTGTCCTCAGTGCACAAGCTGCATTCACTTAGAGCAAAACTCCAGCGAAAATAGCTCTTAGAATGCCTCTGACTGCATTTGATCTCTTTAATGGGTGTTCAGCTGGACCCAGACCAAGGTCTGGGCTGGAATAGGAAAGTTACTTTATTTCTAGGCTGAAATGAAACCTTCAAATTTGTCAGATTCTCAGCACCAACCATTTTCCTCTCCAGCTCTGCCCCTAGTACATGTTGTTACTTGCTAATGAAGATAACAGCCAAAACCTTGACTAACTGCAGGTAGAGGCCCAAAGGAACATGAACTGAGTAGAATCATGCATAGACTCAGAATGCTTTGGGTTGGAAGCAACCCTAAAAATCATCCAGTTCCAAAGCCCTTCCATGGGTAGGGACACTTTCCACTGCACCACATTGCTCCACGATCTGTTCAACCTGGCCTTGAACACTTCCAGGGATGGGGCATCCATAACTTCCCTGGGCAAACCTGCTCCATTGCCTCATACTCAAGGCTTGATGCATTGTGTGTAATTCACACTGAATTAAACTAGTCTGTCTCATCATTTAATAGCATAAAAAACCCACTTAATAGTCACCAAAGCTAGACTTTCAAATTAGTGTAGCTCCTGATTCAGAGCTTGCCAACCTGTGAGCACTAAGTACCTCTGACTGGTGACCACATTCTGGGCTGAAAAGAATGACTTTGAAACAACTGGACATGTAATGCTGCTTTTCAACCAAACTTAAGGACTGCTTGAAATTCTGCTTAAAACCAAATGGAGAACTACCTTCTGCAAACATGCACCAGGTCTGCTTAAACACACCTTCTGCTGTGTCTGTTGTGCTTAACTAAGAATTCAATCTAACAAGTCTGTCTTTCTCCATGTATGTTATCTTTGGAATTCACTTAAGCAGGAAGCTGCTTGCTTTCTGCAAATTGCAGATTTCTAGGTTGTTTTTTTAATCCTTCTTCCTAATGCTTTTGGAAGTTTTTTTTCCAAGCTTGCTGAAAGCAAAATTGCACTGAACATCCAAGGGTATACATAGTGATTTAGTTTAACTCAAATTAGTTCAAGTTGAGTCTTTTGCTTTAGTCCATTTTTTAAAATCTTATATTTTACCTTAAAATTACCAGATTTAAAGACAAATGCTTACATTTACCATTAGTGGTATCCCCAGCTTTCCTACTGTCTCATGGTTCTGCGGGTTCTAAAGCAAAGAGTGCACATTTCTAATTAAGCCTTAATTCAAGCAGAAGTATGGCAACTAGAAACTGTGGAAAATTTCTAAGATGAAAACACGTTCAGATGCCAAAGCTTTTATGAACTTGCTTACAAATGGCAAATAATGTAGTGTTAAATCTAGCTTGGTGTGCAGTGTTAATAGAGCTTTGGCATAGGGAAAGCTTTAAAGCTTTTAAGGATCACAGCAGTAACTGACTTGTGCTAAGTTGCTTTGTAATCAAAAGCTTGGAAGATGGAGTTCTTTCTTTAAACCAGGCAGAGAGATGCTTTTGAGTAAAAATTATTTTTTTAAATCACATTTAAGTGAATTACTTTCAAGGACAGTTCTCTAAATATAAGGATTTTATGGAGGTAATAATCTGTCTAAATTCTTTCAGTGGTCTATTAAAGACATGACCTTTGAATTTGTGCCAGAAACCCTTTACAGCTGGCTCCTTCTAGCAGCTTCACTCGTTCTCCAGTGTTCTCCTCTACAGCAGGTTTGGAAGTAGCTGTTCAGTTCCACTGTCTGCTTTAAGGCCAGTTCCCTGTTCAGGAATCAGGATGTAGGTGACTGTCTGGTAGCCAGACCAGACTCAGGGATTGTGCCCAGTGAGAGAAAGCTTCCTTTGGTGTGATACTGAGAGCACTACCCTCTCCAGTCCAGGAATGCCACTCCCCTCCTGGGAGGACCATATAGCAGCAGGGTAACAGCTCCAACTTCACACTGACAATTCTGTGATCTTGGATGTCACTCAAAAGGCAATGCTCTTCACCTGCTCTGTGTGCACGGGCAGAGCTCTGCTGGTATCAACTCTGAGATGAGCTCTGTTGGTTGGAGCATGCATGGTGCTCATAATGCCAGGTCCTCTCCATTCATAAGCCTTACGCAGTAACAACAAAACCTTAATTTTCTTCTAACGGGTAACTTTAACATGAAGAGTAGAAAGTCTGTGCCAAGCTCCTCTGTATCTTCTTGAGCAACAGCTAAATCCACTATGCTTACACTGTGCATATGCTGCAGTAGATAGGCAAGAAGACAAGAGAGAAAGTTGTCTTTTGCCAAGGTGAGGCACTTTAACTTCTTGTAGACACTGGGATCCAAACTTGTGACTTTACATCTCAAGTTGTACCCACCAGCCTTGCATCTCCACAAACCAGCACATGTACGTTTAGGAAATTTTTTAGGCTCTCCTTCCTTAAGGCTATCAAACCCTTAAAATGTCCTATGTTCAAGACTTGTTCTGATTTCTTAGCTCAGTCATGTGGATAGCTAACTTGGAGTTGGGTGTCTGACAATCTATGAAATAATCAACAATCGCAGACTCTTACCTTCAGTGTTTTAAAGTAAAATTCAGACCAGGATTTGCTAAGTTGTAAGAGGAATTCCACATACTAAAGGAAAATGTTCACTGCTCAATTTCCCTTTTCAGATGAGGGAAGTTGATCTGGAGAGCAGATGTTTCATACCTGTAGCTTCAGCCTCAGGTGCAAAAGCTGCAGGAATGGGGAGAAAGGAAGGATACACTGCATCCTGCCAAATGGCTGTTTCAGGGAAGCAGCAAAGTGAACTACTCTGCAGTTCAGTGAGAGGCTCAGGAATAGCTGAGCTATCAGAACATGCTGGCCACGTCTCCAATACACTCCAGTTCCAGGGGCCTTTGCAGGGCTGTGCTGTGCTCCCCATGCCAAGATGTGCCTGCCAGAGATTTCCCATACATCAGGGTAATTACATTTCACAGTTTATGCAGGTTGGGTGCTTAGACACTCCATTGAGAAAATGGGAATACTGCTCAGTGTAGCAGCCCAAGCGGATCATGTGGTTAACTCGTGTGCTTTTTGCTGCTGTTTCAATGTTAGCTCTCTCTGAGTAAATACTGTGCTCTCCAGATACACATTTCTGTATTCTGACCCTGTTCCTTGTGACTCATACTGCACTTACAGAGATTTAATTATCAATCACAGCCCAGCATCTGAGAAATAAAGCCTTCAAGTAGAAATCCGTAATGGCAAGCCAAGGGAAGAGTTAACACAGATGTTAAAATCTGCTTTTGCAAGAACAGAGCTTGAAAAAAGTCAGTTGAATTTGTCATGATCTCTGCTGTAGCCAGCGAGGGAAGACATTAAAAATACATTGACTCCCAAAAAATGACGCATTCCCATTCCTGCCTTTCTTCTGAATCAGAGCTGCCTCACTTTACAGCAAAACTGATTTTTGCCTTTGCATTATCAAAACAAGTGTGCCTTTAGGAAAATGCTGCATTCTGTCCTGATCTATTTCTCCATGCTGCCCTCGCCTCCACACAGTCCAATTCTAAAACACGTCTGGGACACTTGCAACTGTTCATTCTTGGCCTCTTTTTTGCAAGGATCATCACTCACACACCACAACAGTCTTGTCAACTAAACTTCAGGTACTCAGGTGCTATTTCATGTTCATTTGGACACATTTGGATACCTATATAAACAAGCAATGTTCACTTCTGAGCATAAAGTCAAAATTCAGCCCATGCTCATATTCAAGAGAATGTGTTTCCAAGAGATGGCAGAGAAAGGAATCGTGCAGAATAACAAAACCAGCAGTAAGTGCCAGCCCACCAGTGTCTGTCTTCATTTATGACTAATTTAAAGCTCACCCACTTAGGCATCATATCAGTTAAATTATCAGTTTATTTGCAAGCTGGAAAGGGCAACGTGGCAGAATTCAAAGTTGGTACTTCTGCTTTCTTTGCTGCCCTGGTGAGAGCTGCAAGATGCGATCAGCATTTCAGGCTTCTCACGGTCGGCACAGTCAGCAGTAGTTAATTATTGTTTATAAAATGCAGAACTCTGTGTTCTCACAGTTAGAAGTTGCATCACTCTTTGGCTGTGCCTATTATTTATCAGCTGAAGAGCAAGGCAGCAAACAAATCAAGGAGAGTGAAAAAATACCAAAACCCATGGCAGTTTACATGGGCTGTGTAGGGGCAGGGAAAGCAAAGGGGGAGGAAGGGACATGGGATGCACTTGCCATCAGCCTATTTTCCCCTGGCTCTGTTTAGTTGATTTCTCCCGGTTTCCCACTGTGCAGTGTTTTTGCCTCCAATATAGATGTGGTCACAGCTGGCAAAGCCACCGCAGTACTGCTGTGGAAGAGATTAGAATGCCTTACCCCTGGGAGCCTGGTGTGTGCTGCTTCATCCCCTTCCCACTTAAGCAGGAAAAGTAGCTCCAACCACCACCACAGGAGCCTGCTGTGCCACCCCAAAGGAGAAAACAAACCAGCCAGTCTCAAAGTTCAGATAAGTTTCAGTGGCAGATGGCTACGGACACCCCACAGCTTCTTGCACCTGCACAGAAACCTGGAAAGAAATTACAACCCTTCCACACAGGAGCCAAGGCCCAACACCGGCCATGAGGATGCAGCAGTCAGCGCTGCCTTCAGAGTCGTGAAACCACGGAATATCCTGACCTGAAAGATGACCCCCACAAGGGTCATCGAGTCCGGCTCCTGGCCCTGCGCAGAAGTGCCCTAGGAGTCACACCATGTTCCTGGAAGCATTGTCCAAACAGCTCTTGAACTCTGTCAGGGTTGGTGCTGTGACCACTTCCCTGCGGAGCTGTTCCAGTGCTCAAACACACCCCGGGTGAAGAACCTTGTTCTAACACCCAGCCTAACCCTGCCCTGCCTTCACGCCCTCGCTACCCCTCACTCTTCAAATGGCGTGACAGAAGAAAGGGCCTCAGAACCAGNTCAGGGCTCGCTCCGATCGCCGCTGCCCAGTGCAAGCCGGCCTCACATTCCCCGTCTTCCCATTTCTTCCTCCTCCCGGGTTTGCCATTGTGAGCCCCAGAAACCAGCCCACGCCGCAGACCCCGGGGCACGGCTGGGGCCTCTGCGGGCCCGGGGAGGAGGCTTTGGCTGCTGGGGCGCTTGCGGAGCAGCGAAAGCGGCTGCGGGCTCCACCTGCGGCAGTTTGGATTCCTGCCGGGTGGGGAGCCAGGGCCCGGATTTGGGGCCCAGTTGTGCACCTTGTGGATTTTTCTAGTTATCCTCCCACGGTCTCGAAAGGCAAGGAGGGCTCCTCTCCCTTTCGTTAGTCTGATGCTGATCTGTCACAGGGTAAGGCTTGTATCTGTGGCAGAGATGTATTCAAGGCACTAAAAGGCTTTTGCAATTATTAGACGCCTTTATCAGCTTTGCTTTGGCACTTAATCAGCTGCAAAAGCTATTTATTGCCTCATAAACTCCTCTGCAGCAAACATTATCCTTTAATTAATCCCTGAAAATTACAAAGGCTGATGAGGTAACCCCTTTTTCACACCACCCAGTTAAACTGAGGAGAATTTGTTGCTGTTTTCCCCTTTCATTTTGTTTTTAGGCGTTTGTCAGCTGCCTCAGTCAGAGGGCTTGTTAGGACAGGTAGTAGCAATTTAACAGCATGTCCCAGGTAACAAATACCAGCCAAATCACTGAGCTGTAAGGATTATTCACAGCTGAGAAAGTTAGGAGATGAGTAAAAGTTAAACCTTAATTTAACTCACATTAAAATAGGAAAGACAATCTGAACAGCATGTGGCTGCGGAGTTAGAGGATGTTACAGACTCATTAAAAGATTGGACCGGTTGCTAATTAGGATTTTTTTAAGCTAAGGACACAACGGCAGAAGTAGATCTCTTGCATACTGTGAGACTTCAGGTGCGTTCTTGCTTTGTATATCATTAACTTTTGTATATCAGCACTCAGAGGAATTCAAAGTAACTAAAAAGCATCAAGATCTGTCTATGTCTGCAACAACTCAATACCTTAAGATTTCCACTAGAATAGTGTTTTTTAATCTGGATATAAGTTTTCTTTACAGCATAGTCATAAAATTTTGCTATTTCCACATACCCCCACCAGATCCAGATATTCGTTTTCAAGTAAAGCAGTTCTCGAAATAACAAAATGTTAGGCATCACTGTTTCAAACTTTTATCTGACCTTATGAGAACTAGAATTACAGCTGGAAATTCAATGCTCTTGTGTAAACGTCTCGATTTTACTTTACAGGGGGGTGAGAGGAGCAAGAAACATTCTCCTAAATATTTGGGAGTTGGCAATGCTAAGTCCTATCTCTTCACTTCCCATGGATGGCTGGTGATTGTTGTGGAATTACCATTGGCTGGTTGGAAATAGGAAGTCAAGAGAGAAGGTCTTTAATCCAGGTTAGTTGCTGCATTGCAAAAAGCTGTTGGGACCGTGTAATCAGCCAGTTCTCTGCAGATGTGCAGAAAATGTTCCATGAACTGTAAGTTGTATTTTAGGAAGTACCTAGTGATGCAGGTATTTAAGGTAGAATAAATTTGGTAAGGGACTTGAAGTATAGGAAAGGAGGTTGCTCTAAAAATTATTCCAACAAATTTCCCCATCAGTGTTTTAAAGTTTCAAAAGCAAATTCTGAAAGGAGGGAAAAAAACTCTTGTGTTTGAGAAATGGGAAAAAGGAAAGAGAAAACTGGAAAAAAATGTTGCCTTCCTTGTCTCTTAAAGCTCTTTATTTTTCCTCAGCACTGAAAGAAAAACAGAACTAAAACCCACAAAAACCTCAACCTTGTTCTAATCCTAGCTCACAGCTGCTAGGGAATTTTCATCTCCTGTGGCAGGTGTTAATCATGGTGAGACTAAAGAGCAGTTCCACTTCAGTGAGCCTTTCTGTGTGTTAGTAGGTGGTAGCATAGTCAGGACTCAAATTATAAGAGATTATGTTTTCAGAGATTTGTTGAAAACCCCAACCCAGCAATTATGTTTTCCAAAGTAGTCCATTTGTTACTGCTGGAGACATCCTGCATTGGTAAGTGGTGTGTTCTTGCCACCTGAGTTTCTGAAACATAAGTGGAGGGGGGAAAGATGGAGTAGGTGAATACTGTTAAAGCAAAATTTTGGAAGCTAGGAAGTCTAAGGGTTTACATCCCAGGAGTGGTGAGGTGTAGCTGGTGCAGTGTTTTGCAGTGTTAGATGGTCCCACAGCCATTTTGCTGTACTGCTGGGGAGTGGAGGGCAGGGCTCTGCCCAGTTACCTACTCCAGCCCCAGGAACAGTCACAGGCAGTGGGACACACCCTATGCTGCAGGAGCACCTCAGTACCTGGAGTCCACAGCTTCTTGAAATGAACCACAGTAAAAAACAGTTGAGTTCATTGGGAATTAAAGTGGGTAAGAAGTCAGTTCTAATTCGAGATACTTCTCAATTAACTGTGGTATTGAGAGCACATGTTCAGGAGCAGTGACATTCAAGACTCCCAGGTCTGTTTCTTGCCCTTTGGCTAAAGATGAGGCCAAAGTCCAGACCTGTGAGGGACCTCACCTGAGGAAATGCCAGCAGAGGTCCCTCACTGCAACAGGTTTGGTGTTTCTATGCATTTAGTTGCAGCTTTCTCATATGCCTGTAACTTCTCCCTGAGCAATTTGATATTTTTGTCAGGCCTAAACCAAAGGACTTGGATACAGGAATAACGTTCCTCATCCTGGTTGCATAACAGAGCACAAATACCAGCTGCTGTCCTTTTCTTTTAGGGCACAGCTGGAACACCAGAGGGAAATGGCAGTCTCAGTCCTATTTCCATTTTTATGGACTAGAGATTGTTCAGTGATGTTAGTATAAAGGCCTGCAATCCACTAGGATATGAGTGGATTTGTGTGAGATTCCTTTCACCCAGTAACTTTTCCACAATGCAACACAATCTGAAGTATCATGGGGAGTAAAGAATGTGAGAGTGAATGTTTAAGGGTATCAGGCTGCTCACTCTAGTCTGGGTTTTATCTGCTTCCCTATTGAAGAGAGACTGTGCTTGTGTCTCTGCATCACAGACTGTTCATTTTGTGCAAAACTTAAAGCAAAACTTCCTTTGGCTAAAGTGCAAAAAAAAGTCCAGTTAATGTAATTGCTACTTACCTACAGCTACTAAAAAAACATTCTATTGACTCTCTAGAGGATACAGGAAAAAAACAAAAAGAACAAACAAAACAAAACAAAAACAAAGAGAAGTTATTTTGTTTTCCCCAAATTACATCACATCACACAATTTTCTATTAATCTTCTTTTCAGTGTAAATATCCCTGTTGTTTCAAAAAGATGACAGCATGCTGCTCAATAGGCCAAAGGAATGATAATGTACTCTTAGAGCATGAGGAAATCAGCCTTGTTAGCTCTTCTTCCAAGAATAAAGGGGAGCAAAAAGGTTAATGCAGGGTTGAATCCTTTAGAGTAATTCATCAAACGTGTTAATGAGAGCACCACTTCGTTACCATTTCTAAAAAAGAGTGGTTGGATCAGAAAAGTAGAAACAATCTCAGCTTATTGACTCTAGGACTTGGTAAGATAAAGAGACTCAGAGCTGCCTGAAGAGTTCCCTGCATCACTGAGCCCGGCCTTGCCCCACCAGAAAATCTCTCCAAGCAGGAAGCTGAAGCTGAAGTTTCTGTGAGTGGGGAAGTGGGGGTGGGCATTGTATCCTACAGCTCCAGCAGCAGTGAGGTGCAAGGGGAAGATGAAAGCAGAGCTGTTTTTTGTGCTTTATTTGGTACAAACAAAGTATTTTAACCTGCCTAACAGAAACTGAGCCAGACTGAGTCAGAACTGGTTTGAACTTGGATGCCTGAGTTGTTCCTAATGTCTGAGCAAACCTTTTCTTCTAGCTTCTGCTGATCTGATTTGCAATCCAAGAGGGTTTGTAGAGTTAACCTAAGTGCATTGAATAGGCTTTGACTAAGTCTCAGTTGGAAATGGGTGTGTATGTAATGGGATATTGCTGAGAAGCAGCTTCTTGTATTGTGCTCTTCTGAGTACAAATTTTGTTTGAATGCTGCCATAGCCCTTACTGGATATCACAGCCATGTCTTTGAAACATTGACCTAATAAAATCCAGTGCTGGGGATAGAGAGCCAGTGAAATGTGAAATGTTCATAACCTCTCTACCCAACACAATATTTTCAAACAGGGGTCAGGCTTTCAACCTCAGTTCTTTACACAGGGAGAAAGAACCAGCAATTAAAGGTCCTTATACTCTTGTAGTTGTTAAGTATAGAAATTAAATGATACTGATATGTGTTCTCTACAATGAAGATGGAGGAAGAAAGAGATCGTCACATTAATTAGTTTTTTTCTTTTGGAAAGAAGACTGTCTTTATTGAGCATTATAAGTGAGACCAATGCATTCCTGACTGGCTGTAAGATCTCAGACAAATCATTTCTTTTCAGTGCTTCTGTAACTTTGATGTGCTCATTTTGTTTTTCCTACTTAGACTGAAAGTGCTTCAGGACAGAACCTTGTTCTCTCTGCCTTATGTAATGCCAGGCCTAACAAAGCTCTGCTTTGCTTTGGGGGCATTTAGACACTGATGAAAGACAAATACTTTCAAAGATAATTAACTACACTCACTTTGAGTGGAAAGTTATAATCTGGCCTGAGAAAGAGGAACCTTTACTACTCTACCCTATCTGCTGATAAGTATTTTATTGGAAAGGAGGATACTGGAAATTTTTGCCAATATTCTAAGTGTTCAAGATGCTTTCAGAGTTTTGGCTGAGTCTGAAGGAGCTGGAATGTGAGTGGTTAAATTGTATTTAACAGAAAATCAAATTAGCTTGATACCTGCATGTCTCACTAGCACCTGAAGCCTAGAAGAGGTTTACTAAAACTTAAAGAACTTGTCCTAAGCAGACAACTGTGCTTACAAAACTTTACCATGAAGTGCCTTAAGAGGCATAGGCTTGACAGTGTGGTAACATTCAGGCTGTAAAACAAACAAATCAAATCAAAATAGGCTTTCCTTTGAAGAATTATATACATTTTCCATTAATTATTTTTTTCCTATTATTTTTATCACAATAGCACCTGAGAATCCAGTCAGCATAAAGAGCAAGGCAACATAAAAACCCTGCTATAAAATTCTGCTCTTCCTCTGAAGCACAGTTGGTCTTAGGGCACAGTGAGAGGGTCAAATTAAGTTGCTTAAGAGATGCTTGGTCTTACCACATTTTATGATCTTTTCTTTTCCAGAAGTTCTTGTCATGTCAGTTCTACCAGCTGATCTACTTTATTAATTTTTTTTCCAACTTGAGTTTTTTGTAGAGTGAGTTTGCATTCTGTAGTAATTAGATAGATAAGAGCTGAGATAGCTGGATCTCTGACAGAGACCTAGGATTAAGTGTCCAGGGAGTGGAAACTTCTTAACCATGATCAGCAGCAGAAGACACAGCAAATGAACATGCACTGATGAGATTAAGTCAGCCCTGGTGGCACAGGTGTGGGAAATAAGAGCAGTCAGAAATTCCTTTTCACTCAGTTAATGCTAGGCTGTAATGAGGAGCACCTGCAAAGACAACTACTGTTGCAATTACTCTGGCCTTTAATTTCTTTGTTTTAAAAGCCAAAGGAAGTTCCCCCCCCAAAAGTATTTTAATAAATGACTGATGAAATCGTAGGAGGGCACATTTAAATATGGGTAGAGTATATGTAGTTTGCTTCATCACCCTTCTCCTGTACAAGGCATGTTAAATATATGAAGTGTCACTGATTAGTCCATAGATGCAACACAAAAATTGTGGTCTCTGTGTTTTCCCTCAGAAGATTTGTGACTGCCAGAATGTCCTTTGTAATCAGAGAACATATTTCTGTCATGGGAGCAGTCCAGGTTTAGATACTCTGTTAGTATCGTCATGGTGGATTATTCTAACTTGCCTTCTAGTTCACTAACAAGCATTCCTAGTAATTACAAGTTTTTGGGAAATAACACCAGGTCACTAGACCTGCTGATCCTCAAAGCAGGGTCATAATTCACATACCTATAGTGCATATAGGGGCAGCTAATAATATCTCACAAACCCAGTAGGTCAGGTGCATATTTTTAGGCTGTTGGAAGCCTGTTTGTGGTTGGGGAATTTTGAATCTGCCCAGTGTTGAGGCCATTTAATGCTTTGATACTTGGCAATGCAACTTCACCAGAACTAGCTAAGAGGAAGTGGTGTGGACAGCAGCACACCTGAGATCTTGCTCTTCTTTAGCATGTGGGAAAGTCATGTGGAATTCACACCTGTGTGTCCTTGCAGCCATCTAAGTTTTTTTCTCTCTTTAATATGTCATTGCAACTGAAGCTCTTCTTATGAACTGTGAGAAAAGATGGAGGCTTGGTGGTGGGAAATGAAAGTGTGCAATGCAGGTCTACAAAAACACTTGCTCTTTGGAAATTGGTACTCTTCAGGCAGCCAGTATATAGTGACCTACTCTGCTTTGCCAGGGCAGGCAGCTCTGGGTATGGGCAGAGGCACCTTTAGGCAACTTAGCCAGAGAGTTCAGACAGCTTCGAGGTTATGCAGCAGCTGAGTAGGAGTTTTCAGGAACAGATTTGGACTTTAATTTTTAGGTTTTTTTAGGTTGGGTTTGTTTTTTTTTTTTTTTTTTTTTTTTTTTTTCCCCAGTTTGACCCTATAGTGAAATTTGATTAAGACAGTATTAAAGGTTTTCCCACACCAACAATTTCACCTTCAAAGGAATTTGCAGCTGTGACCTCAGATATTGTCACTGTTTCATGTATTTCTCCTCTGCTGACTGAAGGAGGAATTCGTGTTTGCTGTTCATAAATAGGATCATGCCAGAGAACATCCTGATTCTGTGTGCAATCTCTCTGCCTGCAGTCTGTCTGCTTGATCTGCCAACCCTGAATTTTCAGCTACCCACCTGATTTGGAAAGGGGCAGATATTAGTTTTTCTCTGAAATGAACTGCTGAATTAACAACTCTCTCATCTGAGGGCCACAAATGGAAATGAAGGGCTAATTCCCTGTGCTGTGGTGCTCAGCTCTGAATTATGTGGCAGTCTCTGAGCAATGCATATGATATTCTTAGAAACCATTTTGATGAGGTGTCGTTACATCAGCCAGGAGCAAATGCAGATGAAAGGCTCAACAGATAACAAACCAGAGGAATTTCCTTCGGTCCGAGGTTCGTGTCCTCATTCAGAAGTTGGATTTGGAATCTGCTTGTCCTGGGTGTCATTAGAGCACATTTTGAAAGCACGCACACAGCTGTCCAGAAAATCTGAGAGGATTGCTTTACAGATCATTTGTCTTTCCAGGTTACATCTGGCTTTGATGAACTGCACATACACGCATATGATCTTTGTCCAGGTGGACAAATGTCTAGTTTAATGTTTAGCAATAGGTCCTTCATAGCCTTTCAGTCAAGGGCTTCAGTTACATATTAATGGCACAGGTCTTTGTGCAGGTTCAAGAGCAGGAACACTGGTATGTACTGGGGTAGGAAATGTTTTGGCTCACCATGTCAGATATAGCTGTTGGCCCCAGTTTGGCAATTACTTCAGTGTCCATGTAATTTTAAGCACATAAGTAATTCTAGTCAGTCATGCTTGTGCTTAAAAGTGCATTGCTGACTGGGGAATTTCTATAGCTGTTCAAATCTTTGCTCTCAGGAGTCTTCCTCCAAATTTAATGTTTCTGCTTTTCTCTCTCGTGGTAGAAAACTGGTAGCCTGCTTTGTTCTGTGGGCACAGACAACAAATCTGCTTTAGCTTCCATCCTGTGAAACTGTCATTTAGTCCCTGGACAGATACCTTGATGGGAATAAACATGGGCTGGTTTACTTGAGAGGCCACGCAGTGTGGTTTGCTGAAGCTGAGACTCATTATTTAGGTTGCATGAAAGTGCAACCCAGACAACTGGCAAAAATTTTACACACACTTTTACAAAGTTGGGTGCTTGTTCCACAAAGGTTAGAAGTAGGGCAGTACAGAACAAGAGCCAGGAGACATACTGGAAATTGAATTGGTTTTGCACAGGATTGGGAGAGAAATGTGTAAGCTCCTTTGAACTGGTACATGAAGCTACATCAGCTCCATGCTACACGTGAGATAAATATTGTTCAGGGCAGTGTGGAGAAGATAGAGCAGCTTAAATCTTGAGGGAGAGGAGAGAGGATGAACTGTTTGGGACATTTGTAAGTAAGGGAAATATATTTAAAGTGCTATTCCTTGTCCTGATTTTCTTTAAAAAATGGATCCTTCACTGTATTGCATCATAACCTGTACAAGTGAGGGAGTTTCTTCTTTCCTCTTGGCAGTGACTTTTTATATATATATATTTTTTTTTTTTTAATTCACTTATACTAAGAAATGTCTACAGGCCGTCAGCCATTTCCCCCTTGGCTGTGGAAGAATGAGCCTATAATAGGAAGACAGTACTGCCCTAGAGTGTAGTTCTTTCTCTTCCTTATTAACCACATCTCTCCCTTGAAGAGCAAAGCCTATCCAGCCTGGCCCAGGTCTAAATGGAAGAATGGCAAAAGCAGATTTTCCTGGGAAGCCTTTTTTCCCCATTTACAGCTAAGTGTGTAACTTCACATCAGAGTTGCTCTGGCTAAATGAGTACCTTGGACACCGCTCTCCCCCACTACATCCTAACTGACTTCCTCACCTTCAGCTTCTCCTCCAGCTGGAAAAGCTACAAGTAGCTGGGGACTTCTGTACTGACAGAACTACAGCCAGCAAATCCACAGCTGTTCCCAGGTGCACCCCAAATATCTCCAAGCAAAGCAGCGAAAAGTGGGGCTCAGTTTATGACACATTTTTTTAGCTACTGTAGAATAAATGGGAGCATGCAGCTCTGTGGTTTGCATCAGAAAACCCAGTGAGGTTTTGCTCTGTCCCTTCCTCAACTGTGCACCTGAGGCTTTTGTTCATATTTCAGAGCATGGATAATCTGAGGAGAGGTATGTGTAAGGGTCTAGAGCATGTCTGGGACTGTGCTCATGGGGAGAGGTGGAACAGACACAGGGGTGGTATCAGCACCTTCTAAAGCCTCAGAAGGGTTATCACGTTCTTTAGATCTAGAGAGAACCAGCATCTTCCCTGATTGCCTTGTCCCACTGCCAGGGTGAGGCTATTACAAGTAAATGGCTCGGTAATAGGAGGAGCTGCAGAAGGGCCCCAGGAGCCCAAGCAGGTGGTGCAGCTGGTGATGACAGACTCAGGCTGTGGGAACAGTGTGTGTGCTGGAGATAGCCAGGGAGAACCCATTTTAGCAGGAGCTGGGCAGACTCACAGTCACATGGGCTCTGGCTCAGCTGTACAGCCTGAGCTTTAGGAAGCTGAGAGAACCAAATTTCACAATTTGCATATTGCAGCTGAGTGACTCCACTGACTCCATTTCCTGGGGCCAATGAATTTTCACAGTCCTGTTTCTGCAAGAGTCACAAAATGGATGACATCCCCCCCCCCTCCCCCCCCCGCCCAGTTTCTAATCTGACAGCGCATTTGGAATTGGTGTGGAAATTGGGCAAAGATTCAGCTTGAGTATTTGATATGAAGTGTTCACTTCTGGCTAATGCTATTTCTGTTACATCCCTCCTTCAGAGCATGATTTAAGAGGACTGTCTGAGAGAAGGCCACTGCGACTTGCTAACTCTGCATTACCTCCTGCAGCATTTTGAACGCAGCTTAATTCCCCTGTGAAAAGAACTGATACAACCAATCCCCATGAACTCTTCACACTTGACAGAAACACAAGTGAAGAGAGTGATCCATAATAATTAGGAAACTGGGATCAAAAGCGGGCAGGCTCAGCCCAAACTGTTTTGGTCAGGGGCAATACTGCAGCTTATAATACACAATTTAATTACTAGAGAACATCCTTTCTGCAAGTGAAGACAGTTTCCAGAGAGGAAGACCTGCTATAAATACAGTTCTAAATTCTACTCAAACTAGGTTAGGAGAGCATAAGCTTGAGTAGTATCTAAAAGAGTAAGAGGAGAGTGTCATGTAGTGTTGTCCTATTTCTGGCATCACTCCTCAGTGGAAAGGCCATTGTCACCTATCTGGCCTCATGTCATTCAGAAAGAAGAAATCAAACACAAGACAGAAATGATGGTCCTTAAGATCCCTTTCCAAACAAAAGTGGCTGTCCTGCTTAAGGGCAGTGGCAGACATCTTCAGCTCAGGGCTGTCGTTGCTCTGTCAAAGGCAGAGTGAGCTATGTTTGTGTGAAGAGTCCTTTTGTGTGTCACAGATACTGTGTTAGTAAAAGTCTAAACTGCAGAAAAGGTTCATCCCCACACTTTGCTGCTTTTCCTCTTATTTTATACACACTATAGGCTCTGTTCAGTGGAGCTACGACTCACAGGATGGAGATAAATTTGTTTCTTCTAATACGTTGTGTAAGAGTAGTCTGACAAACGCAGGATATCACACATTTAGCATTTGTCTTCCTTTGTCTCATACAACCCCAGTTTCACTGAGAATCAGATGTCAACAGCCATTACGCAGCAGGGAGTTAATTACAGAAGTTACTGGCTTATATAATGGTGTAAAGGTTTCCAGACTCAGTAAGTCATATCTCCTCATGACCAGGTTTTTCCTGGCCTTCTGGCTATATAGTCCATACTAAACTTTTTTTCAGGGCAGTGACTGAAGTAGTTTCACTGAAGGAATTACAGCACTGAAATTCCCTGGTATCTGATGGATTTTCCAGAAGAAAACATTAGCAAGAGACCACTACAGTTTGTCATGTTTATATCCCATCCTGCTCTGAGGGCAGAGCTTTCATTACATGGCCATAAAGCAATGGTACTTCTCTGCTTCTAAACTCTCTCAACAGAAAAGTGCTAAAACATTCTATGTCTGTATTTGTTGTTTTTTTTTTTGTCCTTTGTAGGATTGGGGTGAGGGGCATGGAGTGGTGTGTGTGTGAGGGGGTGATTGCATTATCAAATGTTTCCTGTTTTGCCTCATAGACTGCAGGTTCTTCTGCACTTCAAGACTTTAGGGTCATTTTCTTCTATGTGGCAGGTAAATCTTTTTCAGTGCTTGTTGGAGTATGTATTTTCTGCTGTTGTCTGGCATCAATGTTTAGCATCTTTGAATAGAACAACCTAAACACCAAATGTACATATTTAAAAAAATCTGAACTGAGAAAAGGAAAAACAAGTCAAGGTCTCAAAAGCTGAATCTACAAATTGTGCCAGTGATATTGAATTTGAGCATCACAGTTTCTAATTGTTTAGCTTTTGGTGGCCATGGCATAATCCTGGTCCTTGAGTTGGTTGGGCACCTGTAAATAAATGTGATGCAGAAATACTCAAGGTACTTTAGCATGGGCAAATTTAGTTGCTTTTCAGGGTGGTTTATCACACAGAGTGTTCTATACTCACAACAGTAGTGCTTACTTGCATTATGCTGCCCGTGACTGGAGTAAGGCTTTTGCTTTCTGTTGTTCCACTTCTATATTAAACAAATGAAGTTTCTCTGGACTGAGGGTGGAGCATAAGATTGACTTACTAACTGAAAGGCTTGGACACCCACTTGGGAGGGAGGAGTTGTTGATTCTGGTTTCTGCCCTGTTTCTGAGTTCAGTGTAATAATCACTCTTGCTTATTTCTGTCAGTGACTGAAATCTGCCATTTACAAATGGCAGCATGCAGGTCCACTCAGAAGTAAGAAAGGTAGAGGCAGATTGCTCAGCAGGAGACTTCTGGCACGTGTGTCTGTGCTGTGATTCTGTGGGTCCTGAGTACAACAATATGCACAAGGCACAGTTGGAGGAATTATGTACATTGTGAACAAGATTTTGCCCATCTCCTAGAATTTCATGGTTGTTATTTGACTCTGACCATGTTCTGTAGTCTGACAGTGAGATTAGAGGGGTTTTTGTAACTCTGAAAGGCAAAGATTTTGGAGGACAGATGAGATGAGATAATTTATCTTTGCCGTGACTTTTGGCAGTATTTCTCAGAATTATTTTGCGTAAGAATTGTACCAGCTCTATCTCTCTTTCAGACTTTCATTTCAGTGGGTACACACTGAAACTGGAAAGGAAGTCAAGGTGGTGTATCAGAGGTGTATATGATCTTGTTACATATAATTTTATGAACAACTACTTTGATTATTTACCTTAATGGTGATGCTTATGCTCTTTCAGAGACCATTCTTCACTTGGCAGAGAGCAAAATATGTATCACAAAATAGTTAATAGTAGTTCCCACAACCATGAGCAAATACGTTTAGATTTTGCTCCATAGTGCAGAAAATTTTGAAAAAGAAAACAGTAAAACATAAAGATATTCCCAAGTGTTTTGACCACTCAGGCTATTGGATAGACAAGGAGAAATACACCTTTCTTCTCCAGTATGTGAAACACAATAAATACATTTGCAAGTGCTTTCTGTATTTAGGCCTGCAGGCAAAAAAACACCACAGGGTAATACCCTGAGAATCTAGGTAGATCTTAGGTTACTGAACAATTGAGAAGTATTATGACACAAGTGGTTTTATATATTCCTGTTCACAAAAACATAGGCCAAAACAATGCTAGGGCAGCAGCTCAAAGGGGATTTTAGGAAGTTGGTAACAAACAAACATCAAGCTCCTAAATGGAGACCTGGTTTTACTGATTTAGCCCCTGGTGCCTCCCATGGTACTCAAGTAATGGTAGGCACAGACACACGGGGAAGCTGCTGTGCTCTGGGTGGGACAGCATGAATTCTGTCCCAGCTGTTGCCAAGGGCCTGCCACGTGACTTGCTGGTACTTTGTTTGTCCTTCAAAAACAGGAAAAGGGGGAGATGTCTGGACCTTTATCATGTTTCCTTCTCTAATTGCTGTATGAGCAGTTTGTCACCCACAATAAACTGCAAAAACTTGCTTGCCCCAGGGATCCCCAGAGAGAGGATTCATTTGAACAGGCATAGTTTGTGTGTGCAGCTGGTGCATCCAACTTCATCCTGTGTTCATAATGGAATTGTGGTCTATAAGGGTTTTGCAAGTAGCTTGTAACATTTTTATGAAAACAGGTTACATAGGTTTCTTGTTTTAAAACCCATTTCTTGGTTCATCCCTGGGAGAGAATGCAGCAATTCTCCCCCTGAGCTCATGCTGTTTATCTTTTGCTAAACAGAGGAAAGCAGATTATGGCTTTTAAGAGCTAAGCTTCAGCTTTTCTGCAGGTCTGTGTGAGGGGGGACACGTTGCTTTGGTGCTTTGAGTGCAAAAATGTTTAGCTTGGGAGCATGTCTTAATAGGCTTAATACACTTCCATAGTCACAGAGGTGACTATTTTAGTTCAGTTTAAGTTTGCAAAAATAACACATACCACGCAGAAGCAAAAGAGGCCATGCAGCCTTTGTACTTAAGTGCAGTGGTTTAAATTAAGTTACTGCAGCCTTTTTTTAAGGCAGGCAAAGGCTGAGGTAAATGCTGTTATCAGCTGGAGAAGGGAGTTGTCAGTATCAGCACATCTTGCCAGCAGCACGGCTGACTTTATCAAGGGAAGGATTGGGGATTAGAAGGTCCAGAGGAGCTGCACTTCTTCCCACAGCTGTCCTCTTTAACTGAGGAGCTAACTCAGACTGACTTTTGTCTAGATGGACTCGGACCACTGAGAGGCTACACTAAGCAATTAATTGGAAGGTGTTTTTAAGAACTCCCTTCTCCAATTTAGCTCTGAAGCAAGGAGAAGCTCACAGCTTCTCATACATTCCTTCAGTCCAGGGTTGACTATTACAGATCACTGCCTTGCAAAAGCACTTTTCCTGGCAGAGCAGTCAGACCATTCTGCTGAAAGTTACTGTTATTCACTACCAGTTTGAGAACAAGTAGCCTGTAATTTCTAGTGCTGATAGTTGCAGCAGGGCTCTTGAGCTCCATTTATGTAGACATTGAAAGAAAGCAGTGACAGACCATGCACTATTCTTGAGGCCTTCACTTGCTCTCACATAGAAGAATTCAGTTTTTTTTCAAGGAAGTGTCCTTTAGCATTCTAAACAGCTCTATTGCTGAGCTTTAATTGTCTCCTCTTAAAAAATAAACTTTCACAAACTTCTGTTGCAGTGCTTTTTTCTTTTTTTAACTGATCAGTCTAATTTCTGCCTGCAGCTATTGTTAAACTGCTAATAAAAGAGTGCAATATGTTAGCCAGCAACTTTTCTTTAGCTCAGAGAAAATAATTTGAGAGTTCCTTTTTTAAGGCACTTGATTCTACATTCCCAGAAATATTTCCATCATATATATTTTTGTATTTACATTCAGTTTAGTGTAATAAATACCTGTTTAAGGTGGGTTTTCCATTTTAGAGAGAATACATAAGTGGACCATATACTTGCATTATAAAATAACTAGAAAAGACAGTTTGTGTGCATGTAAGGTGTGTCTTTGCTTAACCTTATCTAGTAAACAGTTTTCCACTACAAGATTTGAGGGGTTTGTATCTAGTTTACATTCCCATAATGCATATCCCAAGATTTCCTCAGTATGTGCAAAGGATGACAAATATCAGTACTTCATACAACTATATTTAATAAGTTATTACAGAAAAAAATAAAGTCCAAACTACAAAGTTTAAGCAGTTGTAAGCAATAGCAGCATTGAGCTCCATGTTTAGTCACAGTACTGCAGTTCCATACAAGCATTAGTCCAAGCCAAAAAGGAAGAAGCCTTGTTAGAATTACTAGCAAAAACAATCTAAGAGAACATGTAATAAAAGATACAGTACATTTAAAATTAGTTGAAAAACAAGTACAGAGATCTTAGCTGTGAATGCTCTAAAAGTTATGTCCATTAGTTTGACAGTAAAATTACAAATATCTAATACTTTATACCCCAACAGAACTACATCCAGGAAAGAAAAAAGAGCAAAAATTATCTCTTGTTAGCACCCTGGTTTTCTACTTACTGATGAACTTTTTGTTATGTAAATTTGAGTGTGTCAGAATTATGTGACCAATGTGATTTCTGACCAGCTACCCATTTGGGGTATAGAGTAATCACTAACATGAATATAAAATACTCCGTGGTATGATAGAACACTATAGCAGCAGAGATTAAGAAGTTTGTCTGTTTAAAAAAAAGAAAGGAAGGAAGGAAAAGAAAAAGGGTTTAGCTGACATCATACAAACTAGCATAAAAGCAACTACATACAAGCAGATTAAACAAAAGAGACATTTCTACAAATCTGTGACTAATCTTTCACTCATACCTTGCAAGTAGAGATGTCACAATACTGAAATATTAACATGGGAGCTTTTCCCAGTTAAGCGCCTTTTTTTTTTCTTTTTTTTTTTTTTTTTTTTTTTTTTTTTACTACTCTAACAGATAGTGAAATCAGCAAAGTTATTTGCTAACTGCATATTTGCAATACAATTTGTTTTAGCCCATGCCTTGCTAGCAGGCTATAAAATACAAGCATGTCGGCAGAAATATAAGCATAAACTTTGTACCACTTAGCAGGAATTTTTTATTCCCTCTTCATTCCTTAATCTCCTTTGTTTGCAATTTGTGTACATTCCAACCAGTAGTACCTAATTTGAGTCTAAATTTTACTTCACTATTTGATCTAGTCTATACATTACTTACAGAACTGAACACACAGAGGATACACAATAGACCAACTCTGGGCACATTTCTTCCCACAAGTCACGGACGAGCCACTCTAACACTCGAGCAGAAGTTAAGTCTAAAAGGTCATCAGCAACTTGTGGAAGCGAGAGTTTTGTCTAGAGAAAGTCATTGTATGCCCTGTTTACGCAACACCAGTTTTAGTCTGGATTGTTTCAGGTGCCAGAACGGTCACTGGCTTCAGGAAGGGGTTTCTTCTGGCTGCATAGGGAAACAAAGGCGATGGAAATGGAGTGAAAAGCGTTTTGATACTGGCCCTTGGTATTGCCAATACAAAAGAAAAAAGGGACGAAGACACAAGAGAGGCAGAGAAGAACGGAGAAAGACAAAGAAGCTGAACGGATGTTCAGACGTGGCAGCAATATGAGTTACTGCATGGCCACTGGGGGATGGACAGAGAGGATTTTGCATTAACTCAGCAGCTCCCAGCCACGTGGGGTGGCTGGCTTAGGGAACGCTGTGGGCACCGACCGTGGGCTCCACGCTGCCACTGAGAAACGCACGCAGAGAGGGACTTGTGCAGGAAAGGGGCAATTTCGTTAAACAAACGACACGGTGGCAAAATACAATGAAGAATATATATTTTAGGAGGTTCAATCTAAGGCTATTGAAAAGAGAGTTGATTGAGTTCATGACAAGAAAAGTAATGAAGAGTTATGCTGAATGGGCAGGGTCAAAAACCCATTGTTCAACAGATTTAGTTCCTTATAACGGCAATAGTATTTCATCAACACTGGTGGTGTATAAATCTAGACAGCGAACTGGTACTGTGACATCCCTATTATCTCCCTAAATCATTTTGATAAAGGAAAAGGCTTTTCAAAATATCACGTTTTTTCTGCTTCATTCTGTCATTTTATTGCCCAATTCTTTGTTACAATTTTCCAATCACTTTACATAACCAACCATTTTCATCATTGCCACACTATTGTAAACCACATCAGCAAGTTAATACATAAAGCTTTGCATTTCAAAAAACTAGACACTTTAGTAACAATATTACAAAGATTTTAGCTTCAAAAATAACTGAAAATGAAAAAAATAAACTTTTAAAGAATCAGCATCATAAAATTAATTTATTCCAAGTAAAAATACAAAATAATATTAATGACATTGACCAGATATGAAAGTCTCTCCCAGAAACAACTATATTAATGGTTGAGAAAGCACTCCTTAAAGAAAATACGAAATAAAAATGAAAAATATGTAAATATGTTTAATTTTTTTCTTAGCAAAAAATCTTTCTAAAAATAACAATGAAAATTTGTCTCAGTACAAAGGCTACATTACTATTGAAAAAATACCAGCATGAAGAAAAGGTACATATTTGACAGTAGAAAAATGATTTTAGTGAATCACAATGTCTAAAGTCTGCAATGAAAATAAATCTGCAATAAAGATTTATGCCTTTTTTCTTTTCATTTTTCTTTTTTTTTATACAAACAGTACAAACAGTATTGCACATAACAACAAATAGTCGAGGTTAGGTTAGCCTTCAAAAAAATCGACTAGTTCAAGTCTCACATCAGAAAAGGCCACAATAGGACCTGTTGTACCCAGGGGCTTCTTAGTCAAGTTGCAGTTCAGAACTCCATATTTTAAAAAATAACTTTTTTTGAAGGACCCTCTTTTAATATAACATATTAACAACTCAGGGGCACATTCATTTACAAAACAAAAGGGAGCATGTCATAATTTAATAAACTAAAAAAAGTTCTCTTTAAAAAAATACAAACAGAAGAACTCTCACAATTCTGGTCAGTCGTGCATAATCACACTTGATTATAAATATACAAATTAAGGGAAAATATTTTTTCACCTTCTATTCACAACTTTCAGCACCAAATGGAGTTTGTGTTTACACCTGTTCTTTATGATGATTCTGTTTCAGATTTAATCCAACGTTATTCTATATTGTACATTTTCCAGCTTCTCTCGCTCTCGCTCTCTTTCTCTCTGGGAGTATTTTTCTACATGAAAGAGGGGTATTTCTTCAAAAAGGTTTACTTCTTTCACATAATTAGGTAGACTTCTGTAGGTTAGCTATGATCTTTAATATTACAGTTATAAAGCTCTAACTTCTTCATTTTCAAAAAAACTCAAATAAGCATGAAAAAAATAAAGTTACCCATCTGTTAAATCATTTTTCTTGCAGAATTAAATTAATATATATTTTTCTGAATAAACTTACTTAGAAAATATCATTTTCTTTCCTATATTTCAAAATTGAGGTATTGCAAAAGATCATGTCAGTCAGAAAGCATGCCTTTTTCTTTAAAAAAAATCATCAGCCAACTGTTGAAAACTGTCTAGATACAAAAAGTAGTGCATAACAAAATGTCTTGTACAGATGAAAAAAAACAGAAAAGACACCTGGGCTGGGAAAAGCAATATCACAAAACCGCCCAGAAGTAACTTCAAAAGGGATAATTATAATAAGCATTTTAAACCAGTAAAAAACTATTTTTTCTTTTTTTTTTCTCCAAAAACAGAAAAAATCCTTTCAAAGCCAATACTTGCAACTAAACATTGGGAAAACCAACTTACTAAATTAGACACAAAGAAGGACATCACAACAAACAAAACCCAGAACATTTAAATCTACTATGCGGTGTCATATCCAGTCAGATTGTCCCCAGAACTGCAAAAACAAAGGAGGAAAAAGAAAAAAAAAATAGTGTACACATTCTCACAATCATTAGTATACCAAGTGTGTTTATATTTATATGCTATCTGCAGCCCAATAGTTCATGCTAAAAAAATGTCCACTGTGTTAGCAGGTCTTAATTGTATTCAAGCTTCACAGGATACATCCAGGGATTAGAGAGATAACGCCACGCCCACAGAGCAGACATCTCACGTTACTTTTCTATGCAGACATTTCTTTAGCACCACTTTGTTACCTAACTTCCTTAAATGTGCCTAGGTTATTAGTTTGACAGACGAGCTAATCGGTAGTGTATGTACGCCAGCATGAGCTCTTTGGTTTTCTGGACAAGGTCTGCAGCTACGTAAATGATGCAAGCATTAGGAGAGAGATTGTAACTAAGAGCTCATTTCTGTTTATGTACCTGTTATGAACTGTCAAAAATGTGTAATGTCAGATACAGAGGCTTTAACAGTTAAGTTTGATCACAGTACTAGACATAATCACTTTACTATATAAAATAAATTGCACGATATATAACAGAGCACCGCAAAGTACTTCATCTACCATCCACAAAATTTTTTTAAGAATATCCTACAGCTAGTTTTTATATTTGTTGTAATATAGGTCATTCTGTAATGGGCTGATCCTAATTTCAGAAGCATTACATTTACTGAGGCATGCCTTCCTCCAGTCAGTAATCATTTTTTTTTTTGTTACTGAGCATTTTGTAGCCTACGTAGATTCATAATTTGTGCATTGTGGGCAGGTTTTATATTAGACATATATAAAATTTATTGCATGCAGCAACCTGATTAAGTAAACATGCAGTCAAAAAATATTGACCTTCCTTGGAAGCTTTTCTGTATGCTATACTGATCTCCTTTCAGCAGCCATCACTATTTTAATCACATATTCATTTTTAATTGATACCCTAGCCTGAATAGAGTATTATGGTATTAGTAATACCATTTTAATAGCAGCAAAAGCTATTGCAGCATACATTTACATAACACTAAAAGACCTAACAGAACAAAACGAAAAAACCCAACAAAACAGAACGAACGAACAAAAAAAAACCCCTCAGCAAAACAAAGAAAAAAGTCTGATCCAGCTTATGAGGTATCATCCTTACAAGTCAAAATCGAGAGCAACTAAAGGCTTATTTTCTTTAAGGGTTATTACTATTCTAAATGACCCAAACTAATGATTGCTGAATATCTGTTTAAGTTTTTGCTACATCTGCCACCTACTTGTGAATATTACCTTTGGTAAGTCATCTGCTAGGGGCAAGTCTAAATTTCTGAAAATAAGTGCATGCTCCAGTTTAAAAATAAAAATAATTATAATTACAATAAAAAAATCTTCATCACATACACATCAGCCCAGTGAAGACTGATGAGAATGGCAGTCTACATAATGTCACTAGTGACAAGTCTTGTGTAGGAAATTAAGGTACCAAGCAGATGTTTGTGTGAATCAAAGTGCAAAATCAGTACAGTTACACTCTGCCGGTTTGTATTATACTGGACACTGAGTTCAGTAATGTGACTGTAAATAATAATAATAGTAATAAAAAGACCCATATCTTCATTAAAGTCAAGGACGAATGCACAGATTTCCAGAACACTAAGCCCTGAGGCAGCGCTCTCTTTTCACTCAATTTATTTCCTCCAGTACTTCTTGCTGCGTGCGGCCGGGGCTCAGCTCCAGCGGAACGGGACGTGCCGGGGCCGGTCACCTCCCTCCTTTACCAGTGGTTTGTGGAACTCCCGCCCAGCACGGGAGTGTATGCTGGCCCAGCAGTATTCACAGTAATACTGCAAGCAGGTAACATTGGCACAAAAGAATGGAGCAAATTTTCCACCACAGCGAGTGCCCTGGCATTCGTCACACATCTGATCATCCAGCACATATGGCTTCACTTCCACCTGCACCAGGGACAAGAAAACAACTGTAAGAATGTTTCACAGTTTTGCTGAGCATGAACACAAAGCCCAGTATTTTAATTCTCTCTGGCTCTGCTGAAGGGTTCCAACTGATGCCGGATTAACCCAAGAGGTTGGGAGTTAAATTTTCATACCATGCGCTCTACCTGCCAGAAAATCTCAAGAAAGAAGGGCGTGCTTTCATAACTATTCAACATTCCTTGGAAAAGTTGGGTGTGGGAAAGTACCAAGATGAAAGTACAGTCAAAATCTCCAAGGATTTTCCACTAAGAAAATTCCAGGAATCTGAATAGAGTTGTTACAAGGGCAGGCCATAAGAGCAGCATTTAGGAAGAAAACTTATAACGAACAAAATTATATTTCTAAACTTCAGCTGTCTAGTGAGTTTCAGAGGTTCTTTCCACAGAAGATGTTTTTTGTCTCTTTGGGTTTTTTTTGTGATTTTCAAAATATAGGACCAGACTAATAAGAGATTCCAATTAAAATTAAATGCACTTGCATTCAATACTCTCCACTTTGTTGGCAAAAGTCACTCTCAAGACTTTTAGCTCATGAGGTGCAATAAAATTTCATTGTAGTTCCAACTAGGGCCTTGCCATCAATTACAAACAGTCTGCAGAGCTGCTGACTTTTGTCCTACAGTCAGTTGTAAACAACTTGAGGCTGGAATGCCTTTTGTTTTTAAAGCACTTGTGCCAAACACAGCAGGACTGATGATTAGGCACCTGCAATAATGCTATTACAGACATTGAATATGTTCCTATGAATTGTGCCTACACATTTAAATTGAGTGTTCATTCATTCCAGGGAAATCATGAGTTCATGCATGTTTAATTCTTATGGCTCTCTGATACTATTTATAAAGTGGTTTAAGTACAGTCAACTGCACTGGAAAAGACAGAAAAAATTGAAGTATACATTTATTATAAATAATTTTGCTGTAACTGTACAGGTGCCAGTCTTGCTCAAGTTGTATATGGTGAGGAAAACCTGACTCTTGTAACAACACTTAAACAGACAGAGATTTAAAGAAACACAGAATGAGATGTTAAGCTGAAAGACAAGAAACATTCTACAAAAAAGCTTTAGGCTAAATTTACTTCAGCTTATCCTGATCACACTTCAACAAATGTTACTCCTTTGAAGTAAAGCTTATACAGTGAGTTACATTTCTTGCCTAAGAAACAGCTAGGGCTGCCAATCTATTTTTTTTTATTACACCCTGCTACTAGTATTGCATGGAACAAGTCTGAGTAACTGCCACTTTGCATATCAGATGCCATATCACTAAAATTAGAACCATCATGTAAAATAAAACAGCACTGTCTCAAATGAAATTGGAAGAAAGCAGGTCCAATGTCCAGCACTGCTCCAGATCCCCACCTACTCAGATTTCCCAAGAAGAACTGTGAGGGTCTCAAATAGAGTCTCTTTCTCTCTCTCATATTTTCTTGCATTGGTTACTAGTGAAATCACTTAAAGAATGTTTGCTGTATAGTTCAGGGATTTCAATCTATCAGATATAAAAATTAGGATTTAAGGATTCATTATGAGACTTCATACTTCTTCAAACTCACACATAAATCTATTTTAAAAACAGATAAAACATAATTAAATAAACTTAAATTATGAGTCCACCAAGTGAAAAAAGAACAGATTGATAAAAAAATTACTAGCTAGTCACCTTTTGTGGCTTTAGCCTAAAGCTTAGAAAGTACGCTCTAGCAAGCATGGCTGATATATAAATCTGAAAGGGTTTAATATGTGATTAAGACTCCAAAAGTAATCTTCTCAAACTCTCTGTAAGATTTTTCAGAATGTCATGGACAAGAAATGTTTAGGAATAGCCTTGTCTTAGTTAATGAATTATAGTGTAAAGCACTATAGACAAATTGTTTGAGGACTTATAACTCTATGACCTCCTTGAAACTAACAAAAAGTACAATTCAGATTTGTAAAGACAAAGTCAAAATAGTTTGAGCTTTGCAGCTGTGTGGCTTTATATGCGTTACTGCACACAACAGACACACCCAATACCTGTCAAACTGACTTCTGAAGAAACCATTTGCACCGGATTAAGGAAAAAACAAGCCACCCCTACCAGAAGAATACATAGCAGCAGTGCATGCTGTGTGTCCTTCTGAGTAATTCTAAATGCAGAGCGCTCAAAAACATGGGTGTTGTTTGTATGTGTAATTAAGAGGTGAAGACAGAAGGTCTAAAGGAAAAAAAATAATTTTGGAAAGTAAATAATGGTTTCTTTTAATGTGTTCAAGTCAAATTTCAGTGAACACTGTAACTTCATTCCATATTTGAAAAGCCCTTTAGGGATTTCACATGGACTGAACAAAACCATCTCGATTCCCCCACTTCTGCCTATCAAGCATCTCTTGGCATTTGGTTTTAGTTAAATAATTCTGAAGACTTTTGAGGTCAGCATTACCTATTTTATTTTTACAATAAACCTGTGCTTTAGGGACCTCAACTCCAGACCTACACTACTGACAAAATGGCCTAATAATAGCAAAACTGTCAGAAGCTATACAAGTAGTCGCTAAACTAAAAGCCACTGATGCACAATAAGCAAGTGTCTAAAGGAGGAGAAAGAAGCTGGGAAAGGCTATGGAATTTCACCTATGGAATTCAAAAGAGAACCAAGGACAAACGAGCTTACCAGCAACTACTTTCTGGGCCTAGCACTAAACAGTTATTTAAGATGTTTGAAGTATTTTTTTCACACCGCTTTAGATGGTTAAATACACTTTTAAAACCATTGACAAATGTCATCTGAAGAACAGAATTTACAATGTTCTCCAACACAACGCTAATAAAGAATTTTTAAACACTTGTACAGTTTGGTAACAAGCATTCTGCTGCACGCTGTTTTACTTACCCGTTTATCAATGTCATTGTGTTGGAGCTGGACAAAGCGAGCACTGATAGCAGCAATATAGCTCTGCTGGTTGGAGAAAGCCACTCTGCCAGCACCTTTGGGGTACTTCAGCTCTGGGTCTGTATCAATGCCAGCATAGCAGACACCTCCATATAAACGGTCCATAATCATTGCCAATTCAACTGCAAGAAGTCAATCGTTAAATATAACAGGTTTAACATAAATAATGGTGTTGCATGGGGATTGTTGTATTTAAAAAAAGCACCGTTTGCCTTTTCAGACGTGTCTTCCAAAGTCTAAAATTGCAAAGTGGAACATGGATTGAATCAAGCTTACATGAATTACAGTAAAATGTAAAGGCAAAAACCAGAATCTGTAAAAAGTTGATGTGGCTGAAGTGTGAAAAAATGCAGTTATGCTGTTAAAGTAGGTATCAGATGAACAAGAATTTACAATATTGCATCATAAAACTCTGGTACTTGGTAGGCTTTTTAATGCTAGTTTACATGTAAGATCACTTGGGGATATTCCTGTTTTTAGAATCTGATATTTTGCGCTAAGTACTAAGGTTCAAAAGATATCAAAGATGTGTTTCACATTGCAAACAAAATTCTGTAAAGCATCTGAAGTTCCAGCAGATAAAGCAAGCCTACATTTTAGGTGCAATTTAAGTTAGTATTTTGGTAGAACATTATCTTGGTTGTGGATCCTTTAAAATGGTTTGTTGCTTTTTATGATATTAACAATAACTCTAAAGAAGTTATAAATATCATTCATAAAACCAGACAGTTTGAGTGCATGGCTGAGGACACAGAGAAGGAAAGTTAAGAACTGAAGGCAATAGTAAAGAGGCTGAAGAAAGCAGGGAAAACCCAGGTAAATTGTGCAAGGTTGGAGGGCCACTGGGCCAAGCTCTCTGTAAAACCTCACAGGCCCACAGATTTGTCGATGGACAGTGCAAGGACTGAGACCTGTACAGGCCCTGCCAAGTCAGCCATTCTCTAGTGCTAATGTATGAAAACAGTTACTGTAGCAAGTTACCATTTAACCATCTAAAATAAAATTAAAACCCACAAATACTAAATATTCAAGTCCTCATAGTTCTCACAAAACTCTCATTAGCAACTAGAATAGGTACATCTGTTTGTATAAATCTGTGTGCAGGGAAGAGCACATGCTAGTTTGTCCATTTGTAACAAGCAAACAAATGTCTGACTCATTCTACCAAACCAGGTAATACTTTGGCTCCAAAGAGTAAGAAAAAAGTACCAGCATAATGTAGTGATTAATTGATTCTTCTGCTTTCTATTGATTTGGAATCATCACTTGGGTAGTAATGTCAAGAAGTGACAGTACAGAATGAACATCACAAACACAATTACAATAGTAGTTCCACTAAGTTACTCTTGCCAACAGAGAAGGAATATATAGGATTCCAGGGCAAGGAAACCAAGCAGTGCTCAAATATCTTAGGAAAAACTTCTGCATCTGATATTTAAAGCTACAAACAAGAAGAGATGGAAACTGTTTGTCTACTTTGGAGAAGCTACCTATTTAAAGGCATCAGTTTTCAAATGTAATGCACTCCAAATGTGATCCCTGTGACAGGCCAAATGGCATACAGTTTTATAAAGGCTATCATTAGGAATGAGCTAATGTTTAATTGTTACTATTTACATAATTACCACCTTACAATTGGGCCTTATTTTAAAATGGTGAGGAAAATGAAAGCTGCCAAGAAACCTGGAATAAGAGAAATCTTACTGTCAGCAGTGGCTGGGGGACGTTGGTACAGCTTGCCAAAAGATTTAGGATTAGGCAAAAGATCAAGTGTGGAGCTGAAGTTCCAGTGGGCTGGAAAGTGGCTGCTAAAAGAAACTGAAGGCTACAAGGAACATCTTTCTTCCAGACAGTGACTGAGAGGCCTTGTCTACTACAGTTTCCCAGGATTAGGATCAGGATTCGGATTAGGGTTGAGAGGATGAGAAAGACAAAACATGCAGCTGCCTTGGAGTGAGGATGGAAAGGGAGTATAAACAAAAGTGAGGGCTCCCAAAAGATCTGGCCAGGAGAAATGTTTTAAATTGCTTCACAACTTTGTCGTTGGCTCACCAAAAATGTCAGGATTAGAAGAAAGAGATGAGAGCTGAGCTACAACTGGGAGCAGAGCTCAAATGGGGCCTTCAAAACAAAATGAGGACTGCAAGGAGTCCTGGGCTGAGATAAATCTTTCCTTTGACCAAAAGCTAAGGAGTATTGCCTATGGCTCTGCAAATAAAAGTGAACAAAAAGAGTTAAGGGTAAGGAAAAAAAAAACTGAGGGAAAGAAGCAACACTAGGACTAAGTCTAGAAAATATTTTTCCATATGAGGCCATGGAGAGACCTGGGTTGGGAGAAATTTTTCTTCCAATGGACAGCAGGTGAGAGGCCATGTCCATAGCTCCATGGAAGAATTAAGGTAAGGGTTGAATAGAAGTGAGAGCTGAGGTTGGAATTGGTTTGGAAAGGGTCTGGGAGAAGGGTCTGGTTTTTGTCCTCTAGTCAAAGGACAGGGAAACTTGTCTGCACCACAGCAAACAAATCAGGGTTCGGATTAAGATGGTCTACACTACATAAAATCAGCCAAGTTCTAGGATGTTATGCAAAGTTGGGGAAAACTCTTTCTACTGGCAAAACTAATTAGTAACCTATCTAAGAGGTAAAAAATGTTCACTGTTTGTGTTTTGTAAACAGGAAGATACTCCTTGTCTTAGAAAGCAAGCTGTGAACTTTGGAAAATACAGGGTCCATTTTCTCATCTTTTACAGATACTGTTTATCTTTCCTCATCTTTTCTACTTAATCTGCTACATGTCCTACATTTTCCTTCTACTCACCAGCTCGGAGAGGCCGTGGAACTCCTCCAACAAAGATTGTTTTTCTTGGATCCAAAGGCTGAGACCCATCCATCACAAAGTCACTGTCACTTAGGTTCCAAGGTCGAATTTGCACCTGTATTAAGGATCATTTTTAGCAGAGGAACTTGGCCACTTAATTAAAATTAAGAAAAATCTGCCTAATCTCCCTGTAATTAACCCCAAAAAGTATTAGCTTTTCAAAAGCAGTAAGTTGGTTTTATAAGAACCAAGACAATTTGAGAACATACCTTATCTGAGTACCTGAAAGAAGAGGGACAACTCATTTACCACCTCTAGAGGCCAGGCTTGAGTTAAATCTCCTCATCACAAACTCCTATGCTCATTAATTCCCTGCCCCTAATCGCCGTCACAGGAAGAAACCTGTGAAAGGACTTTCAGAACATTTTACCACGAATGTGCATTTACAGTTGCAGTTTGGGCTTCTGACTTTCCTGAAATCACATACAGTGATCCATAAATTTAAAAGCACTGTTATGAGCTGGTAAAATTAATTTCTGTGCTCGGATACAAAAGGAATTTCTATATGGGAATGCCTATTTCTATTGAAGCAAGAAACACAGCTGATAAGGAATTTTTAGATTACACCAAAAAAAATCTGCTCAGAAGTTATTTAGATAAAGCTGTTCATGAATCCATTTTATTGATCCATTTGAATCACACAAGTCCATTTGCTGTGCTGCAATTCTTGGTTGTTCATTCATCTCTGCAAGATTTTTAATAGTACTTTTAAAAGGTAGCACATTTTTTATCTTATGTTATTTGTCTGTGGTTTTCACCTCATTTGTGTATCTCCATAGGCACAAAAAGAGACCAGCATTAAAGAATGTTAAGAGATGTGAACAATAAGAACAGTCTACTGTGTGTCTTCTATTCTGCTATAGCTGTCTGCAGCAGTTCATTTTATCCTATAGTTTCTATAAGGTAAATGAGGCCTAAATTATATATTGATTAGCTAATGAATGCATAAAAAATAATAATTAAAAAACCTAATGAAATACAGGGGATAGTTGATGCTATCTGGATTTTAATTTGGCCAGGTTCAATTTCTTCATTTCATCACATAAGGCTTTCTTTCCTCTCAAATCAAATAGATGAAAAATTACCATTCCATTGTTTTGCAGCTAACACTGTAAAAGGATGCACACTCCTGAAGCATACCAGGAGTACCAAATACAAAAGCTAATTGAACATGGCATTTATCAGAAAGAAGCAAATGCTAAAGCCATGTTACGCTGATACAGGAAGTCAATTCAACGTAACAGCAAGGTCAGGATCAGGAAATGACAAGTAATTAACTCAAAGTATTTTTCATTTATTTATGAACTGAAAAGAGTAACAGCAAATGGGTTAGCAGCCAGCATAAGTGTCATGGCATAAGCTACTTACTGGTTTATCCTTGATTGTGGGACTTGACACACACAGGTAAAGTTTTCCATCTTCTTCCAGACAGGCATCTATCAGAGCTTGTACAGAGCTTTCTTCCTGGAACAGCAGAAAGGCGTAACCTTGGAAAGGGTAAGGGAACAAGAAAGAAAAGTAACAAATTAATCTATAGAGCATTTTTTAAACAAACAAGCAGGAGAAGTGGGTAAGATACACAAATTACAAACAGCTGTTAAGGCTGGTAGTTTGTTTTCATAAATTAAATTCACTGAACATATCCCCATATTAAAGATCCCCACAGCACTAATTTCAGAATAGAAACAAGAGTATTTGCTGCATCTGAGGACGTTTATTTGATTAATTAATGATTCTGAGCAGCGAGAATATAGGCTGGTGAATGAGGGCTTCTATTATCCAGCTGTACTAGAGCTATTTATTAGTGGTATCTGCTGGTATCAGTGATTAAGATCTTACAATGGAGGCACAAAATGTCTACTTACTATATACAATTAATAAATTCTAGAAGAGAGCGCTAAGAAAGTGGGCAGGTAAACAGAAAAATATTCTATGCATACACACTTAAAAATGAAAAAAAAAGTTCACTAATAACAGTAAGCCCAGTGAAAAAGAACAACATGCTCTATGCTTTCTTATTAATGAGTCCTGCTGTTGTTACTTATATTTAAATAAAGCAGTTCAAAAGAAAGAAGGAAGTCTGCTAAAATTGTTTCATGTGATTCAGAATTTTAGGACTTTAAATTAGCCAGTAAACCTAAGTGTGTAGTACTCAGTGCTCTGCTGAATGCAGCTACCAAGAAAACCTTCTTGAGTTCTATTTAATGTTGTTAAATCTGCATTAAGAGTTGATCCAAGAAACCCATGCTTCTGCTGCCTGAGAAGTGAAACTGATACAGCACTTTCTGCACACAGCAGGCTGCTGGATCACTGGAGCTGCCTGGTGGAGAGGACTCCATGGCGCAGGCACTGCTCCTCTGCTCCACAATCACTGCAGCAGAGTTTTCTCAATGTGAACATGTTGGGTGTGACATTTGTAATTTGCTACTTGTGTATCTTTTTTCAGAGGCATCTCTAGGTCATAGTGAGAGGTTACATCTGCGGTAGTTGGAGGTGACCACCCTTTGGAGGTACAATAAATGGTATCATTGTCATTTCCCCAAAGAGTTAAAATTAACCGAACAGATACTTGTTATTTTTCTCTGGTTGCTAAATTAGAAGAGTACTCCAAGCTGGTGGGGTTTCAGTTTTCTAACCCAGGCTAGTACCTGCCATGAGGCTCAGTGAGGTAAAAGCTCCTCACTTCTCTAGACCTCCACGAATAAACCATTCTCCTGCTGTGGGCTCCACATGGATCCACCAAAGACACGGAGGCTGTTTACAGAGCAGCCTCGTGCTAACCTAGAAAAGGCTGGACTAGCATGACATGATGTCCAGCACTACTTCAAAATCTGGTAACTGCACATCTATTCCTGTCATTCAAAGACTTCTGGTAATGAAGAGTAACAAAGATTACATGAGAATGAAAAATAAAGAACAGAACATCAGATAATATTAGGATCATAGAAGCTGATACAGTCAAGAAAGATACCTGCCAAAGTTAAAGGTATTTTTACTCATTTTCTAGAAGCACATAGGGATGGAAAAACCTTAAATTCAGAAAGGCACAGGTTTTCCCCATGAGCAGTTCTAGGCATTGCTGCTACTGAAGACTTACCCTCTTCATCACAGTACCACTGTTTAGAGCTGCATCTGCTTGTTTATCCAGGAAAATGTGCTTCCATGGATGCACTTTGTTTGATTGGAACACTATAGCAGAAGATGCATTCTGAATTCAGGTTCCAGTATAAAAAATAGGAAAATACCCATGCCAAAATTAGCCTTGAATAAAGAATTATCACACACGAGGTCCAATTTAGCAGATGCTGAAAGTTCCTTCAAATTCCCCAGCATCATGTATTTCAGCATATTCTCCTACCTGTGCTTCACAAATACCCTACCACTTTAAAAAGTATCCATGTTTTCCCAAGATGTAGATGATTTGATAAACCTCAAAATTTTAATGCTCTGGCAGAATTTTGGTAGCACAGTAGGTTGCAGTCAAACCTCAGCAGTGCTCCTTTCTTACCTGACCACGCACTCTAAAGGTTTGAGAGCTCGAGGGACTGCCCTTGACTCACATTCCATAGAGAAAAACAGGCAAGATATCTGAGGCCTCAAAAACCAGCAACTTAACTGCCTATTCTCTATCCACAGATATTTGGATTCTTAGCAGAGCAGAAGGAATCCAGTTCCTCCTCTGCTCTTGGTGCAACACATCACTGCAGTGCTGACACTAAACATTGCAATTCTTTGGGAAAAGGCAACAATATATGTGGTGGAAGAAAAGCCACTACAACTTTTCAAATGGTAGAGCAGAGGGAGGATGAGGAAAAAAATAATTTCCCTGGTTTATGAAGCCAACATATGAGATCCTTGACCCTGAGCTCCAAGATTCATTATTTTATGGAAAGCTGTATAAGAACTGAGCTCCTTTGTACATGTCCTATTCTGACATCTAAACAGTGACACAATTTCCATATGAAAGGGTAATTTAGTCCAGTTGGTCTAATTTCAGTCAACCTTTCTGAGAATAAACTGGAAAATCTGGCATATACACTGTGTCCCACAAGCTTGAAACAAGGTTGCCACTTGAAATGCAAGATACACTTGGAACTAAATAAAGTTGTTACTGTTGGCATAAGCATTTTGGTATAAATCAGCCTAAACAGTCAGGAAAAAAAATCTCTATTTCAATTAATACCAACATTGGCATATCTTCTCTAATGATGGGAACCTGTCTGTACTACTGAAAGCACAGTTTGTAATAAGGCTTCAGTGACCTCTTTTCTTCAAAACAACATGCTAGATGGAAAATCTCTTAAGGTGCCTGTTCTGCCTTTCTAATAAAAGAAGATCTTGATATTCATACTTTTATGTTAGAAAGTGGCATGTTGGTATAAATTAAAGGCAGTCATACTGGAGTTTTAGCTAGTAGTGCATTATGCATGTACTTTGCCCATCCTTCTCCAATGTTATTAACTGCAAAGAACTACTCATGTACCTTTATTATGGCAGAACATGCATTGTATGTATTAGGCATGTAGAGAAAATAAACTTACTGGCCCTGTGGACACCATTCTACTTAGCAAGCCACAGCTGGTAGAATTTACGAGAAAAGACCTAAAGCAAAAGCTATTTCTCAAGAGTTAAAGATTATCCAGCTTCATGCCTGCCATGGCTCACCAGAAAGAGCCTGACTGCATTTCACAGCATCCGTGAAAAGAGCATGTTTTAAAAAGAGAAGGTTTCCTTTTATTCTTCTAAATCTGGTAACATCTTTCTTTTACAGCTCCATGGTTAGGCGCAGTTTGGTGGAGTAAAAGGAGATCTGACTATTTCGTAACCCCTGGGAGAAGGTAGTTTGTTATATTAGAAATTTTATACTCTGTTCAGTTTAAGTGATTAATTACTAACATTAGGAGAGTAAAGGTTGTCTGGACAGTCTCTTAGTGGTACAGGATTATTTCAGAAGGGTACTAATGGAGTAACAGCACAGATCTCTCACTTAATGAAGTGCAGAGTAGACTGAGTTTAATCAAGAGGGTTTTTTTGGAATTTCAGTTAATCGTAAATTAATTCAAATTTATTATAATAATTGAATTATTTATTTAACATTTAATGCTCAACTTGTGAATACTCAAAGGAATTAATAATCTAAGTTCTTGCATTTGAGAACAACAGTAGATAAACTGTTGTTCAAATGCATCAACCATGAGCTGAATCTTCTGGAACAAAGCCAGCATTTTGGCATGCAAATGTTATATAGCCAACAGGGAAGGATTAACCTATTTCTGGTTCTTAGAATCTGGGCTCTTTTCAAACAAAGTGAAATACTGCAATGAAGAGTTACCTATAAGGTCAAAGAGCATTTGAATCTCCATGTCACGTGTCTGCATGTCATCTACTGATTTCATATGTAACTGAACTGAAATCCACACTTCCCAAAATTCAGCCCACTTGCAAAATCAGATGCAGGAGTCAATTTCGGGTCACGTGTTTTCAGCTTTATAACACTGAGGTTGGGTGGCAGAATGAAGAGAATGAAGAGAAGAACTAGCATTTTACATTCTGCATAGCAAGTCAGACAAGCCTCTGGGTAGTCACATTGATTTCATCTGCAAAAGGGAAGGATCACTTATGCTTGAAACAAGCTGAACTCCATGTGCTGAAGCACATCTTTTACCCATTTAGACAGTGTCATTTCTGATGTTATTATCATCTTCAGGATTACAATAAAATCTAGCATTGACCTCAGATTTCTTAGATGAGTATTTCAATATATAAATCTACCTCATATTATGTAAAAAAAAAAAGATGGAGTTAAAATGGCAAAGAAAATTAATGTTCTAGTCTCATTTCTTTAGGGTTAATGTTAGATGGTTGGGATGGCTGCCTCAAAGAAGTAGATTTAAACAGGCTTAACTTTTTCATGAAATATATATTTCACTTTCTTTTAATTTTTTACTAGATTTTAAAAAATAGTTTTGAACTGAATTATGGTTGTATATATTAGAACTTTTAGAATAAAGCTGTTTTAAAAGCCCACAGGAAAGGAACATTTAGAAACAGTGTGAACCAAATTTCTAAATCAGTTAATGTGATGACAAGGGTCACTGCTCAAAGTCACCTTAGTAATCTTATTAGAAGATGCTTTGAACATGAATAAAACACATTTCTAAATCCAAAGATGAAACGACTATTAAAAATTAAACTCATTTTTGAAAAATAAAAATCCGAGGTGTTAAAAAAACTGCAGACTTTCCTTTAAACATTGCAGTGACACGACTGCATTTTCAAAAAACTTCAAAGGCTTTAAATACTTAAGAAACCTCAAAATAGAAAAGGCTGTAATCTCACTTAGCTACTGCGGAAGAGTGAAATTATGTATTAGTCAGGGCTGCAAAGATTAATTTCTTTTAGTCGGTCTAATTTTATATGGCAGTGTTTGACCATGTCAGCTGATTCTTTTCTCTAAAAAACAGGTGTATAAGAAATAGGAACAGTCTAGAATTGTACAGTGACTCTTCTATTTCTGTCCATTTACATTTTTACGTGTTTTTCATGAATACCAGACTAAGCCTGGCTGGTGTGATACGTAAGAAATTTCTCACATGCCACATTACAGACAGGTACTGGGGGTTTGTTTGATTTTAATTAAAGGATTGTAACCGATATCCTCAGTTACACTGAAAAATAATTGGATCCTGAATCTTAATAGCAATAAAATGAAGCATACATGTCAAATAGAAGACAGGAGACATAACAAGAAAAGGCAGCAATGGAGTGGATCATAGAGAAGAGCTGAATGAAAACTGAGGTTGTGTATCAGTAGCTTCTGTAAAATAAATGACATGTCTTCATAGTTCCAGTCTTAGCACTAAATATCCCATGTCAAGAGATCACCAAAAGAATTGAAACTAGCACTTCACCCTTACTAATAATGATCTTACCATATCACAAATAACAGAGAAAACAGAAACCTTCTATTTTGTCATAAATATTATGGAGCACTTTCCTCCACATCTTCAATTTAAGTGGAAGAAGAAACCAAATCCACCCACAGGACCTCTGCTTTTGGGGCATGCATTATTTGTGGGACGAGAGGTGCCCCGATGTTTCCTCAGTAGAAAGGACAACATTTCTGCAGTGCTGTAGTAAATACATACAGCTAAAGATTTAGAAAGTCTTTTCAGTTCCAAAACATGTCAAGAAGCAGAATGGATTTTCTAGTCATCATTACTTTACTTTCACCACTTATGGGTGAAAGCCCCAAAGCCCCAAAAGAACAGTACACTTATGCCATCTTAGTTTGTCCTGTAGCAAAAATACTCCCACCCACCTGTATTAAAAAAGAAAGGACTGAAATAAATTAGTTGAATTTTTTGGTAGTTTTTAACTAAAAGAATATTCTACAGGCATACTAAAGCCTCTCTTTATCTGGCATTTTACCTCTAAACCAGTATAAAACATTACAACAGCAAATTTATAGTGTTGTCTCCTCTTTCAAAGGTCACAGCCATTTTCAACATCAGACTTCAGACTGCAACATGATCTATAGCAGCTATAAATCATAATTAAAGGGTATAAAAACATAAAAGAAAGGCTCTAACATACAATTTGGTTACTGTAGTTATAACAGCAGTCCCATGAATTTCATATGACAAAGACTAAATATTTGATGAGGTGGAAGCTATCTTTGTGAAGTTTACTGAGTCAGCATAATGAAAAAAAGAAGCATTCACATTCATAAATATAAAAAACCCAACTAAATTCAGAATTGAATTTTTTAAATTTTGATTTTCAAGGGCAATAGCAATGGTGACTGCTCTGGGCAGAGCAGTTCTTGGTCATCATCTGGAGAGGGTCAAGCCTGTTGCTGCTGCTTTTACTCTGAACAGATGGCTTAAGAAAGATCAGTTTCCAAGTTTGAACAAAACCTGTTACTCTTCTTTGCAAAAACCCCCATTTTCCAATCCTACTCCAACTAACATTAACATGGAAAAATTCTACAGAAATATAAATGCTCTGCTTGATTTCAGCTTCTATTTCAAGCACAGTATCAGCATGAGGTAAAATGAATTTTCAGAGGAAGAAGGCACCAGTCCAAAAATCCAGGCTAGCTGGATTTCAGTTATTTTAAATTAAATTTGATATTGGGTTTTACGATAAAAATAGTTTTCCACTTTAAACTATATGTTTTTCTTCAAAGTACTTCAATCAAAAAGAAAAGACACTCCATGTCATTTGCACAGATGAAGCTTGTAACATATTTTCTGATTTTTGTATGACTGTAACTCTCCTGTGAGTGGTAAAACATTTCTAAAGCCAGAGCTTCAGCACTAAGCTTTGACTTCCCTTCTTTTAATCAAGTAATCAATTTATCATTTGCTGCTGTGGTGCTGCTAATAACTGGCTTGAATGTTCACTCACAAGTGAATTGTTCAAACTTCTTATCTTAGTTGACCATAAGAAAAAGATGCAGCTTAAAAAACCCTCCTTAATAACAGAAGGAATTTTCCCAAAACTGGATTACGTTGAACAACAAATTCCTCTCAAAACCAAAAAAACCCAGAACTGCTTCTGGTGAGTAAGAGTATGCATGTCCCTGGGAGAACAGTATATAAAAGAAAAAAATACCGGACTTATGAAATGCTCTAGAAAGTTGTGTTTACCTTTATTAATGAAACTGCCCACCCTCCACTGGCATACAGCTGACTACTGGTTACCTTGTAGGTCCCAGAACCAGGTAGGATTTGCATGGTATGGAGCAGACACAACTGCCAGGCACAGCACTGAGACAGCTGAGGGAAGCACCAGCTCGGAGCTGCTCCAAGCTGCTGAGATCACAGGCAGCTGCACTGCCTTGGGCAGGGGCACCCACAGCACACCCAGCACCTGAAATACCCACACTGCCAGTCCCAGCCTCTGGTCTGAGAGGACACAAGTACAGTTAGGGGTATTACCTTTGATACACTGATGATGTGTGTATTCCAATGATCTTGTACCAATTTTAGACCGGTGCAAGTTCATTGGAATACACACATCATCAATTATTAAATGCATCATTATTTTAGGGGTAGAATCACTGAAGTCATCGTAGGAACCGAATACATCATTTTACAAATATAATGCCTGTTGGACCTCATGAAGAAACAAGTTTTTAATGCATTAAATAATTACAACTGATTGGGGGTGGGAGGAGGAAACAACTTACTTTTTAGATGACCATCAGAACAATGAATATGCTGCAGTGCTAGTACAGAACCTATCTCTGCAACAACCCCTTCAACATATTTCAATGATTTGAAAGGATAATTTGGTGCTTCATAAATTATTAGCAAAACAAGATAGCACAAGCTACTACAAAGCACAAAATAATATTAAGTCTTCAACAGCACTATTCAAAGGACAGCTTTTATCCTGAAGCTCATCATACTTACAGATCAATTCCTGTATTTCCATTTATAAAACAAAAGAAAAGGTGACATTTAATAGAAATAGTATTTGGGAGGGATGAGATGTACAACCCACAGCAAAATCTACTTGGGTTTTAGGAGAGGTTAATGAGAACAAGGCATATTTATCTCCTTCCATTTGACAAAAGTGGTCTGGCTACCTCTAGAGATAAACATGGAAAGCTTTTTATGTACTTAGATATGTTCAAATTGCAGAAAAAGGGTCAAATGCTGGCTAAAAGTTGTGATTTCTTCTATAGCAACCTAGCAATTCTGAAAGAAAGTAGGGTCTGTTGAAAGCAACATGAAAGCTGGGAGAGAATAATCCTGCAATGTTACTTCAGAATCAGATTTGTTCTGCCTAGGCTGGGATGGCTCAAAAGTACTTTTTTTTTTGCCTCACCAGATTCTTGTTTTGCCCTAGAAAAAGCAGCTGCAAATGGCATTGTTTTAGAGACAGAAATTCTCCTTAAATGCTCTTAGATACCAGGCACAGCAGTCTCAAAAAGAGAGACATTTAAAAATCATCATTACCAGTACACCAACAAAAATTCTCAAACATTTAGGACAAGGCATGAAACAGTCTTAAGAGCTTGAAAAAGGGAGGTTCAAACAAAAGTCACCAAAAACCTCAAAGAAAATTCTCTGCAAAACCAAGCTGAAGTCACACAGCTACAGAAGAGCACATTAGTGTGTACTGCATCTTGCCACAACACATTTTGTGATTTGCATTGATTTGGGTTTATGCTGCCCTGCTGTGGGAAGACACAGGGACTACAAATTACAGGCATGGCCTCAGATGTCAGTGGGTAAATGACTGCACACGTGTTGGAACATATGTAAACAACATCTAAAAACCCTCCCAGAATCCCTCTTTGCCATATAATGTAACTCTGGATAGGGAATGTCAGTTTCCATTCTAACAAATATGATGATGTCTGACTTCAGTTTCTTAAATATAAAAGTTGGTTCAGCATTTCATGCAGGACTGTGGTGGTATCACATTTGATCAGTTAAGCCAGGCAGTTTTTCAGAATAGCCTGCTGTAGTTGGATAAACCAGATACCTTCTTGTGAGTATAACTAATGAAACTGGAATTATTCCTCCATACTTTCTCCTTGCAAACATTCACTCCTGTTCCTCTGGCAGAAACTACAACTGCCACTGCAGTGGCAGTGGAATTAACCATGGAAATGGTCTTCATCCATGAAATCAAGATCAGTCAAAAGATTACAACAGCAGTGTTCCCATCTAAACAGTACTTTGGAGAGAATTAGAGAGGTTCACACTGTCCCACCAATTGTTTTTAAATTAAAGCATGAGAATCATTTCATGTTACTTTGTGCAACTTTGCTTACACTGTTTTGTTTTTCATGAGATCTCCTCATGCTAGTGTCCCATATGGAGCAGTAGGGACAAATGTGCTCAATTTTATCAGATAACAGGATAACAAACTGAAGAACAGGGAAAACACAAAAGGATCAGACTGCTGCATCACACATCTAAATCAGCTGTAAAGCCAAAGCATTCCTCCCATTCCAAACCCATCCTATTGCCATGCTCCATTTTCTAACTCTAATTCTCATCTCTGTCCAAACATTAATCTTTTTAAATGCAATAAAATAAGAGGGAAATTTTTGCATAATTTTTGGCATTTTAAAACACACGGTGCAGTTCTTAGTGATTACTAGAAAAATACTACTTATCTCAAGGAAAAACCTATAAAGAGTTTTTTTAAAGTTGTTTTAAAGCTAGCAATCTGTTAAAGAAAAAACAACTGAAAAAATGTTTTTGAAACAGTTGGCACCATCTGTTTCATAAAAAAAAGGACAGAAAATTACTGTAGTTAGCATAAGCATTGCTTAACTCAGCACACCAGCAAATAAGTGAAAACCCCATCAATTTCTATTTAAATAAAACATGAATTATCTGGATTTTGCTAGAGATAAATAGATTGTGACATGGTAATGTGCAACTACTTTTGATAGCATCCTTAATACATATTTCTTTATTTCTCTATGTCTCATAGGTACTCAAAAGATACTTAACGACAAACCACATTTAATTCCCAAACTCTGGGGTGAAAGCCAAGTAAACACATTTTGAACTGGGCATCTGCTTACCCAAGACCAACACATGGCATTTAGAATTTTGCCAGTTCAGTTAGTAACATATCGAAACAGATGCCAAAGGAAGTAATCCAAAGACTTCTCAGGCAGTGGGAATGTATTAGCCTTATTCAGAAGCAAAGCACTAAAAACCACCTCATGCATGACACCAGCATAAAAACATGGTGCTAAGCTTTACAATGCACAGGAGGGGTAAAAAGAAATGTTAAGGCAACAATGCAGATGCTCAGAACTAGAAATAGGATCCTCTTACACACATTGTCAGCTGTTGGCAGTTTCTCTTGCCCAAGTGCACAATATTCACTTTCAGTGACAGGAGTGTCCCTGTTCTCTTGGCAACCTAAACATGCAACTAACTGGGAACCAAGGTAAGGTAAGGTGTGCTTGATCTACAGAATGATTTGGGGTTTGCTGTTAAAATGCCCAAAACTCAAACGCTGTTGAAGCCAGACTGCTTTCACCAACACATGATTAGTGCACTCTGTGATGTCAGGCAAATGGGTAACAAACCCCTAGAATATCTGGGAAAACAGGAAAACCTGGATAATACAGATAGCAATGGTGTGCTTGAGGAACATGTTGCAGATCCATCTGTGTTGCTGTGCCATCCCCCGAGGTCCAAAGTAGCACTGTTGGCACCACACTGGGATAAGCCTGGTGTTACTCACCACGCTGGAGATCCCAGCTCAGCATCATTTCACACACAAACTTTTGTGTCCATCAGGCCCAGCACTAAATCTGAGGTAATGCACCTAAGCAGACCTGTGGTGAAACCATCCTGCTCAGGATGCCAAATCCAGGCAAACCTTCTTTGTTCAAGCTCAGTGCTGCAGGAATGTTTCTGGATTCCAGCTGGTCCCAATGATAGCTTACATGACACTGCAGTTAAGCTAATCAACCCCACCAAGTAATAAATTAGCTAATAAGGCTTGCTGGAACTGACAACACATCTATGGCCTGACTTGCTCACTAAACTAACCAGATAAAGCCCTCAGGGCGGCTGGTGGTGGAGGTCACTAGACTGTAAGCAACATTTTAATCTTTCAGATTTCATGCTTGATCAGATTAGCCATGGCTAATGGTTTCTGCAGCCTTCTCTTCCTAGCCCTAAGAATATCAACAGAATGCCCCTAACACAGGGTGACTACAGGGAATTCATGTATTGTACCAGCATAGCAAACATTCCAAAATTCAATTATACCAACAAGTAGATACTAGAATCTGTATTGATTCACTCAGGACTGCAGAGGATGTTGCATCACCTGGATGTAACTGAAGACAAAACCATGTGAAGCAGCTCCAGCATAAAACTTCACTGACTGTGCTGACCCATGGCATCACCTACTGATGTTCTCTGCCCCAAACCTCTCAGTGAACACTTACCAAAGCAAACAGACAAAAGTCCTGAACCTTGCTGGAAGACCAGACACTGCCCAATGCTCTGACCCTCCAGTAATGGAAAAGGCCATCCATCAAAAGGACACTGAAGTCCATCTGGAGGTGATGATGTATGCTCAGAAAGAGCAGGGCTCAATTTTACTGCCTCTGGGGCACATTCAAGGAGGTGGGAGAAGCCTTAAAGGTCAGGCTTTATCAATAGTGTGAATAGCCCCTGCATCATCCCCAATTCAATCCAACAATTCATTTTTCTTGTTTTCTTTCAAGATTGCTAGCATATAAAACCCAGCTCATTCTCTCCTCTACAGTTTCACTTGTCCTTTTGTTTTTTGGACATGTTTTCCATTTGAAAGATTCATATTCAAAATGTTAGAAAATTTACAGACTAGCAATGCAACATAGAACACATATAGAAAAATGAAGGGAGAAAAAACATTTGAATTCATGAGTACTTAACAGCTGAATAAGTCTCACTGAATTTCGCACCAAGCATAATTTCAAATATCTCTTTTTGTATTTTTTAAGGAAATGTCCAATAATGCACAAAACCAGCTTAAAATAAAAGAGTAAAACAAACAAAAAAATCCCAAAACTAAAGCCCATCAACTTAAAATTTACATCTAAAAGAACTTCTGATCAAAACCAGCATTGGAGACATTTTATTGTGGTACGTCTGCAAATGATTCTGTAATAACTTTGTAAAGTACTCTTTATTAAAAAAGGACTAAAAAACGGATACTCAAACTTTACCTTTTGACTCCTGGAAATAACATTCTGTCTCTGTGTAGGTGCTGCCTGTACAGGATCATAGTAAATCAAGTACATTTGACCTACGGAGCTCACCATGACTGTAAGTGAATGTCAGAGCCAGGCATGCAGGATGTCTGATGCTGCAGCCCTGACTGATAACTAAGAAGTCAGATATAAATAAATCTGGAACAGTTGGGATTGACTGTTGTTTAGCACTTTCAGACAGACGTTCAGGGCAACTGGCAGGGGCTTTGAAAGCTGTTTCCTATATTAGAATCATGACAAAAATAGAAGTGAGGCTGCATTCCCTTGTCTTTTGCTAAAATAGATCTTGCTCAAAAACATTTTACAAGTTTGTCAAGGCATAACTAGTCCACAGTCAGATACAGAACAAAATCAAAATTGGAAGTCCCATGTTATTTCAACAAATAGTTACTTATTGAATTAATAAGAGGAAAAAATAAAAAAGGGAAATCAAGTAGAGAATACTAAGAGATAATAAGGAAAAGGAGAAGCTGGATTTTCTACTTTTTAAAAAAAAAACTTTTAAGTGAAGGCACAATTAGAATTCACTAGCCAGAAAGATCCCAAAGATCTTTAAAAATAACATAAAAAGAGAAAAGCATATATTTTACCAACTGTTCTTAGGAATATTGCAGGGGGGTTGAGGTTTGGGGTGGTATTTTGCTGTTTTTGGGGCTGATTTGTTTTTAAATTCAAGAACAGATGTTGCCTAACTGCTGACAGCAAGGCTGAGTGCTGAGAATGGAACAGGAAAGAGGAAGCATGTATTTCTCTTCTGATTTTAAGTGTCCCAAATACTGTTCACAGGGCAAGTATTTGTCACAGTCTAATCTCGCCTCCAGCAATTAAACTTCCAAATAAATTAAGTTGGCTTTTATTTGTGTGTTTTTACAGTCAAAATATATCTATCAAAAATATTGCAGGATTAGCTAGTTCACTGATTAAACAGCCCATTGTTCTGCCAAAATAATCAGTGGCCTTAATGAGCAATTAAGAGCTCCAAGGGTCAATGAGAAATGAAAACCTTTGTATATAGACCAGAAATTTTGTGTACAACTTCCTGCTACTGTTCTGGATCATGAATGAAGTCAGGAACTACATGCAAGAGGCACATGTGAAGGAGAGTGGAATGTCTTGTACAAAATCTGAGAGACCAGAGTACAGTGAGAGCAGTTGGATTTAGCCAAGTAACCCTCCCCAAAGAGCTTTCCCATACTCTGTTCTTTCTCACCAGAAGAGGCCTGCAGAAGGCTGTGCTGCCTGCTGAGAGCCTGCCCTGCTCTGGCCCAGCCCCATGGTGCCCCTGGGCAGAGCTCGGTGCCCGGAGTTCCCCTGCAGGATCGCGGCCCCCAGGGCGCGGCACACGCTGGAGGCGCTTCCCTGCACAACCCTGGGCCCCCAACCCAAGAGACTTCCAGCCTATTCCCATGGGCTTTGCAACGTGCAAACCACGACAGAACCAACTGGGAGATTTCTGCAACCTACTGCTGGTACAAGCTAAGGCATAATTCATGGGTTCAAGGAGCGATGAAGAAGTACACACAATAACCAAATTGTGAACTTTTTTTCCTATTGTGACAATGGCTGAAAATATACTTGATGAAAGATAGAAAATTTTCCATAAAGAGTCAAAACTTTGCTTTATAGTGGATTGCCACATAGCAGATGTAATTTCCTTTTACCAGAACAGCCTCCTTAAGTGTATTTTCAAGTATTTACCTTTAGGTGGAAAATATGACTTGCTTTCAGCTTTGTGAGGCCAGTCCACCACAAGAGGTCCAAACCTACGAAAGCTGGCAGTGATCTCATCTACAAAGAAACAAATGAGGCACCTTAGAGAGAACGTAGAAACTGACAGTGGCAAGGTAAATGTGTTAAAAAACAAAACAGAACAAGAACAATGAAAACTGCAATAATGTCCACAGAGGGTGCCTAAATATTCTTTCATCTCTGTGCTATACATGGCTGCTTAAAAAAGTGATTTTGCATTCCACTAGTGGAAGTCTGCAGCAGGATTAAATGCAAACATGATCTATCAGAAGTGAATATGCTTCAGCTGCGGTCTATTTCTAATTATAGCCACAAAGCAGGGTCAGATGCAGCCACATGGGAGTGACGGAGGAGCTCCATGTCAGCACGGCTGCTCCTTGCAGCCTGCCCTAGAAAGAGGCTGCAGCAGGTCATGCCACTGTGGGCATTTCACCTTCCTCATGCCCCTCAGGAAATCTGCCTTGAATTACCAAGTTTTTTCTTCATTTTTTAAGCATCAATTTGGAACCATCAAGTAACACACATCACAAGCTACCCTATAGGACAATTTTGTTTTATATGTAAATCCTTCAGAAAAAAATTATTTTAAATTGTTTTTGAAAAAAAAATCTTATTTTTACAATACATTTTAAAATGTACTTTAAAGAAAGAATTAGTTTAAAATTGTGTCTAATGTGATGTTAGGTAGATCAGAGTAACAAGCCATCAGGAGAAAAGGTAGTGGGGTTTTCCAGTTTCTGGATTGCTGTTTGAGATGTGTCCAGTTTCTCTGAACCTGTGAATTGTACACCAGGCTTTTCAATCATCTGGAGACAGAACACACATGTTGTGTACCTCAGGAGCTGAAGGAGAAAGGGTTACTGAAAGAGGCCTCTCAGGAAAGAGGGTGACCATGTTACTTCCTCACAGGACAGACCGGCTATGTATTTTGATTCTAAGTGACCCAGCAATATTCATTCACATCAGTTGTTCCTCTTGGGTTGCTGCTTCTTACAGCTACAAATCCAGATTACCCACCAGACCCCATACAACAGCCCTGCAACTCTTGGTGTGACATGGGAACTGCATTTGAGGTGTTCGTAAACATAGATTGGCAACTCATACTATTTCTTCATTAAAACTGTACAGGGGTAAGGCTTCAGATTAGCAGATTAGAGATCTCCCTCTTTTCATTATAAGGCATCCTCAGATTCCCTGTGTATGCCCATTGAAGCTAGACAGAGGTTGATTCCAGCTATATTCCAGCTACGAAAACCACACCAAAAACTGTCATGATTTTAGTTTGGGAGTAAGGGTTTGTGGGGCACACACAAGTAGAGCAGATAATTATTGAGAAAAATTCTGACCATCTTTGCTAAGCAGGTTATTACTTTGTAACCATATTATTACCCTATATTTATCATCTGAACCCTGCATACATGCTGGGTATAAGAGCTGATTATTTAAAGCCCATGGTATTTTGGTAAGGACTGCATTAAGAAAGTCTTTAAAGTCAACCACATCCAAGAATAGGAAAAGACTATGGAGGAGACAGTACCCACTAAGTTCCCTTTTTCAGCTTTCCCACTTGACAGTCGTGGGAAGACATGCAGATCAGAAGACCTGCTATGCAGCCACTTCTGTCTCCATCTCTTCTGATCTACAGCACACAAGAACATCAAGTAAATTCTTGGTTGTCGCAGGGGGTGGTAGCGTGTGTTTGTTCTAAGCAACGCCACAAGCACTGCAAGAGACACAACTGGGAAAATCCATTTGCTTCTAAGGAAATCTGACCTTTGTAATAGCAATTATATGAAAGCCAATTCCCACATCTCAGCAATGCAAGGGATTCACAGTACCTTCATCAATGTCAGGAGGAAGACCTCCCACAAACACCTTTCTGGAATAGCGTTCCACTCTTTCCCCATTCTGACAGCGTGTCGGAGAGCTGAGACCCGAGGATAACGACTGATCTCCGTGGCTGTCGTCTAGGAAGCCATCTTCAAAAGGAAAGAGTGAAGACCGGCCTGAAACAGATTTTGTGGGGTCTGTGGTTAATGCTATTTGCTGGAGAATGAAATATTTCAGCAAAAATCTTTTCCTTGTGCTGTTTTCCTTTAACAGAACTTGCATTAACAGCAAGGTGGTCCTGCTGTCCAGTTCCTGTTCATTAGGACTGTTTCTATTTTTCCAGGAGTGTATTACTCTTACAAGACAATAAACCTAATTTATCTTTAAAACAAACCCTTGAGAATGGGTAGAAATGAAAAAGACGTTATCTGATGAAATTATGTGTCATAGCTATAGAAATAACCTTTTCAAGATTTACATTTCAAACCATAACAGATCTTGAAGGAATGGTCTCAAGATTCCTCAATCCACTGCCCTGCAGACCAGGACAGTTGTCTGAGTGCTGTACAGGATCCTGACAACAAGGGCTGCAGCACTTCCACCTCCACACAACACAGGCCCATGCCGACAGGGGAGCAAACGGCAAAATAAACATGGAAAAGCTTTGGATTGTTGATATTAAACACAAAATGAAGAAACATAGTGAACAAGAAAAAAATCTCGTTAAATAAACCACAAAGAACTTGCACTAGAAGGAAAATATTGTTAGCTAGAACAGCCTATCAGCCTGTTTGTTACCCAGAGTTAAAACATCCTTTCAGTAATGACAGACCAAAATCAGCATAAATGGCTGCTACTCACTTGGTTAATGAAAAGTTAAGAATTTATTTGTAACCATCTGATGTGATTGATTAACTTGTTGCTATTACTAACAAAGCATACACACATTATCTTACAAACAGATTTATTAACAAGGAAGATTAAAAAAAAATTTTAAGACTGCATATAAGCAACACTTGCCAACTTTGGAATTTAAAAATTCTCTATACCTGAGTTGAAAAATACAATCTGCAATACAGAGATGTATAAATAGCAACCACACCTCAACTCTGAAAAGGCTACTTGTCCCCTCATACCATGGAGGATTGCTCCCAGAGATGGAATTATAATTAAATTATAAAAATGCTTTATAGGGGGGCTAATTGCAAATATAAACGTATTTATACTTTTGTAAGTGTGCATAATTAAATTCAAAGATAATGGATCACATGGAATTGACATACCAAGACCTGAGGATTAATACCATACTGGTATTAACAGCACAGGGAAGTGAAGGAACTAAAAACAGGGGCAAGGAGAAAAATCAAGACAGAGGGACAGCAATCAGAAGAACACATACACTGAAAATATCAGTAATTGTCTCCAGTAGCAAAGTACAGATTACAAAAAGAAACAGTAATCCTGTTTATGGAAAATGAGCTAACAAAGTCAGGAAAGATGTTCTCACTGACACACACCACCAGCCTGATTTTCTTTTTACAAACATCAGGCACCAGAGAAGTGTTGATTAAAAAGAATATACTGAATGTTAAACACTGACAGAGATCACAGACACAAAAATCCACTGAAGCAAAAATCCTAACGTGCATTTACACGTAACATAAACAGAGTAAATGCCACATTCAGGATGTAGAGATGCCACCTTTCAAAGACTTGTCAGAAATGGTGGGTTTAGTGCATAAAACATGGAATGAATATTCCATTAATGGACAAACAGGTCATGCACATGTATAAACATATGCATTTCAACATAAAAGAGAATATTTGCATGAGAGAAAAAATAATTAAGAATACTACAACTGTGTAAAAATATCAAATCAGAACACTCATTGAAAAGTAGGAGATGTGGAAATACCTCTGAAGAGATAAATCATTTTTTAATTCCTGCCCATCAACCTACCTTCTTGTAAAAAAGCAAACAAACAAGAAACATGAGCCATTAGTGGAAGATGACATATCAAATTAATAACAAGGTGTACAACTAAAATACAGATCTGCAGAGGAGACTGAGTCCTGAAGGAAATAATAAAAATTGACAGCAACTTAGAAAGCAAGCTCTAAGCACCATGCCAGATGCTTGGCAGTCTACAAGCACTGCACTCACCTTAAATAAATGCAAATGATATTCCTTAAGTTTATAGCTAAGTCAAGTATACAGCTAAATGTAAGAATACATTTAAAATAATGGAAAGCATACAGACAAGGGAATAGGAAATGACTGTTCTCCAGTAAGGGAAAAATAAACTGCATTGAACACAATCAGTACATGCCAAGGCTGAAAGAAAGGCAAACTTTGGAAATCCTTGCTACAGACTTTTTGGGATGTTGAAAAATTTATGTAGGCTTAGAAAAGGGAATGAGCAAATACATGAGAAAAATACAATCTAACTTAATAAATATTAAAACATCACCTCAAGAGACCCTCTGGGGAAAATTTCTGGGAGAACATTACAGGAAAGCATCACTAAATGCATTTGTTTTGTAATGTATTCCTGTACCCCTCCCTGGGCATCTCTGAGTTGTCAGTGTAGCAAAATCATTTGGGCTGATTTCCCACAGTGGTGCTTACATCTGTGCCTGAAAAACTGGTTGTAAAAGTTTAAAAACAAGGTACCAAGAACATGGCTCAACAGCTTTAAACATGATACCTACAAAGAAATGCTCATCTCTTTTCTCAAAGGAAACAGAGAATCAAGTAGAGAACTGAGAGTTTATGGCAAGCCTCAAGAAATGTCTGACAAAACCTCTTCTCACTGAAGATGCTTAGTCACAGTGACAGAATCAAGCACTAATTAAAATATCCAAGTATAATAAACATTAAATGAGTCCTTGCACAGACTTCCCTGTGGTTACTCTGCATATTATCCCAATGCAAATGTTAAAAACAATAATAGAGAGGAATATATGAGAATATTTGATAACTAACACAATTTTTAACAGACTTTTGAAGAATTTCATGCTTAAGCTCAAAACCAACATTATAAAATGCAAGGTAATGATAAAGCATGAACATCACAGACTTTAATATGAATGAGGAGAGTTAAAATCCCTAACATTAATGACAAGACACACACACACAAATCTACTTGCTAGTATGGAAAAGCCTGCATTTCACACAGGAAACAAGTCTTGTGGAATGAAACATGCTTCTTGGTAGTGAGAAAAAAAACCTGAAAAGCCAGCATATCCAGAACTGTTTGCCCTGTTTTGTCTTTGCTAAAATTTGTACAAAACAGCCAAAATTACATTCATCACAATTACTTCTGCATTAGTGTACTTTGCTTCTACAAGTAAGCACGAGTTGCATATAATTTATAGTATCCTACTGATTCCTACCTCCTTTCCTACTTTGGTGCCATTTAATCAATCTAGAAACACCTGCTACAATCTTAAAATAAAATTAAAGTGTTCACATGCACAGAGAGTATACCCTACTGTATAATCCAAATACTTCCCAATTCGTTTCAGTACCATGAAAGCACTGAAGAAGTCTAAGTATTAGAATGCTTTCAGCATCTGTTAACAGTAGCTTGATCTCTGCAGGTGGGGAAAAACAGGAAAGTAAGTTTGTGAGGAAAACTTGAATCTTTTGTTTCAGATTTAGCTATCAAATAAATACTAAAACAAGTCAGCTTTGAACAAAATCAGAGCAAAATCAGAGCTGCTACAAGCTGTGTTAGTATGGCTTGTACAGCCTACCACCTCAATCCATACAAATTACAAGCCCCTGGACACTATTGGTCTGTGTGATGGATACATCTGTCTCTAGGGTTCTTCACAAACATGATGCAAATTGTACATTTGGAAAAGGAGGCAATGTCACCTGCAGAGATTGTAGAGAACTTCATGAAAAGGAAGATAAAATTATGTTTAATGCTAAAGTACCCCATGCAGATGGCACTGCCTAAACGTAATTGTTAAAAGCTGCTATTTTCACTGCTATTTTCTCAATAACAACCATTTTGTGTGAGCTACATCACAGGACATAAATGTAAGCTCCATGAGTGGCTTGGTACAGCTGTTGGACTTGCTGTTGTCCTTGTTCATTCATCCCTCAGAATAAACTGATCTGCAGCACTGTACGTTTCTAAAACAATTTCAGTTTGCTTTTATGTTTTAAGGATTGTCTATGATGAAAAACTGTTAAAATGTGCTCAAATACTGTATCTTTTCAAAATGATTATCAATATTCACTGTGCAGGACAGTTACTAGTTTGCTATTCACACATGTTTTATCTGAGGCAATTTAATGTAATGAAGTCTAATAGCGAAAGCTGTTTCATGTAAGAGAAAAAGGAATTTTCAAATGTTCAATGCAGCAGTTAAACTTTGCACTTCTACAAAACAAACAAACACACACCAAACAAACCTCAAACCAATCATTTTTTGGAACACTCTGCATTTTAAGCCACAAATACGTGTCATGAGAGTCTTTGCATTCAGTCATCCTCCAGTTCTCTAGTAATAGCAACACACTTGGAGTTACCAGCTCAGGACCATCACTGCTTTAAGGTGCTGTTAAAAGGGAGCTGTTTTGCAAGGGAAGAATATGAGATTGATTTATATGAAGCAACTGATCAACTAAATGATGGTAAAATTGGTAACATAATCTTATCACAAGAAAACTAAATATTTATTTCTCCCACTATTCAGCAAACAAAACATTTAGTAAATACTTTTACCTCTTCTCCGCCCATAGCTCCTGGCTGCATGTAAACACAGAAGAAAATTGTCGGTACAGCTGTCATTAGATTTAGCTCCAAAAGCAATGAAAATGTAGCTTCTACCTCTTCTCTTTTTCCCCTCCCACCATAAAGAAGGAAAAGACATTTAAAAGTGCAAGATGAAATGCAAACAACCCAAGACAAGAAAAAAAAGTTCAAGATGATACAGCCAGGGAAGGAAGAAAAAAAAAAAAAAAAAGAAAAGAACATACCTGCTGTGCAAATTTTCTACATAGCAAAGGGCAAAGGTATTTAAAAAATCAAGCATATAGGACAGTATTATAAAATAATAATTTAGGATTATGGTTTTAAGTGGCAATAAACATCTAATTTTGCATTTTATTAAGCAGTTGTGGAGAACATCATTTCCAATTATGTTTCAATTAAAATAATTAACCATATGTAAATCCTAAAATCCTACTAAAACTGAACTCAATAGCCAGTACTTTTAGATGAATAAAACCAAATGGACAAAATGCCTTCATAACTACCAGAATTAACACAGCATTTCAACGAGATATGCATCGATGGCAAATCCACAATGTTGCACAACTTTAGAACCATATTTTGTGATGTAGTGGCAAATGCAAAAATCAGCATTTTTGATCTGAAACGTTAGAAACCCAGAAAATAATCAGGAAAACATGTGCCTTCTACACAGGATCTCCCTTCTATCCCAAAAGCCATCTAGCTTCCAAGGTAATCAAATGTGGAAGGCTGGGGGTCAAGCAGTGTTTTTCAACAGATATGAGCTTCGGTAAGAGGCAACAGCTTGGATTTGTTTCTTTCTCCCCTCACTGTAACACTATCACAGTTCCTGCTCCTTCCCAGCCCCACCTCTTATTCCCGAAACTAACACGGTGCCTTCCACCCTGCTACACACCCAGGAGTCCCGGCAGAGCCCTCAGCATTCCCTGCCTACTCCTCCTGTGACCGAGGGGCCCGGGGCTACCAGAGCAAGGCTGGTCCTCCCCACACCTCTCTTCTACCCAAGCAGCTTCTTCCTCAAGCCCTGAATCAACACCTCACCCCTACATCTTTCTTCCACTATCAGTGAGGTCACAAAAAGGCAACTACATGAGTATGTCATTGGGGGATTAAAAAATTTCAAGGGCTATGATGACCTGCTCTGCAATTTATGTTTAACACGAAGACAGCAGGAGCTCTCTGTGTGAAAGCTACTCAGCCGTAGTGAGGCAGTGGGTAAGCCCTGGGAGAGGCTCTGCTTCTTGCACATAGGCAATAGTGAGAATTAACACCAGAGCTGGCTTTGCAGCAAGAATAAAATCTGTCCTGCTGCTTTCTAGTTATTGCCCTATTTTATTAGTTATTATGATGGCAAAGAATCATTGTCAGATCTCTTGTGGCAAGTCGTTGTCTTGATGAATGCCCACATTCCCATAAAAGCATGTTTCAAGGTATAGTTATGGACACATCCTGAGAGCAATTTATCTGAAAAAGGTTTCTCAGAATGTTACAAATAAAAATTAATTAAAAAGCAGAATGTCAGTATGAGATAAAGAGACTCCTGTGTTTCTTCTGAAGAAAACAAAGCTTTATATGCTTACTGTAAACTTCTAGAATCTGATCATGATCAGTACATGATGGCAGAAATCTACTGCAGGATTCTGCAAATTTTAGGATACCCTATTGCTACTCATGTATTATAACACTTATATGCAATGCTGCTCTGCAGAATAATGCTTTTATCCTATATTTGCATCCACATACAATCCTTATCTCCATAGAAGTTACTGAAACTCACTGAAGGTAAATTCCTGTAAATTCCTGGGGCAAAATAGTGCAACTCACTTAAACAGGAAGTTTAAGTTGTTTAAATCAGTAAGTCAGTTTTTGCTGATTTAAAAACATTGCATCACATTTAAATACTCAAAGAAGATGAAGTTTTGCCATTGTTGTTTACATATACATACATAATTTGAAAATTATCTCAGTTTCAACTAGTATTTATATTAAAATGTTACTTTTTTCCCAAAAAGCTGAGTTATTCAGCATGGCGACTTCAGAACCTCAATGCACACTTTATTATGTTGCTTTCTCGGGATGTGTAGTCTGTGCCATTTAAAACAAGATAATTTAAAAAAATACCCATCTTGCTCAGAAGTCAAAGTTCACAGCACAATAGATTAAACAGCAGGAATAGTTCATCAGGTAAATTTCATAATGCCTCCAGTCTGAGTAAATACTTTAGAAATTAAACAATTTAGAAATTATTCTTGAATGAAGACATTTGGGAGCTAATAAGAAGATTACTGCACCGTTATAAACAATGACCATTATCAGGGCTATGTATATAAAGTTATTTTCTCTCTTTGGCAATTCCAACAGAAGACAAAAAGCAACTGGGAGCTCCTTAAACTGTACCCCCACCAACACATCTGCCCCCCATGTACTGGTTTTGGTGCCATATAAATGTCCTTTTGCACAGAAAACCATCTCCTGCAATGTTTCTAAATTCAACACAAGTGATTCCTTCCTAGGTACCTCCTAGATCATGACAGTATTAAGGCAAGCCCAGGTGCTTTAAGAGGGGATGAGCACATTTTCCCATGTAAATAGCACACTGATGGATTGTGCAGCTCGCAGCAGGATCATCCCTGCGTTGGTGTTTGTCCATCCTTAGCGACGTTCTGTAACTGTCAGGTACAAAGTTACATAAGAGCTGTGTCCCAAATTGCATGGCCTCAAATGCAAAGGAACAGCAGATTCTTTTTCACCTGCTGGTAACTCTCCTGAAACTATTAACTCACCTCATCCCAGAAGCCAAGTGCATTTTTATGAACATGAAACTGTATCAAGAAGAACAGAACTTCAAGCTTTTAACAAACCAGCAGAACAAACTCCTCAAACCACAAATCTTGCAATGCAATCAAGGAAACTCAGTGTTAATACTCTGGAATTCCTCAAAGCCTGCAGCTAAGATCGCCCATTGTTGCAATAAATCAAAACTCACACAAATGAACTGCTCAAATTTTAACTGCATCTCAAGGCTACAGGAAACTGATGAAAATCCCTTTTCCGGGATTTTTTGGCTGTTTTATCATAATATGGAACTGTAACTGCACCTTGTATTTGTATCAAATAATTAGCAGTCCTAGGAAACAGTATGTTAACAGTCCTAGGAAGAAATAAATTTGTGAAACCATAAAACATTAACTCAAAAGGACTAGATCTACATGCTCTCCATATCATAACTTAAAATTAATTTTATCATGGAATTTCAAATTTAGAAATAGGCAACAACATTCATTTCTATTAGCACATTTAATGGAAGACTTAATAGGAAGTATTTTGAGATTTTTCAGAACTTTTTTCTTCACTTCTGGTATTCATCTTGTTTATGCAATTATGTGATCACAATATCAAAGATGCACACTTCAAGGAAATATTAAAGACACATCTTAAATTGACATAAAATAGCATTACCTTGATGAGAAAAAGAGATCAACATTTCCAGACTAGAAATGTTAGAGCTATACTGGCTAAAGGAAAGTTTATTTGACGAGACTGGGAACCTCCTTGATTTATAAGGTACCAGAATCTTATTTCTAGCTTGGAACACTCATTTATATTCTTGAAGCAGTCAGCAGTTCAGAACAATACTTGCTTTAGGACATTATGAGTTATGCAATGATTTTCTAAGATCAGAAATGAAAATATGTCAAGCTTTTGCTTTTGAACAGAGGGTCTCTGAAGTTCTTAGGGATCTGGAAGTTTACAAGTGAATTAAAATACCAGGGAAAATGCATTCATTAACTGAAGGTGATAGAATCAAGTATAATTATGCAATGTGTTTTTCTGCAACACAGAGATCATCCAGAAGAATTGCAAAGATGGACACTCATCTACAAGCAGTTTAAAAGGTGGTTCTCAACTTCCACTGATAGATGGGCTGGATGTGCAGATGGGTACTACAATAATTTGGTTATATGAACCTCAACAGTCCCTTCTGGTTTTTTCCCCCAATACTAACAATGCAAGTGTTGCAGCAATCTCCCTGCTAACGTATGCTCATATACATATACAACTGAATCCCATCACCAGAAAGACACAATCTACATGTAAGCTGTATGCAGCTAAGTCCCACTGGGCCTCAAACACATGAACTGCATTCAATACCCAAAACCAGCTTAGCTGTCCTTTTCTGAGGCATAAGAGCAGCCAAGCAACTGTGCAAGAGGGAAGGTTTATCTATTTTCACCTTTTCATTTCAGTTTAAAAGGTCTGTTAATAATGAAACTCACATTCTTAACAGCCAGGCTGCTTCATCTCTTCTAGCATCAATATAATGTTCTTGGAGTAGCCTGGCAAATCTCAAAATTCAGAGGAAACAGATGGTACTAACCCACAAATAGAGAGGATAACAAAGATGAAAGAAAAGCACATTGGTGAGGTTGTGAGGGAGGAAAAGAGGGGGAAAACGAACAAACAAACAAACAAGGTATTAAAGATCTACCAAGTTGGATTAAGAGGAAGATGATTTAAGAAATCTTCCTCTGCTAGAAAAAGCCTTTAGCAGCCACTGATAAGAGATACTGCCTCCAGTTACAGCCAAATCAGATCTCTGGAAGTGCGGGTGCCAACATAAAAAACTGAAAGGAAGAAAGAAGAAAAAGCATACACTTACTATTGTTCCCCTGCTTCCCCCTTCACACTTTTAAAATTTTAAATAGATATAGAAGGGAGTCTGAGATATCAGCAAGCCCACCTGACAGCCTCCAAGGCAGCATCAATACCAACTGCTTGTACAGCAGGTTCTGAAGAACCGAACAAGGTGATGTGCAAAGTGACAGTTCCCACCCTCTGGGATTCCTCTGAACCCCACTGCCTTTGCTATCTCACATTTCACATCAGTCATTTTTTTCTTCCAGTTATATTAACTCAGATCTCCTCACAACTAAATCAGGTCTAGTTTTGCAAACCTTGTAAGTTCTCTCAATGTTTTTCATGCCTTTCTGTTATTCTATATATGCTATTAAGATGGTGACACATTAGTAACCCAACCTGGCAACTGGGCTAAGGAGCTCAGCAAATTGCTATAGGCAAGAACTAAACTATTAGATGAGATTGATGCCTCTTGGAATTCAGTCACACACTTGCCCAGAATATTATCACTACAAAAAGAAAGCTGTTATTAGCTTTTGAACTGCCAACTCAAGATCTTGCAAGACAAAACTAATTCAACAAGCTTTCTATTTGGAGCAGGTTATTTCAGGGTATAAAAGTAGCAGTGGCAAAACTTTTAAATATAAAATGCTACTGCAGCAAATTTTATATCTAAGCACTATATGTGTTTGAAAACAACACATCAGGAAGAGCCAAGTACAATAGTTCTTAAGGAGACAAGGTAATTTTAAAAACAACAGAAACATGAAAATAAAAAATGAAACAATTTTGTTGTCATTACATTTCCTGTCATGGCATGACAACTTCCCCACATAAATGGGATTAATAAAACAAAACCAGAATCTCAGTGCAGACATCTAAGAAGGTGCCCAAAATCTTTTTCTTAATGCCTTTTTCAAATCATTTTATTCTGAATAAATAGAACTAAATTACACTAATGAAAAGAAAAGACAGTCAGATGGAGAGCAAACAGTACCAGACCTCACAGATGACACATTTTTGTATGAGACAAGAATGAACAGTGGAAGCAGATGGAACATTTGTAGCCCAACAGGACTGCAAAGTCACTGTACAGAAGAGCTTTAGAAAAACAAAATACCAGCGTTTCACAAAGGGGTTTTTCTCATTTGTTCATTTAACTACACCTTTAGACTACACTTGTTTTACAGAAGATTGTTTGGATCTCAGCACAACACTTCAATGCTTCCTTATAGAGATCAACACCCTCATTTATTCCCATCTCCCTTTTTCACCTGCCACACTTCCCTCCCACTGAAGACATTGTGGCTTTCTGGAGTTCCCAAGAAGCCCTGAAGACAGCTCACCACCTACCATGTAGCTGACTATGCATTCATGCTGATCACTCAGTCCTAGTTACCCAGCTAAGTAGAAAGGAGTATATATTCAAGAGAAATAAGAATTTCTGCAGAAATGTATGGCCACAAATGGTATTGCATATCAGCAAGAGACACCTTTGAGTTAAATTTATGCCACATTTCCCCTACAAATTACAGCATCAATTATTTTAATAAGGTGCTGTAGATGACAGTTTATAAAAATTCTTGTACTGTTTAGCTCATTATGACTGATACTACTAAAATTTACCTTATGTCTCTAATTGATTCAAAACCATTTCAATTAGAGAAATTTCACTTAGATATAGTACAGACAAAAGCTATACCATTTCCCCTTCAAAATGCTTCCAATCTAATATTAGCACCTTCCTTTTGTTTAGGTATTTGCACCTTCCTTTTGTTTAGATGCTCTTTAGGATTATACTAAAATCTCTCTGAATATTTGAACATTGCATTCCTCAACAGAAGCCTAATTCTGAACTTCAAGAGTGTTCATAATATAAATGTTTATACACATGTGCAACTCTGTATGTACACAAGCATAACGTCACTAATGACACAAAGAGATTCATAATAACTGCATTTAAAAGTAATCTCTTTTACCCCATGGATTTCATTATTTCAGAACTAAGTGTTTTAAGATGGTGATGATCTAGCCTTGCACAATGCTGAACAAAACAGTGGTAGCACTCTCCCCCTGTGCTGCCAGCTAAGCAACACCTTCCCTCAAACCAAACAATGCCCTCCAATATTTACAGACAGCAGCTCAAGACAGGCGGGCAGGAAAATCCACAATTTCAAAAGGCTGTAATGAGTAAACAGGAATATCAGCTGAAGTACAGCTGCAAGTGCTGCCACAGAGGATGAGAAGGAGCTTGAGATAAATATCCCTCAGAAAACTTCCCCTCTCCCTACAGCATGAGAAGTTTTGCATTGCTGGTGGCATGAACATATGTTGTCTTCCAACTTCAAAAGATTGCCTACATTGTCAGTACGAAATTGAGCTTTGAGTAATAAATCTTAAAGATTATTACTATGACTTCACAGGAAAAGAGAAAAATGCTTATGAAGCAATGACTTTAAATAGAATGTAAAGGCTGGATTTGCAGACTCAGCAGAGTGTTTTTG
>WEIU01023471.1:0-12804 GCA_013389925.1 Aegithalos caudatus
GCTTCCCAAGCCTCAAGAGAGTCGCCTCTTTCTAACCATTGCCGTGACAGCGAAGGGAAAGGTGCTGCAGAGCCAAGAACCCACACAACGGTTGTGTTGGGGCGTAGCCCAGAGTTACTGGGTGGTCAAGCCGAACGCAGGGCTGGCCACAGTGAGAGTTGCGCACCACAACAAGTTTCCACAAGTAATCCTGACACATCCACTTTCACTTTCAATTCCTCCAGGGTCAGCCAGAAGTGAAAGCTGGTTTAAGGAAGCACAGTGAGTGGTAGCTCTTCACTTTAAACGATTACAAACATCTCATGGGATAATATGCACATCTTTAATCTGAACCCAGACAAAAGTTAGGACTTCTGGAGTGTAACAGTTCACAATCCATTCAGAGATCTTTAGCAGTCAGAACCAAAACCCAAGAACCCCAAATTTTAACTTTTTTAAACATGCACATTTGAAATACCTCAGGTTTTAAGAGTTATTTTTTCCACTAATTGAATAGAGTTTTACCAGCAGTGTAACATCCATCTCTCTAATCTCTCTGTGCTTCAATTTTCCCATCTTTGAAACAGAGTTTGTGCTTCTGCATCCCTGACATGTATTGAGATGTCTAGGCAGGCAGTGTCAGAAGAGAGAGAGCAAGACAAGGCTAATGAGGAGAGAGACTTTTTTTATTCGACAAATTGAAGTGGTTTGAAAATAGCAGATATGCTGCTAAACAATTATGCCTTCATTCAAATCCCTCTACAGAATTATTATAATTTCTTATGAATGCATATAACATTCCCTTTTTGGCACAATTCTCATTACTGAAATATTTCTGAAACATAAAATAGCACACAGGTACCATGATTGTTGTGGTATATTTTGAAAGTATTTTCATTTTTCTATTTCATTCTATTCATTGTTTGTTTATAAACAACAATGGAAACAAAAGTCTCCAATGCCTAATTAAAATCCTAACCATAAGCATCCCTCCCAAAAAACCATTTTCATAGAGAAGTACACACCAGGATTTCAAAAGCATTTAAATCATTGGAGAGATGATGTAAGCTTCTACTTAGAGCTCCACTGTTGTAGTACAGGTAACTGCCTGTAAGTTTAGAAGTGTAATGTTTCCTGCCATTACAAAATGAGAAGAATTAGCTGTGTTTCTGCTGAAAAGGTAATTTCAACTCTGCAAAGATTTATTAATCATATTGCTTGTCATTATTCCAAGAGTGCTAGACAAATATTACCTTTTTAATTTAAATGTAAATGAATAAATAAAAATACTAATTGATATAAATACCATTATATTATTTTCTAGTATATTTTTCTAATATAGCATCCATCTTATTTTCTTCCTTAACTGAAGCAGATACCTCAGAAACCTCAAAAGTTACTTGAGAGTCTCAGGATTATCTAGGTTTTTCAGAGACATCAGCAAATACAGTAGTGCTTAGCTTGCACTGCATACGATTGTCTTTCCTGGAAGGCCCAGTCATTATATTCAAATTCAACATTAGTTAGAAACAGTTTCCAGTCCCTTCTGTGTATTCTACAAGAGAACAGCCCCAGCAATCTCAAAAAGATCAGTGCTGCCATCCTCTGTATCATGTTTCTTCAGAGACAGGTGCTGGGAAGGTTCTTACAGTAACAGGACTACCTGTTACTGAGCACTGTGAAGGGCAAAAGAGAGTTCCCATTCTGTTTGATTAATTAACTCCTAAATGACACACACACACATAGAAAAATAATTCACAAGGAAGAAAAGATGGGGACACTCTAATTGATGTTTAGAGTTCTCTTTACTTCATGTTTAATTTACATTCTTCATAACTACTCTGGCTAGGGCAAACCAATAGTCTAATCACTTTCTCCTCATGAATATAATTCCAAATCTATCAACGATTCCTGATAAGACCACTGTTGTTTTTTGTTGGTTTTTTGGGGGGGTGTGTTGCTTTTTGGTCTTGCAGATGAAAGCAACATTTCTCAGTCCATGATATTGAAACTCTGCTTCTATGATAGAGAAACTGGGGGTTTGCAAGTAATTGTGGTACCACAATTACATGACAAAACACACTGATCATATAAACTTATGTACACTTACCGCACTTTTAAATTAATTCAAAAGTAGATTATTTGTCTATGCAACAGTTAATTTTACAAGTAACACATCATCTCCCTATGCCATTCTAATGCAATCTCATATCCTGTCCTCCTAGATGTGGATGCTGACAGTCTGGTCAGAGAGGAATTTTCAAGCATCAGACAGTGGCAAGGCCTGTGAGAGAGAAAGTCAAATAACTTTCCCATACACTGGTCTGGAGAGCTGTGAAGGAAGTCAAAAATCCTTGCATCTGGTGTTTGCACTTGTTGTTGATTTGCAAGATGTTTGCAAAGGGGTGTCATTCTAATTAGCCAATGATGGTGAGGGGTGTTAATTGGAGGACTAATCATGTCCAGCTGTATCAGAACAGTCTATAAAAAGATGTGATTTCTAACAAACTGTGCTATATGCCTTCTGGGAAGATTTGGAGCCTGTGTCACTCATTCAGCTACCTCTAATACAACAGTAGCATCTGATGACCTCGACATTCTTTGCAGCCAAGACTGAAGAACAAGTTTTCCTTGTGTCCTGTGTGGATAGTTATTGATCTCTAAGATCACAGGCAGTGGACCGAGCCACTGATCTGGTTGGGGAGGCATCCCAGCAAAGCTTGAGGCGGAGCAGGCCTCTGCTTAACCAGGCTGCTGGGACAAGGTTTTTCAAGAACAGGAAACCAATCCCTTACAGAGGAACAGATCATCCTTTCTGTATGGAAGGACATATTACAACATGTGGAACCCACTATATCAGACCATTCCCTGCGCACCCTGTTCCACTGGGCAAAGGCTCATGAATTTTCGACAGACGGACGCCGAAACCACCTTCAGTCTAGACGTTTGGCAGTCACTTGGAGACTGGTTGTGGCACAAGATTCCTGGGGGGATAAGGATACATTTGATCTGGTGGTTACATGGGGCACTCTCTTTAAAGCATTACAACAAGGGACAGTCGGAGAGGTCAAAACGGCTGTAGTGGTTTTGGATGGTGAGGATGATCTTTCCAGGGATGCTGACATGCTGGAAGGCAGGAGGACTGAGGAAGCTGCAGGCGATGTTCCTTCAGCTCTTCCCAGACTTCTGAGGGTCATGGGATCTGCTTGTAAAACCTACCTCTCACCACAAGATTACGTTCCTCTGAAGTACCTCTCTCCCCTTGAATTTATGATGACAAAGTGCCCGTCACCTGAAACAGCTCGCTCTGGCTTCATTAACTGGGCAGCAACCAGAAATTATTGTGTCCTCCTCTCTTCACCCTTCCCCCGCCCCTCCTCCCTCTGCATCACAAGCGGCCACAGAGCAGTCCCCACTGCAGACAGCTGATGCTGCCAAAGGCATTATCCCTTCAGCCCCGCCGCTTTCATCTGCTGGGTCAGCGCGTGTGTCGGCATCACCTCCTCTCCCTGCCATATGCGGAACTGCTGGCACTGTGCCTTCTGTTATTTTGGTGCGACGGCCCACAGCGCCTGCCACAGCTGCTCCCCCCACCTCCACGCTTCCAGCCTGCCCACCCTCCTCCACTTCTTTCAGGCAACCCACATGCCGTTGCCCTGGGACACAGACAGTGATACTAATGAAGACCAGCAGCTTGACCCACAGCAGGGAGGTGGCCTGGCAGCTGAGCGCTGCCATCAGCACATTGCGGGATCTCTTCAGAGCCACCTGTGGATACTTCCACCATGTCAGGTGACTGTACGACGAAAGCACCCAGGATGCTTTTGGGACTTGGGTCAAATTGTGAGATCTGGAAATGAGGAATTGGGACTTACTAGAGAGGATCGGGATCCCTGAGAGTGGGATTATCAAGAGCATAGATGCAGGGTGGGGAGAAACGGGCAAAAGTCAAGGGGTTATTCCAGTCTCTGAGGAAGGTATGCAGGTGGATCAGGAAGTCAGTGTAGCCCCACAAGGGGGTGTCCAAGCCTTCCCTGTGTTTAAGGCTATTCCAAATATGGGACAGGTTGACAAGTACTTAGCATGGAAAGATGTACAGGGTTTACAAGATAAAGTAGCAAAATATGGGCTTGGTTCTCCAGAAGTTATGCAAGTTATCAAGGTGTTAAACACTAATCTGCTTGTTCCATTTGATATTAAATATCTGGATCAAGTGTTGTTCCAACCTGTGCAATTTAGAGTTTTTGAGGACAACCGGACACAATTGGCTGATAAAGCTGCAGCAGATAACATGCAATTGCCTCAAGATGATCCTATATATGCTGTTGGAGTCAATGCCCTTATGGGGAAGAGTACCTTTTCTAATCCTCATGTCCAGGCTACTTGGGACCCTAGGATTCTCAAGCAGGGTCAAAAGGTAGGAACTGGGGCACTGCTAAAAACCATAGAAATGACTGCTCCCAAGCCATGATACATGAAAATAATTCAAGGACTGAAGGAACCATTTCTGCCATTTGTTGAGAGAATTGAAGCAGCCTTAGAAAAGATGATTACTTGAGACAGATTTTATGTAAAAAAATAGCAAAGGATAATGCCAATGATGATTGTAGAAAGATCATAGAGGCTCTTCCAGGGGACCCAACATTAACAGATATGGTCCAAGCATGCTCTAAAATGGGTTCTTTAGGCTACAAAATGTCTGCTTTGGCTGCTGTTTTACAGCCAGCCCAGTCATGCCACAGTTGTGGACAAGAGATATGTGAATACTGGGTGCAAGCAAAAACAGGTTAAACAGAAACAGAAAGGAAATAAGGGTCTTTTCTTGTGTGCTAAATGTGCAAAGCCATGTCATTATGCGAAGCAATGTAAGTCTAACTACCATGCCAATGGTCAGCTTTTGGCAGACTCAGAAAATTGGAGGAAGAGCGCAAAGGGGAGCTGCACTCTGACACAAGTAATTCCCTAGGGCATGGTACTAACACAGGCTCACTCAGCCAGCTTAGGGGTAATACCCAAGGAGCAGCCAGGGTGGATGTACACACCACAGCAACATTCATTCATTCATTCATTCAACCAACAGTCATCTTAGAATCTTGTCATGTATATAAGGTTCCTCTGGATGCATGTGGACCTTTGGATCAGGAACTGAGTGCACTGCTTGTGGGAAGATCTAGTGCAACCCTTCAAGGGATCTTTGTGCATCCAGGAGTCACTGATGCTGATTTTACAGGCCAAATTTATGCCATGGTTTCCACACCCACCCCCTCCCACCACTATCCCTGAAAGGACTCACATTGCTCAACTTGTGCCTCTTCAGTCGTGTGTTCCCAGGACTGACCAGGGGAGTCGTGGGGATGGCAGTTTCGGAACTACAGGATTGCCACATGTTTTCTGGACTGCATATGTCAGTGACCACAGATGAATGTACCCTGACTCTACTGGATACCAGCCCATCTCAGATCCAGCTTTGAGGTTTTATCGACACAGGTGCTAACATGGCAATCATCTCCTTCTCTGCGTGGCGTCCTACATGGCCTTTCAGCCATCCAAGGGTTGAGAGTAATGACCTTTGTAAGCCAACAGTCTGTGCTGGTCAAAAACGCAGAGGGACAGGCAACTACCGTTCGGCCCTCTGTCACTGCAGCTCCACTCAACCTCTGGGGGCAGGATGTATTGGCAGCCTGTGGGGTACAGATTGGGATACATTTCTGATGGGGGCGCACAGTATCCTACACTGCCTTTGCGGTGGCTAGTAGACAAACCCATCTTGGAAGATCGGTGGCCCCTGCCAAAGGAAAGGTTGATCACCCTTCGTGAATTGGTTATGGAACAATTGCAACAGGGACACATTGAATCTCGTACTAGTCCATGAAATACCCCTGTCTTTGTAATTAAGAAAAAATCTGGGAAATGGAGGCTATTACAGGACCTCTAGAAAATCAATGCAGTGATTGAAAGCATGGGGTAATTTCAGCCTGGTATGTCCTCACCCACCATGCTCCATACAGGGTGGGAAATTTTGGTAATTGATTTGAAGGATTGTTTTTTCACAATTCCTTTGCATTCTAATGACAAGCCAAAATTATTTGCCTTTACTGTACCTGCAGTCAATAATGCTGAACCTATACAGAGGTATCAATGGAAGGTTCTGTCTCAGAGCATGAAGAACATCCCAACCCTTTGTCAATGGAATGTGACTCAGGCCTTGTCCAGAGTCTGCAAGCAGTTTCCTGAAGCATACTGCTATCATTATATGGATGATATCCTGGCAGCATCATCCACCCAGGATGAGTTGCTGAGGATACAGGCTCAGCTGTTCGCTGCTCTGCATTCTTATGGCCTGCAGGTGTCTCCAAAGAAGGTTCAGCAGCATCCTCCTTGGAAATATTTAGGAGTCAAAATTTTGGATCAAACAATTCAACATTAAGAGGTGCAATTCACAGATTCCATTAAGACTCTAAATGATGCCCAGAAATTGCTGGGTACCATCAGTTGGTTATGACCTTACTTGGGGCTAACCATGACACAATTGTCCCTGCTGTTCAGTATTTTAAATGGGGACCCTGCCTCAGAAATTAACACCTGAGGTGCAACAAGTGCTGGAGGAAGTTCAACAAGCTGTTTCTGCTTGTGAGGTTCATCAAGTATATCCCTCCATTGATATCACTGTTTTCATTACCAATCCAGATTTTCATCCTACAGGTATCATTGGCCAATGGAGTGAACAATGGTCCGATCCTTTACACATCTTGGAATGGATCTTTTTGCCCCACCAACCGAAAAAGACAACATCCATGTTGTTTGAATTGATCACTCATTTGAAAATCAATGCTGTCAACAGAATTTGCAATTAATGGCAGCTGATCCTGTAAATATTATTCTTCCAGTACAGCAGGAAAACTTTGAATGGAGGTTTGTTAACAGTGCTCCTTTGCAAAGTGCACTGCAAAACTTTTCAGGGCAGATTGCTTATCATCTGTTCAGTCATAATTTATTGCAGTTGGCAAAATCAACCAACTTGTCTTTGCGGCCAAAAAATAGTCAGGTGCCAGTGCAAGGACCTACTGTCTTCACATACAGGAAGCTCAGGAAAAACAGGGAAAGCCATTGTTACTTGGAAGGATGAATCTGAATGGCAGGTACTAGAAGGCCACGAGTCAGGCTCAGCCCAGTTGATTGAATTGAGGGCTGTTGCCATGACATTCCAGCAATTTCCATAGGTACCTCTAAATTTAGTCACTGATTCTGCTTATGTAGCAGACGTAACCAAATGTTTAGATTGTTCACTTTAAGAACTTAATAATGCAGTTTTATTTCAGTTATTGAAAACTTTGTGGTGTGCTATTCAGACTCAAGTTAATCCATATTACATCCTGCACATTTGGAGTCACGCCAATTTACCAGGTTTCATAACATAAGGTAATGCCAGGGTTGATAGGTTAGCATGGGTAGTACCTCAGTGTGACAAAATTGTGCAAGCCAAAGTGTCACACAATATTTTCCGTCTAAGTGCATATACTCTGCAGAAACAATTTCAGTTAAAACCAACTGAGGCTCATGACATTGTCAGTTCTTGTGCTGACTGTCACAGACTTGCCGCACCTTTACCAGTGGGGGTAAACCCCAGAGGCCGAAAAGCCTTGCAGCTTTGGCAAACAGATGTCACTCTTATTGCCGAATTTGGCCTCCTTAATTACATGCACATGTCTATTGACACCTTCTCCTCTGCTATGTGGACATATGGTCACACTGGAGCAAAGGGTTGCAATGTTATTGTCCATTGGCAGATCACTTTGGTGGTTTAGGTGTACCTTCTTCTGTGAAAACTGATAATGGTCCCGCCTACATCTCACAGAAGATGTGACAGTTTATATGTTTTATGTTTATGGGGAGTGTTGCACAACTTCTCCAACTGGTCAAGCTATTGTTGAACATGCTCATGATACTTTAAAGCATATTCTGGAAAAACAAAAAGCAGGAATGACTGGAGAAACCCTGCACAATCAATTGGAAAAGGCTCTGTATACAATTAATCACTTTACAGTGCCACAGAATTCAAACAATCCTGTCATTTAATCTTTAAATCATTTTCTTTCATTGTAGTCTTCAGGTGAGATGCACCTGCCTTGAGTGAAAGTCTGGGTACAGGATTAACCACTGTAAGTGGGAGGGCCCATGTGAGCTTATCACTTGGGTTTGTGGGTATGCATGGGTCTCCACAGATCCCGGGAGGATGGATACCTGCAAGGTGAGTTCACCCTGATTTGCAACACCGAAAGCAGAATGGGGCCAACAGGAAACCTTCTAATGATGATCAGGATGCTGATCATGAATCAAATGGTCCTTCTACAAGTAGAGAATGAGCATTCTATCTTTTCTTTTTGTTTCTAGAGTAATAAGTGTTGACAAGTTAGACTGCCAATACTTTGAACCAACAATGTTGTGTTTACTCTATTAGAATTAATAACTGACTCCTTGCAAGAATGAGCAGCAAGACTTGATGTAGATGCATGGACATGATTATGAAGAATTTGATGGTATATGCTAGACAATCTCCCTGACCCACTCTAAGTCTGTGTCTGATTGAGGTTCTCTTTAGTAACTGTCAAATTACTAAAGGGACCTCGTGCTGTGTTTGTCCTCATTTCCACAAAGGGCCCTGCAGGGGATTACAAATGCTGCCTTCTGCTTTAAAATAAAAAGGGGGAATTGTGGATGCTGACAGACTGGTCAGAGAGGAATTTTCAAGCATCAGACAGTGGCAAGACCTGTGAGAGAGAAAGTCAGTTAACTTTCCCATACACTGGTCTGGAGAGCTGTGAAGGAATTCAAAACAATCCTTGCATCTGGTGTTTGCATTTGTTGATTTGTAAGATGTTTGCAAAGGGGTGTCATTCTAATTAGCCAGTGATGGTGAAAGGTGTTACTGAAGAACCAATCATGTCCAGCTCTATCAGAACAGTCTTATAAAAAGATGTGATTTCTAATAAATTGTGCTATATGCCTTCTGAGAAGATTTGGAATCTGTCACTCATTCAGCCTCCTCTAATAAAACAGCAACACCTAGACAAAGTAAGCATTGTACTGGGTGTTCCTGGTGATCTAAGTGAAAATAAAACACATCTGTGCATAAGATCATGACACGGTGCTGGTGATCTGTCTATACACAGCTAATGGAAAGGATTGGCAATATAAGGTGATATTTCATAGTTCTGTCCTAGAGACAGGTTGCTCAATGATCAGTGATCTGTATGCAGGGGCTGAACATTCCTTTGGCTGATGACACCACACTGGGAGGTGTTGACTCTCCCAGGAGACCTTCAAGGGTATCTAGATAGATTGGAGCATTAGGCAGTCACCAACCACATGAAATTTAGCAAGACCAGATCTGGAATTCTGTACTTGGAGTGGGGTAACTCTGAACACAGGTATAAACTGGGAGAGGAGTGGCTGGAGATCAGCCCTGCAGGGCAGGATCTGGGGGTGCTAGTTGACATCAAGCTCACTGTGAGCCAGCAGTGTTCCCAGGCAGCCAGGAGGGCAAAATGCACCCTGGGGGCATCAAACACAGCACAGCCACACAGTCAGGGAGAAGATTATCCTGCTGTATTTCAGCATTGGTGTACCCTGAGCTGTGCTGGGCCACTCCATTTGAGAAGGACATGCTGGTCTTTGATTGTGTCCCGAGGAGGCCAACAAAGCTGAAGATAGGGCTGGCTATCCAGTCCTGTAAGGAGTGGTTGAGGACCCTGGACTGGCCTCATTTGCAGAAAAGGAGGCTGAGGCTGACTTCATTGTTCTCTACAGATTCATGAGGAAGGGGAGTGGAAAAGTAGGTGCTGAGCTCCTTCCCCTGGGATCCAGTGACCAGGCACGTAGAAATGGATCAAAGCTGCATCGGGGTGGTTTGGGATGGACATTAATGAAAGGGTGATCCAACACTAGAACAGACTATCTAACAAGGTGGTTGAAGCCCTATGTCTGTTGGTGTTCAAGAGATATTTGGACAATGCCCTTAATAACACACTTTAATTTTTGGTTGACTCTGAAGTGGCTGTGCAGTTGGAGTGGATAATGTCACCTACATTTTTACAGCCTTCTGAGAGTTTCTAAAATCTTCTGATTTTTCTCAGGTTCTTTTTGTATGTTTATATGTTGAAGTCCTTTCAAGGACACTGTAGGAAAACAATCTATGCTTACATTCCTTTCTCAAGGAGAGACATTTGATGGACTTTTGTCCCCATCAGTGTGGATGGAGAGGTGGTAACTTCTCCATCCAGTCCAGGGGTAATCCCTGGAAAACTATAAAACCCAAGTTGTAAAATAAACTTTCTCTCTTTTTCCTGCCTTCGAGTTCACTGGGTTTTGTGCCTTCATTTCTGCATCATATCGTGACAGGATAATTACTGAATTATTAATTCTAATTTGAATATTCTATTTGTGGTGACTCAACCCTGGATGTATGTCCCATGCCCACCAAAGCCATGCTCTTACTCCCCTTCCCAACTGGACAGGGGAGAGAAAATATAAGAAAAAATTCATGAGTTGAGATAAATACTGAGAGATCATTCACTGATTATTGTCCAAGACAAAATATATTCAACTTAGGGAAATTAATTAAATTTATTACCAATCAAAAGCAAAGTGGGATAATGAGAAGTAAAACAGATCTTAAAAACACCTCTCTCCCACTCACCCCTTCTTTCCAGGCTTAACTTTATGCACTATTCCCTACTTCTCCCTCCAGCAGGACAGGGAGATAGGAATGGGGGATTACATTCAGTCCATTACGGGTTGTTTTTTCTGCTACTGCTTCCTCAAGGGGAGGACTCCTTGTCCTGCTCCAGTGTAGGGTTGCTCCCTACAGTCTTCCATGAACTTCCCAATATAAGTCCTTCCCTAGTGTTACAGTTCTTCATGAACTGCTCCAGTACTCAGTCCCTTTTTATGGGTGCAGCCCTTCAGGAACAGGCTGCTCCAGTGTGGGTCCCCCATGGGTCACAAGCCCTACCAGTAAATCTGCTCCTGTGTGAGCTCCCCAGAGGCCAAAACCTTCTTCCAGGCATCCATTGGCATCCTCTGTGGGCTGCAGGTGGATCTGTGCTTCATCATAGACCTCCATGGGCTGCAGGATCACATTCTGCCTCACGTTGTCTCCACCACAGGCCACAGAGGAAACTCATCACTGGTGCCTGAACACCTCCTCCCCCTCCTTCTCCACTGTCTGTGAGAGCTATTCTTCCAACATATTCTCACTGTTCTTTTTTCTGGGTGCCATTACTTCTTCACAGTAGCATTTTTTTCCTTCACTAATATGTTATCTTAGAGTAGCTACCACAGTTGCTGATAAATTTGGTTTTGGTCAGCAGTGCGCTCATCTTGGAGCTGGCTGGCACTGACTCTGTGAGACATGGGGGAAGCATCCAGCAGCCTCCCACAGAAACCTGTGTAACCCCCTCCCCTGCTGCCAGTATCTTGTCATACAAACAAATATACTTCTTCTCTTCCCTCCCTCCCCTCCCCTCTCGTAGACTGGCAGGACAGAACTGCTTTTCACACTCCAGCATTTAAATTATTCAGACTGATCAGTGAAGAATCATCCTCTCCATATGCAGATTTTGATATGTTTCTTTGAGATCTAAAGCTCCTTGAAACTACCATTGCAGTGATTAATTTTCACTAGAAAAAAACCATACTTGGCTATTGTAAGAAATCTTTGAGAAAGGAAAACATTATGCCCCTTAGCTTTATAGATTAGTGACTAAGGCTAGAGTACTCATTGAGTTGTACAAGAGGTTGCCTATAAATGTCTTTTTTTACATCATGTCATGTAATCAATTAACTTCAGTTTACAAGAGTATTCCCATCTGCCTGTGTTATACTTATTCTCTATGGTAAGCCAAAAATTTTACAATTATCCATTTATTAACAGGTATTCTAAGAGAAGAATTTAACTGCAAAAATTACAGCTTTAGTGCTTCCTGCTTCCTTTGCTTAAAACAATTATGTTTCCTTTCCTCCTGTGCTTGAACTTCAGCTAGCATAATTTTTTATTCTGATGGATATTTTTCTCTTGTCTACAGGCTGGAAAATAATTTTCTTAATTATCCTGTGTGACCTTGATGCAGAATTATATTACCAAATTACTAGACTCTAAATTAATAATTACTAAATTACTACCTTGATTGCTAAACATTCTTGTTCCATAAGAACATTGAGGAACATCTTAAATGGACTTATTGTTTATAGTCACTAATTTTATAATAGCATTTATATAGTTAATAGTTAATCTAGAGCTATTAAGAATAAATGTTTAAAATGTGTCTTTTGGGCATTTTTTTAAGAAAATGTCCCAGCATACAAATTAATGAGGATTACCGAAACTATTCAGTCCTCACCAAGGATAGTCATCATCTATCTTCCACAGTTCTAAGAATGGTTTAAATTGAGAAAAAAGCACTATTTTTTAAAATTACAAGTACGCATTATGCTTTGTTGCATTCCCATGCAAAACTGAATAAAATGGGAGGAGAAAATGCACCACTCAACCATATTAGTATTGGAGCACTGAGCTTACACGTGCACTTAGCATTTCCAAACAAAAACCAAAAATTGCCTTAAAATCAACTGCTGAGGGGCAGAAGAATCTTTTACAAACAGAAGCCATGGTCCCAACATGAGAGGCATGCAAGGTAGATCACATTGGCTATGGATGTTCCAGCAACTTAAGGGAGCCACATGTGACAGCAACTGCCACAGCCTCTGCAATTCTTTGAAGTTCAGTACCAAACTTTTATTTGTAAAGTGTCACGATATGACGCAGAA
>WEIU01023472.1:2599-45829 GCA_013389925.1 Aegithalos caudatus
TTTTTTCCTCAAAAAAAGAATGCAATTCATCCATTTTTATTCTACAGAAGTAATTTCTAGTCCAAAGCACTGGGATCCTTCTTGAGTCCTACGAATAGAAGAGATTGCCTTGTAACTTCACAGAAGGAAAGGATATGAGACTGTAAGGCTTGGTGAGAGAGAATGGTTTGATAAACTTCTAACCAGAAGGCTCCTTTCTTCAGCATTTTGCAGATTGCTCAGTTCGCAAGAAGACCTTGAGTGCTGTTACTCCATTTCTATGCAGAGGTTTCATTCAGCTGCCAGCTGAATGCCAGCCCTTATGCCCACTGTCCAGTTTCATGCATGAACTGTTGCTGTATGAACAAAATATATGTGTAATATACTGCTATGACTGAGGCGACAAGCCATTAAGTCAAAATGAGTTCCCATATCCTTTCACAGATAAACAGAATGCTGAAGGTATTAACTATGTATTTGATACCTCTAACAAAGAAAATAGCCTCCAATAATGGCTTCCTCTATATTTAGAAGGTAAAATAAAGAAGTTATTTGTTGTTCAGCTATTAATTTGCATCTTGAAAGGATTAGTCTGACTCTCACAAGTCACAGGAAACAAATACTCAACAAAAGGCAAGAAATGGAAGAATAGAGATAAAAAAGTATCAGTATAAGACCTGTTACAATTTTTGAAAAAACAATCTGTAAAATAAATTAACTAAATAAATTGTAGTCCTGGATTGTTTCTTAAACATACATATTTTGGATTAACAACCTTTTAACAATCTTGAAAGTAAGGCTGAAGCTTATACCCAACAAGAATATATTGGGTATAATGTTTAAGGCTTTCAGTGGCTATGTTGATGTTTTCAACAGATACCATGTTGTCTATATAACTTGACTTAGTTTGGGTCTAGTCCAACACACAGGGAACAAAAGACCTGTATTTTAAGTATTTTTCTCACCAACTTTCCAAAGATTGTGGGGTTTTTCTTTTTGTCAAACTTTTTTAGTTAAGTGGAAAAGAATCAGTTTAAAGACTTTGTCTTAAGACAGCACAAAACCACCAGGGAAATGCATGGGTACTAGGGAAGCCTCTTGATCCACATAATACAGTCTATAAGGCTGAGACTCCCAAGGGGGGGTCTTAAGGTTCTTGTTTTTAGCTTTGTGCCTGTGATGCCTTTTGGACTAGTGCCATATGTTTCAGAAGCTCCTGAAATCATGAGGGACTTGGCATCACAGAAGAGGATCCTTCATAAAAAATTAGTAGAGGCTCATTTGATTCCAGTCTATAAAGCTGATAGTATCTGAGAGTTTCTGATCTCACATATATTTTTAATAGGGACTGAAGAAGAACTGCTTGCAGAGCTCTCTTACTATAACTGTTCTGTGGGGTTTTTTAAAAATAAAAAAAGGATGAAATGAAAAATTATTTTAGAAGTCTGAAACTTGAGACTAATAACAAACTTTTTTTTTTTTTTAATAAAGCTAAGGCACCATGAAGAAGTATTTCTTCTTAAAGGATGTCACATTTACAAATTTTTACATAAGTACATTTTAATTTAGAACCATTCTATTTTTTTTTTTATTTGCTCAAACTTGCTGCATTGCACTGTTGTGCATGTTTGTAATTTAATGTTGGTAAATCTTTTCAAATTATAACTTTGTCACTTAAACACAGATATGCACTTCAGTTTGAAAATGTAATGATCACAAAACCCAGGAGGATCTTATTTAGATGAAACAGCAGAGCAGAAGTCAGGAACAATTATTTGCATAATCAACTAGAATTCATTATTTTTGCATGTGTTTTTTTACCCACTGAACAGTTCTGACAACATAACAACCATGTACAGATACCTGATTTCAGTGCAGCAATCTACTCGTGGATCTACCTTTTCAACTCTACTGGTGGAGCTCCTGTAGAGTGTAACAGAAATGTTGTTACAGGTTCAAAGTCATGCAGTCAGGGAACAAAACCAAAACAAGTTACGACTCATGGTTATGGTCCATGAAGGAGGTTTCGCTTTTAGAGGTGTTTACAAATTTACACTTCTGACACAATGTAGTTCATGACGTGTCACAAAATACATCTAGGATGACTCAAACATGTCCATGAGCAGAGAAGGGGCTATTATTTCCCTCTGAAATAATTCCAGGAGTGCTTGGCACAGCATGTTCAGAGTGCTTCCAAGTCACAGATTTGCTATGTAGTCTGTAGTTTATTTCAATTTCTGTGTGTCTTAGAAAGGGGGTCTTTGTTTCCAGATCTATTTTATTTTTATTCCAAGATAGCCTGTCACAGTTATAGTTAAATGAAACTTGAAAGGAATTTAAATGTAGACCTTGCAGTCTCATTAGACGTCTCATCCTCAACGTTCTCCATTTTCAAAGTAATTTCTCAGAATCAAGAATGTTCCCCAGATAATAGGATGGCTACAGAGGTTGTCCTGAAGAATATTCACCTGGCGAGCATTATGCAAGTGTTAGAGCTAATTTCTTTTGCTTAATCTGTATTTTAATTGTCAGTATTTCTTTACATTAAAACTATCCATTTGGTTAGTATTTTAGGCCCCTATTGATTTGCTTCAGTGCACCAAGAACATCTGTACAAAATTTTCTTTTGTTATGGTTTATGCTTACTACCCTACAATGTCTGTAAAAAGAAATGCTGGTTTTGTTCCTTTTAAATAACTTTTTTTTTTCAGTAAATAGAGGCAAATTTTAAGAAGACTATTTCTTTTTCCAATGATGAAGTGTTTTTTTGTATTATCTATAAGTGCCTTAATTAGTGCAATGAAGTCTCTTCATAAACAGTTTTCTCTCTTACCAATGAAATAGATAAACACTTAAAATTTTAATGTAGCCTAAAAGCGTCATTATATTTTTACTAATGTCTGGTAAGGATAATCTTCTTGTATGAAATTAGCATTATGAAATTAAAAACTGTATGCAATTGTTCAACATTCTCTTATGTCCTCTTGAATGCTAGAACACTAAATCTGTATTTGACAAGTAGGTAGGACACAGTAATTGAACTTTTCTTTAGTAAAAGAAAGAGGAGATTATTAAAGATTTAACTAATAACTTTAAGTGCAAATATTTATCAAAGCAATTTAAGTAGGAGAGGGCTTTTGTTTCCAATCCAGACAAGGTTTATTCTGTTTTCCCTTTCTTAATAGGGTAATTTATGTTTTTCCAGCTGTTGAGAGAACATACTACTTAAATGTACATTACTAATAGGAAAAGGCAGTCACAATAGATCAGTTTGTGTAGGGGGTGATATTCGGGAAGTAATTTTCTTCAAGCACAGTGATTGAATAACACAATTTTTACAGTTGAAGAATCTGATTTCTGTGAAAGAACTTGATCCATAATGAAACCTAACCTTGCTACAGCAGTTTTACTCATCCTACTGTACTTACATGAGGAGAAGCAAGGTGAAGAAGGGAGGCTGCAGCACATTCCTTAATGAATTAATATTAGTAATTTTACATGGAAATAATGGAATTACCTTACAAACACTTAATGCAACAATCTTGAACTTCACTGCTGAAACCACCTTGAAATATTCTGCACTTTTTTTCAAAGAACATCCCAATGAAATAACTTGACAGATAATCCTGCTACAAACTATGTATCATGATGGGAAAACCTGATATTGCTTGATACTTCAGGGTAATTACCAGGTTAAATTTACCTGTGGATTAAAGGTGGATTTATTTACAATTTCAAATGACTTCACTTTGAATTCTGGTTTCTTCAAAGGTAAGAAATCTCTGAACACAGGAGTCTGCAATGCCTTATGTAAAATTGAAAATACAAGCCTGGCTGTCACAGCATTAAGATTCTGAATGCTTGACTTATCAGCTGTTGTGGCAGGAGCCATGACGGGATCCCAGAGAGCGACAAGCGTCTGAGCCTGCAGCACACCACAGAGAACAGCTGACAATACAGCGAAGGATGGGCTCTGGTATGTAATCCCACAGCTGGTTTATTAGCAAGAGCGGGATACAGCAAAAAGGGTACAGGGACCATAACAGCCACCAATAAATCTAGGGATGGGAACAAGGACTGGGCTGAGGGCTCAGGGATAAATGAGGAGCAAAAGGGTCAGATTGAAAGGTCAAGGGCCAATAGGGATAAAGGAAAGCGGTGCAAGGGAGTGGCTAAGGGTCGGGAGAACAAATAGGGCAACAGGGATGGAGCACTGCAGCAAAAGCAAGCCAATGGGGATTGAGGGAAGGAAGAACACTCTGGAAGAGGTACATACATGGAAAACGGGGGCTGAACTGGGATGACATAAAGTCGACAAACCCATGAGGAAGCAGTACTTACAATACATTGACATACAACTGCAAGGGCCCATGGGAGGGAGGCATTTTCTCACTCTAACTTAGAAGAGTGTTTCTCCCCATTTGCCCCTGCCTCTCCAGGCCTGAGGCGTGACCACCCTGGTGGCAGGCACCTGGGCCTCCACAATCAGTAGATAATTTTACAGGAAGCACAAGGAAAGTGTCCTAGATAGCAAATATGAGTGACCAATTATAAGTGCAGACTGAGAGATTTGTAAATGCAAGTAAATTACACAGATAGTTCTAACTTTGTTACCTTCCCAGCTGCCATGTCTCTAATATTAATCTAAATTATATTATTTTCAATAGGATAATTTAAATACAAAGCATTAAATCTGTTTCACTGGATTATTTCTATGTGCCCAGATATTAATATAGTAAATTTCTAATCCATTGGTTGTTTTGTGGATATTTTTCTCTCTTAGCCTAGCCTTTGATATCAGTAGGCTGCCAATCTTTGTCCACAATGAATTACATTGTTCAGAGGTGATGATCATTCCAGAAAAGTGTAAAAGGGATTTTGTTGGCTTATTGACGCTAGTTTCCCTATTAACCTCTTTTTGAATTAATGAGTTGGGACAGCTGTCTTGACAAAAGATTTCAGATGCATAGAATAGCTATGAACCAGATATGCCTGGCTTCTGATCTTTATTTGTATTTCATATAATATACAATTTCAGAAGGCATTCATAAGGGGAATATAATGGAATAATTAATAAATCCAAAGAAGCTGTGATGTGAAAATATACTGCAAAGATAGAAAAATGACTACATGTATCAAGCTAAATATTTGATTTATTTGATTTATTCCTTCAGCTGAAGTCTGCATATTAACATTTTCTGTTTTTGAAAGTAGTGCTGCTGACTTACAATTCCTAATGAGCACATCCAACTGTCAGCAAGTTTTATCATTCCATATTGCATATATAAAGTTGTGTGCCTGCTTTGAACTTTAGAAAGTTTACGTTCAAATATTTTTGAATAATTAAAACAAACCAAATCAGTTATTCCTTGTGGCCATTGAATCAATGCCATTTTGTCTGTACTGCAGTTATGATTGCTTCTCTTAGCTTGCTGGTTGCTTTTTGCTTTAAATACTCTCAGATATAATCAGAGAGAAGTGTATGGCTTACAATCTGAACACTGTCTAGTGCCAGTTTGCCTTAATCATGTGTTGTGTGGGGTGTCAGCCATTGCAGTCCACAAAAAGTGGACAGAGCAGGGACAGCTGAACCCAAATGACCAAAGGAGTATTCCACACCACATGGAGGGAGACATGCTCAGAAGAGTGAGGAACCCTTGGAGTGATGGCATTCGTCTACCAAATTCACGGCTGCATGTGATGGAGCCCTGCTTTCCTGGAGATGGCTGTACATCTATCTCCCTGTCCATGGGATGTGGCAAACGAACTTCTTGTTTTGCTTTGCTTGGGCATACAGCTTCTACTTTCCCTTATAAAGTGTCTTTATCTCAACCTGTGTGTTTCCTCATTTTACCCTTATATTTCTTTTCCCCACCATTCTGTGGGAGAGTGAAAAAGTAGTTGGGTGGTGTTTAGCTGCCAAATGGATTAAACCATGACATCAAGCTAAATATTTTTTACCTCAGGAATAGTGTAAGTTTATTGCTCCTTCAAATCCAAATGAATTCCTTTTCTCTCCAAATTTGTCTTTATATCACAACCCATAGCTGGTGAAGACTTGACCACTTCACCTGATAAACTCCTGCTATTGATATGACTATTAGTAAGCAAACTTCAGGCCATTTTGTGAAACAATAAATTTGGCTACAATAAATGTTAATTGCTGTTTTATGAGGCAAATTTGAAATATATAGACTTTAGTGCAATCCGTTAGTTATGCAAGATACTGCTGCATTCTTCTATGGATACATTTTATATATATATATATATAAAATATCTAATTGTAAAGAAAAATTCTTGGCCATTTTATAAACTTCAAATAGCTGTATGTATTGAGAAACAGCATCACCTGAGAATCCCCTTGCATTAAACGCTGTTACTTATCAAAGTTTGGGTTTAATATTTTCTACATTGTAATTTGTTACGGGTTTTTTATTTTCAAAATGCTACTATGGCGATTCTGTGAGATGTGACAGTACATAGATCTTACAATTGCACTTTTTTTTCTAAATAAAATATATTGTCTTTGGAAAGCTTCTATTCTCTTTAGGCCATCGAAGCAAATCTATGTTTACTGATTCCCTAGATGAAGCAGGATGAATTACAAATACGAGAGAAAAGAAAACACTCTATAAATATACTGAATTCCTTTGGGTACCTCAGTCTATTCTCTTCAGTTTAACACATTGTCTGCAAACATCAAAGAGGTGCTGTACATTTCGAAGTCTGCTGGATGATTAGGGAATTGTAACTTTACAGTTTTGCTTGCGTGTTGGTCTTCCGTATACTTGAATGAAAAAGCTACTGTAGAATTTCAGAAATTCTCCACCATAAAGGCTGGATGAAGACAGTCTCTAAACTGTTGGAAGGAATAAAATCTGATAAAGATATTAATCATAACAGTGAATATCATGGTGGTGGGCCACAAATAGTTTAAAGAGGGAGAACAAGACCAGAGCAGACTTCTTTGTTATAGAGCTGTTTTAGTCACTTAGGCACCTTCATCTACCATTGTTTCTGTTGGTTTTCCCCTTAGGGCTGAGCACACAATAGGTACAGGAGGGCAAAAATAAGCTGTCATCCCTCTGCCAAAAAACAGGGATTAGGCAGAGCACCCTAGACAGTCTGAATGTCATACTGTGACAGATGGACTAGTGGCCAGAGTACTTACTCATGCCAGTTAGCAACATATAGTTATCTCTCTGAGAGATATTTAAATATCTTCTGTTCCCAAATGAAAAGCATAAAAATAGAATTGAGGGGAAAAAATAAACTCAAGGGGCAGTAACTGAAAAAAAAAGGGGAAAAAAATGAGTGTTGTACTGCTGGAGGGCTGTCACAGTCTGCTAATGCAAGTGGGGGTCATGATTGTTTGAGTGATCTCAGAGTACAAAGACACAGCAGGAGACAACAACAATTTACTCTCAACAGTAGTACACTTTTATTAGTGCACACAACACAATATGCGATAGAGGGAGAGAGAGAGAAATAGAGGTAGAAAAAGAGAGGGTATAGCTACCAACAGAGATGAATCCTTGTGGCCTTCTTCACCAATAGATCAATCTTGTTCCCTCAGGAAGATCTTGAATTTTGTTAACTTAGGGAGTCTCTTTATAGTCTTTTCCAGAGCAACAGGCAGCTGGCCAAGAGGTGGAGAGATAGCTGCAGGTACATAACAGGTACACGACAGAGCAGTCAATATTTGTTCATGTACAGAACAATTGTCTGCTCAGGGAACAGTATAGGACAAATCCAGGATACACTGGTACTGTCCACCAGTCTGCCGTGGTGTGCCCATTGTTTTTCGTGCAAGTTCCCTTGAGGATGCATTGGGTCCAGTGAGCACACCTGCAGACAACAGTTGGCAGACATCCCACCTCATCTAGGCCAGAACTCATGTGTTGAGATTTTAGGGTTTTAGTCCCAGTCCTTGGGGTCTTCAGTCCTCGTCCTTGGTGATGGTCGTGAGGCAGATGAGGTAGCCTTTGGGACCGTCTCTTACAAGGGCGAATATAGGAAAACCAAAGTGTGGCACCAAAGAGACCATTCCTAGTGTGACAATTTGTACTAGCCAGTGCGTAAGACGTTGTCAAGAAGGGCTTTTGTTCTGACACAGTATGGCAGTTCTAGTTAGAATTTCCTTTCGGATAATGAAACTTGACTCTGGAACATAAACACTTTTCAGTAACTAGCCATCATCCTCTGAAAATCCACTGATAGAACTAGGTGTGTGCCAAGTCTAAAAAAAAGTTTGAATATAGGTCAGTTGAGAAAGGAACTTTCACAATCTGAAACAGATAAATTGCATCTTGGTGCCAGAACTGCTTTTCTCATCCAAACCAAAACCCCAAATTATTTAGAATGGGAGAAAAAGAAAACCGTGTGGAATCCTTAGAATTCCAAAACTAGAATCCTTAGACTTCTTAGAATTCTGTACTTTTTAAAATGTGGAATATTGGAATATTCTTCGTCTTGTCATCTTTGTTTTACCACCATAATTTATTAAAACCTCAATTTAACTTTGATAAATTTCCTCCTTGAACTCTAACCCTTTTGTTATATTTCTGGCTTCAAATGTAAGCCTACTTAAAAATGCAATTTTTTTCTTAGAAATTTTACTTTATATCCATACCATGCTTCCTCTGAATGTCTTTGTGTTAAAGCCAGAGTATTGAATAAGCTATTGTTTATATATTCATGCCTGCACATGGGAATGACCCAATAACTGAGAATCCAGCTGAATTTTTCGCCTTTTCTTCCTCTAAAAGAGCTATCACTAGAGCTGATAATTTCAATTTTGCTACCTTCATTCCATCCTTCCCTATTTCTGTTTAGCACAAATCTTCAGCTTCAGAATAAAAAATTGCATTCTCTCTTTAGATCCATTTTACTTTACTAATTAACATTATAGTTTGTTGTGTTTCAGCTGAGATGTCAAGAACTGCATGGTTTTTCCATCTTGGAAAACTACTACAATGCTCAGTTGCAATTAAGATACCAGTCTTGAGGCAGGACAACTTGCTCATGGAAAACCAATGTCCCACAAACCATTCATTTGAACTAGTTCCTGTTTTTAAAAAAAAATTATTCTAGTAGATTGACTAGCGAGATATTTTTTCTAGAGCTTGTTATGAAATAATCAGCAAAAAATTAAATCCAGACTGATTATGAATTCATACACTACCTTTGATATGTAGGAGTTTTGCTTTAAATTCAGTGGCTGAATTTTGAAACATAAATCTCTCTTCCTCTCCCTGCTGCCACCCTCCATGGTAACTAGTTCCTTGTTTCATCTCAAATAAGCTGTTCATATTTACTAATATTTTTAGCCTGCCTAGGCAAACAAATGTCAGCTCGAATTAATGCCCAGTACTCATGGATATTATCATGTACTTTGTTTCCGTAGAAGTGCTTTCAAGCAAAATACTAACATATTGTGTGTAGGTTAGTTGGTAAAATAGGTTCTTTCTATTTGTACAGTGTTGTTATTTTTTTCCATTGTACATTGGTTTAACAAGGGTGCATATCACCAGTGAAACTGCAGGTGAATAGGGCAGATGCATTCTTGGAAAATTCCTGTAGGCATATATAAATAATTAATTTTTACATATATTAACTCATATTTTGTTCTGGGGCTTTTTGGGTTTTCTTTTCAGTCAAACTATTCTGGTTCTGTGCTTTTTTGAGACTACAACCAATATAGACCAAGGTTAACGGAGGAATTCATATCATTTCAATAGAGAGAGATCAATTCTATACAGCATCAACCCTAAAATATCCATTTTGATTGAGAAATATTACTCATTACTTTAAGCTTTGGAACTCTTTTTTAAGTACAAACTGATTATCTTTTGTTGTTTTATTTTTCAATACCTTCCTTCAGGGAGTTAATGTTTGACCTTTCTTTTCTATTTCATTCTTTTAATTTTTCTCCCTCCTGTTATCTTTGCTAGGCTTATTGGTTTTTTTCCATTTGTTTAATTCATTTGATTCTCCTATTTTCTTATCTAAACTCCATTCCAGTTTGGTTTTCTGAGATGTTTAAAAGCCCAGCACATGAGTTTCTGACAACTATAGTTAGTGTCAACTCTCTTTTTCTTCTTGTGCTGAACCAGCTTTTAAAAGCCACACCGGCTCTCAGCAGGTGACTGCTGACTTGTACTGCTGGAAAATCATGTCTTTCCAGACAGTCAGTGCCAGAGGAGGAAAGCTGCCTTGTGGCAGTTTTAATGACCTAAATTGAACTGGTACAATTGGGTGAGGAAAGCTTGAGCATTACACAGCTGATTAAGAATTGCATAATCTATAATTCTATTGCACCAGAGACTGCCAAGTGACTCCTCATGTCATTAAATGAGGACAATATATTTAGCAGCATGGAAATTCTCACTTGAGGCTGTTTCTCAGTGTTTCACAGTTACCATATTTTTTCACCAAAACTTATTATATCAGAGAAAATAAAAGTATATAAAAATATATATTTTAAAGTCAGGAAAGCACCAATTTGCCATTTATCTTTATTTTCTGACAATAAACCATTAGCATTTTATTCTCATGGTACTAATTAAGAGTGTTCTAAAGAAGTGACTTAAGTAATGCCTCTGTGGCTTTCAAAGCAGTCTGCTGGGGAATATATTCTGATTTCAAAATATATTGTAGACTTTTTTTAATTTTCTGCTAAGAATAAAATTTTTGAAGATTTTTAAACTATTTTCAGAGTACTTAGGTTATATTAGGTCATGTTAGTGCACTTACGTTCTTCCTTATTATCTTTTGGCCATGATAGGAAAGTTTCTGAGATGGGAAAGCTCACCTGTACAAAAGTGGGCATGATACCAGAAGAGAAGCATAGGGATATGGATGAGGGATTTTGGCTGAGTTTTTTACATGTTTACAGAGGAGTAAGAGAGAAAAGAACATGTTTCTCAAAAAAAATCACAGCTTTATTTCAATTCCACAGAAATGGAATATAAAGAGTGTTTTTTAACTGAGAGAAACTGTTCTTTGCTAGTCATTTCCTGCCATGTAGGGCAGATTGTTAAGTTATGTGCTCATAGTACTGAAATCCCTATCCAGCCCTTCTTATTCGAGTAGAGCTGTCACTGATTTCAATGGCAACTCTGCCTGATTAAAGAGAATTGAATACAGCCCTGAAGCAATGGTGTTTTGTCCTTGTCTTTGCACTTCTGGCCCTTAACCATTACTTTTAAAGAGCTTGAAGCAATACTGGCACCAGCAGTGTTTCAGGTGAAAAAGCAAAAAGATAAAAAACAGTATCATGAGCTGTTTCAAGTAAGTGCTACTACAAGAAAAGACAGGGTGTAACATATTGAAATAATGGAAAAAATGACGAATGTATAGAAATATTTTTCAACTTTCTATAATGTTTTAGATAAATAAACAATAATGTATTATATAAATATGTAATCTTTCTAACTTCTTCTATTTATATTCATACAGATGTTAAGTGGAATAGCAGGCATATGTTTATTCCAAGGTTATATCCATTGCATTGTTAAATCCATTCCAATATTGGCAGATATTAAAAATTTGACTTTTTTTTTTTTAATTGCCACACCAGAATTACTAAATAAAATGTCAATGATACTGTTGTATAGAGAGCTGAGGCAGGGATTCTTAGATTTAAGAACAAAATTCTTTACAATATTAATTGATAAATATGATTGAATAAAGATTTGAATTGAACTTTTCAATATTTGAATACAGAGGTCCACAGCAGTGGGACTGATATGACTAAACATGAATAACATATATTGTGTCCAACATTATATAGTCTTTTTGTAGTCAAGTAAAAAAGTCAGATTTTATGATTGGATTAATACAATTTAGGTCTCTGCTTTCAGGTAGAAATATCACTATATGTACAGAAAGGAGACTATCCTGACTATTACAGAGATGAACCGTATAATTTCAATCAGATTAACATATTTAAAATACAAGTGTTACTATAGGTAAGTGCAGAATCTTAACTACTGGATATGATTTCATCTTGGGCAGTAAGACTGTTAAAAAATAAATAATCTGACATGCTTATTCTTCCTCTTCTGTTTTCCACATCTCAAACAATTCAATCCCAGTCTTAGAAGTCCCTGGCAGAGGACTTGCAGTGTCCCAGATTTTACCTTATACTGATCTCCCTCAGGATACCTCTTATTTATTGGTCAAAGTACTGTTCTTATCATCTGCTTTATATGTTAAAATTATACATTAAAAAATGTGTATTGTGTTTTCAAAACAAATCTATGTCTATTATTTAATTCAAAAGCTAGGGAAGATATTTAAAAAGTGTCAAATCAACAGAATACTGTGCACATTCCTCCTCTTCCTGTTTGTGGGGTTTTTTTGGTTTTTTTTTTTTTTTTTTTTTTTTTTTTTTTTTTTTTTTTTTTTTTTTTTTTTTTNTTTTTTTTTTTTTTTTTTTTTTTTTTTTGTTTTGTTTTGTTTTGTTTTGTTTTGTGGCTTTTTTTGTGTTTGTTTGTTTTTTTAGTGTGTTAAAAATCTCCTTGGTATCTTATCTGCTTGGGGACATCAAGACAAGTTCTAGCCTATTTCCTTTAATATACACTCAGCTTTAGCTAAAATCCTTTGTTTAATGCTCTCTTTCTGTTTAGACCAGAAGGATAGGTGAAAGGTCCTGATCTGATTCTGGAAGGTGATATAGACAGATATTTTGACAGAATGAAACTAAGCAGAAAATAAATTTCCCATTGGGATACCTTATTCCCTCAACAGTTTTACCTTGTTTTAGGGATCTAAGGAGATAAAACAGCACCTAAATGAGCTAGATGTGCTCCATACTTTCAGTCAGAGTACTATCACTTCAATCTATCTGGTTTTCCAATAATACCTACACAGGGACTACCTGACTTTTTCTAAGATTTGGAAGATTTAGCAAAATACTGAATTCTGGCTTTGTGTTCTCCTCCCATAAGGTTTTTTTTTATGTATTGATGCTCCCATCAGATTAAGCCATCACAACTCAAATTTTCCACCTTTATTTTTAATGCAGTAATTTTTTAACAAACCCAGAAAAAGGAAATAATAACTCACTCGTTGCAGCATGGATTCATGTTTCCCAAATCATATAACCATTCACAACGCTGGTTGCAATTCAGAGACTGGTGTGTTGTGGGCAACAATATATCTACTAGAAGAATATTTTTATGTAGCACCCAGCAGAATGCAGTTAATAATTCATTGCTTAGCATTTTGAATAATTTTGGCAAAGGAATAATTTAGCACTATAAACTTACTTGAGATGAGTTTTTCTTTATGGCTCTGCTCATAAACTCATAAACTCATAAACTCATTACCTATCTTATTGACATACCTCTCTAACTTCCTTTTCATAGTAAATATAAAGCAAAATTAAGTAAATTAAAAACGTGCTTTCCCGGTGAAAACTTGGAGGTGTTTACAGAATGCATTCTAAAATGCTCTTTCAATTGAAGCTTATTTAATACACCTGGTTTGACTGAAATTCATATTAGAGATTTGGTAAAAAGCTTTGTATTTCTGATCTTCTACTTACTTTCTCTTCATGATTACATTATATCTTTCCTCTGCTTGATTCCTTTTGAATTCTTTTTCTCAAACCTGGTTTACCAAGACTGTATCCTGACGGATATACTTGTTAGAAATAATATTTCCTTAATTACACTGAAAAATTTATCAGCTGATGCACCTTACATGTGTATTTCACTTTCACAGACAAAAAATGCTGGCAGTTCTAGACATCCCATATTAAAAGTCTTGTCCTCTTCCTTTTCAATTTTCAGTTGACAATTCTACTGACAAAAAGTTTTGCATATTAATCACAAAATGTGTGACTTTATATCTATACTACCCATATTTAATTTTATGTCCATTGCCATGATTCTCAAGGTTCTTTCTGTATTATTTCTAAGCACTACTTGATGATGTTTCCAACACAGTGTCTTTGGCAACCTTCATCATTATGTTTCTAATATCCATGTCAATATCACTAATGACATTATTTTATAAGAGAAATCTCTGAGCTGATCTTTGATTTGTTGGTGGTTACTGATACTTTTCTGTTTTAGTTTTTCTTATTTGCATCTTCTCTGTTGCAAGCTGTCTATTCACCTTATGATTCCTTTATTAATCCCTGGATTTTCCCCTTTGTAATATTTCCAGTGTTGTGCCACATTAAACTCTTGACTAAACTACCAAATCAGAGAACTGTTAGTCTTGGATGGGATTTCTGGAAATCATCTGGTCCAGCATCCCTGCCAGGATGCAGGTAACATAAGAGTGCATCCAGGTGGATTTTGAATGTTTCCAGAGGGGGAAACTCCACAACCTCCCAAGACAACCTCTTGAGTGCTCTGCCACCCTCAATGTAAAATTCTTCCTCATGTTGACGTGGAATTTATAATGTTTTAGTTCATGGCCTAGACTTCCTAGCCTGTTGCTGGGCAGCACTGAAAGGAGTCTGACACCATCCTCTTGGCACCCATTTTTTGAGATATTTGTATGTATTGATGAAATCCGCTTTCATTCTTTCCTTTTCCAGACTAGACTGGTCTAGGACCTAAAATCTTTCCTCATAGAAAGGATGCTTCAGATTCCTTATCACAGTTATGACCCTCTAGTGGACACCCCAGCATCTCTGTGTTTTTGTTTGACTGTGAAGACCAGACTTGATATGGCCCCAGATATGGCCTCATTAGGTCAATTAGAGGGAGAGGATCACCTCCCTCGACCTGCTGGCCACACTCTTCCTGATGCACCCTACAGCACCAGTGACCCTCCTGGCCTCAAGGGCACATGACAAGGTGGATTTAGTTTATCACCCTCCTTTTTTTTTTTTTTTTTTTTTTTTTTTTTTTTTTTTTCCTTATAACAATGATTTTATGGAAGAATGTTGTTATATTAATCTGTCGTAATTCACATTTTCAAGCTTGTGTGACACATTTTCTCAATTTCTGTATTCCTCCATGTATTGTCTTCTTCTTCAAAGTCTTTTTAACAGTCCAGGAGTTTAATTCTTACTAAGATCAAACATTCAGACATCTAATGGCTCAGACCTTAATTTTCTTGATTGAAAGAGAAGATACGAAGTTTTCAGGGTCTCCATCTAATAATACCTTCCTGAGATCATGAAATTGCAAAATTCATCTGCTATTAAGACTTGAATTCCGGTTTCCCATCACCTTAATGGTTTAAGTGCATTTTCTCTGCTCTTAGCAATCTCTGTGTTTGCAAGTGACTTGTTTTTGGTCTTGGTGTGATCCTTTTCCTTGGCAATATCTTGCTAGTTTTGGTAATTTTTTTTTTCCCCTGGGACATATTTTTTCCCAGCAGAATCAATCTTCCCTTGCCTCTGAAGAACTTCACTTTGCCTAGTAGCTTCCACTTTTAAAATCATGGAACATAGAAACTGATAAAAAAGAAATAGGAAAAATCCATCCTTCTGCAATACAAACGCTTGATAATATTATAACATTTGTCTTCAGGAAACTACAGACATTCCTGAAAACTCAAGATCTGTTTCTCCACACCCTCAAAGATTTTAGTTATCATTTTACCTTTTAAGTTTGAACCCTTTTGATTTGGCTTCAGCTTAATTTTAATTTGTTTGTGTTCTTAATAAAAGTTTATTTTCAATTATTAGCCTTTCAAATCTGTACTGTCCCTAAAATAAAGGCAACTGGTTTTTCTTCCTTTAGTTTGCTGAAAAAATGTGTAAACTTTTTCCCTGTGAATATCTCGGCAATTATTGAAAATATTTCTCAATTTGAAGCTTAAATGAAAGAAGGATTAATTTTAAAAATCACTTATTAAGTTTAATGGGGAAATTTCTTCAGTCATTCTCAGATTTTTCCAGGTGGATTTTTCTCTCTTCCATACTATTGAGCATTTTGTGTCTGCCCATTTCTTCTATCCTAAGTGACCACATTATTGTGGCATTCTTTTCTCTTTTTTTTATTTGCTAGCTAGATTTCTCCTATATTGCTGATCTTAAGTGAGCATGGACGTTTTTATTTCAGAAAGCTTATTTGGCTTTAGAATGTTGTTGGATAGTTGTGCTTACAAAATAAAAGAACACTTACAACAATATGAATTAAATGTTCATTTTGATGTAGTTACATTTAATGTTCCTAGTAAAGACAGGTGTGTTATGAAGGGATATGTTAATATGAAATCCATGTTACAGAAACCTTTGCTTTGAAGTCAAGAAACCTTCTTTAAATTTTTGTCTAGATTAAAAGAAAGTAAAAAATTAAATGTTGGTCTGTAGCAGTCTGTGAAACATGAAGTCTATATGCTGCTAGGATATGACTGACAAATACAATGAATCCCTTCAACACCTCATCCATTCAACCAACCAGGTGTTTGCAACCATAATTTTACAACAACAAATAATGACAAGGGTAAGAAGTTTTTCCACATATTAACTGCACCAAGATTGTGGAAAACAGATAAAAAAGAGAAAAATTGTGGTAAAACCTTATCTAAGAAGATATGAATGACATTAATTATGTATAAGGGAAACCACTGCAAGTTATTTTTAAATTCAAGCTGCTGGATAGCTGAACTCTAATAATTTGATTACTTGCATGCCAATACTTTTATTTGTTGTTTGTTTAAATAAAGATTGAGTCTTCTTTCAAGGTGTGTGAACATTTTGAAGAGGCAGATGTAGTTTGGGGAAGTCAAGTGTGACTAGGAGATGGCAAGCCAAATTTTTGAACTGCTCAACTAGAGCAAAAGTGGAAAGGATTTAAACAGACAACAGCTCTATCTCCAGCTTCCTCTGTCATTCACATCTGACATGTAAAATATTCCCTGTGGGATATTCAGCTTCATACTGAGATGATGAGCTGGCAGTGTACGTGGTGTTCAGGGTTACTTAAGCAGACTTCCAAGTATGCTGAAGATAAAATTTATGGAAGTTCATAAGAGAGGTGATGATGATAGCAGTAGAATCAATAAGAAGAAAACAAAATAAATTTTGGGGAAAAAGATCATGCTTTAGTGAAATGACTGCATGAACATTTTTAATTGTCTAAAACTCAGTTATTAGAGACTAAGCAAAGTCTGGAACAAAATTAAGTCTACTTATACATGGGCTAGAAATATCTATGACTGTTTAGGTTTTTTGGGAGTTATTTGTTTGGTTTTTGTACTTTATAGCTATGCCAAAGTGCTTATTTTGTAGGAATATTAGGAATACCAATGTACTTTTAACATAGGATACCACCAGTCTTACTAGACATTTTGAACAAATGACACTGTATTGCCCATACTCTACATAAATTCTTTGTGTTGTTACATGGTCTTCCTTTAGTGCAATCTTTTGAGGTGAACTTTTAGAACTTTGAATTTTATTTGAAAGTCTAATTATTAGGTATATAAATAAAGGAAGAATTGGTTTACTTCACTGGAGACAAGATTAGTAAAAATATTCAATAGTTCATTGAACATTTCATAGGCTTTCTGGAGTTTTGTTTTCAATTTCAGGTCTTTAGTCACTTCCTGGAACAAGGATTAGATCAATTTCTTTTCCTGAAATTCCTGAAAAAAAAAAATCACCAAAAATATAATGCTCAGCTGGCTGCTGACTTACCTTGATATCCTAATTGCCTCTAATAGTTCATGGAGGTTAATAGGATACAAAATTTCTTTATGGTGGACATGGACCTATTACTTTGTAATAGAATGACCCTTACACCTGCCATTGAAAAAAACAAGAAGTTAAAACCCCAGCTGAAAACATTCAGGAACGCAGTGAGGGTACAAGAAGTCTGTACCATAAGACTGAAAAGGGGCTGGAAAAGGAGCTGTTAAAAGCTTATAATTCAGGACTCTTTGTAGTTGTTCTGGCTGGAGAATTTTTGGCAATTCTGTGCTAGTATTCATCAATATTTTTCAAACAAAATAAATGGGAACATTAAAATTCTTCCTATTTTTAAATTAGGAACAAGCTAAGTGAGAAATAACCTTGAGGTGTAGCTTTCAATTTCTACTTGGAAAAGGAAAAGGAAAACACCACACCAACCCTGAATCTAGATATTTTCTGCATCCTTTAAAATCTAAGATTACTACTCTTTAAGAATAAGCAGAATGCAAAACAAAATGAACAAATGTTGAACGGCTGAAAACAATGCTTGAATGCTTTTATTTATATGTCTCAATGTAATTTAAAAGTTATTAAATATTTGCAATGTTTGCTTTATGTTATAATGAGTCCCTTTACTGGCTGTTCTTAAGCATTTCAACAACACAGTCATTTATCTATTCTTTTCTGTCACAGCTGAAAGCAAAAAAAAGGAATACCTGACATAAATTCCTGTGGTATTTACTTTCTACTAATTCCTTTTTTTCAGTCGACTACTTCCACTTCAATAAAGATGACATCATTTGGTCATTACTTTAATTTTAATATTCAATTTCTTATCAAAATTAAAATTCAGCAGATTTTTCCCAAGGGCAACCGTTCTGTAGAGCACATGTGCATGAAGTTCAGACACATTTTTTAAGCATCAAGCAATGAAAGACTACCATTTAGGAATTAATGATTTATGTTACATATATGGCTGAAAAAAAGGTTTCCTTTGCTGCATTTTTTTTTCTGTATTGCATATGCACAGTTCATGTTTATGAATGAGTTTAAAACAAATGTTAGTAGTGCATTGAAAAAAACTGAAAAGAAGAAAGTTGCTGTTATTCTAAGTCTTCGGGGCTAAATACCTCAAATACATCCTTTTAATAGAAATGGGTTTTTTAATAGACTTTAGAAGCTGTGGGTATCAGTGATGAATTACACTGTGGGCTTCTTTGCAAAGTCATCTTCATTTCTTCCACATATTTACTTTTGTATTTTGATACTACTGAGTTAGGATTTTCTATGTGTAAAGCTCATGTCTGGGGAATTGATCTTCAGGGGAGTACTAGTGCAAGACAGGGCCATGTCTGTTAATTAGCAGAAAGCAGGTAGATATCATAACTGTAAGTTAGAAAGTATTACAAATTATCCCCTGAGAAAACCTTTTATATGAATGATGGGGAAAAATGTAAAATAACAAAATTTTCTTTATGGTCTTTCTCTTTTAGATTTAGCTGTTGGAGTAATGATGGACAATGCATAAATCACTAAATGGGTAGTGCCGTGAGACTCCTAAAATATCCATGGTTTAGTGAGAGAAGTTAAAGACAAAGACAGACTGAAATAGTTGTGCACTTCCATTTTTTTTATTTTAAACTGAATCTTCTGTTTCATTACCACATGATTTCCAGTATTTGATATCCATCCACTGGAAACAGCAGAAGCTGCTCTTATTTCAAAGCAGTTCCTTGCTGCCTGTTACCTTTTCGGTGTTCACAAAAGGTTCACAAAGTCTTGTATGTTGCATATGTTCTCTGAGTGAAGATGTATTATCTGGTGGTTTATTGCTTTTAACACTTCCCAGTGCAATACCTATCACACTTTTCTTAATTAACTTAATCTGATTATGTTTGTCAGATATAGGAAAATAACACCATATCTAATCAGGTAAATGTGAAGCACTTTTAAATTTTAGTAATTTCTGTTTCCTAACTTTCGTTTTGCCAACCACAACAGAATTCATCTCACTTAACCTCAGGGTTGATAAATTGATTGTTTAATCTTAGCTCCATCTAGAGACAATGAAAAGAGATAGAAATGTTTCAGAGTAATTTCTTCTGCCTATTCATGTAGTTAGAGTTGCTTCTCTCAGTAAAGGAAGGTCCTGTTAAGCTACATAGGTATGTTGTGGACCAACCTTGGCTGGCTTCCAAACCTAGCTCTAGCTGCTGTCTTAAAGGGTGCTGGGGAGAAAATAAGATAAAAAACTTGAGATAAGGATAGGGAGATCCCTTACCAATTAACGTCAGGATAGGGAGATCTCTTACCAATTAATGTCATGGGAAAAGTAGTCTAAGATTTGGGAGATTTAATTTAGTTTGTTAAAACTAAAACTTAAAATAGATTTGGATAACAGCAAGCAAAAGAACAAAATTTCCACCCTGTTCATTCCCAACTCTCTACTTCCAGTCTCACCCCAACTCACATAAACCTCACTGTCAGTAACAATTCCTCTCTGCCACTCCATCCTCACATCTTCCCCACTGTAGCTGGGGCTCTCTATTTTCCACAACCTTTCAGGAGTATCTAACTTCTCTGGGGTAGGGTGCTCCATGTGTATGCATATCTGCTCTGCCATGGGCTTCCCTACTGCCTGCAGGCATCTTCTTATTGTCTTCCTTCTCTGACCTTGGTGTCTGCAGGGTTGTTTTTTACAGGTTTTGTTCCATCCTCCCTCTGTTAAGTGTTTTAAACCCTTTCTTGAGTACATTTTCTCTGGGGTGTCTCCAGGTCAGCTGTGCCCTGCTGTGGGTGGATTGGATCCAGCTTGAACCATCTGTGTCCAGCACAGGACAGCCCTGGCCTCTCCTCAGAGAACCCCTCTGCAATCCCTTCTGCCAGCAGCTTGACAGCCACACCCCATACAACACAATATCTTGATGGTTAAAGATAAGTAACAGGACAAAGAATTCTGAGAGATGAATTACTTAAGAATGCTTAAAAATGTAGGCCAACTTTTTGGAGGAGACTTTTAAGGACCATAAAACTATACTTGCACGTGTATAGCACATGCAAAGCCCCAAAAGGAACAGATTAAGCCAAGTTTAGAAGTTTTGGTCAATATATTTATTTTGTGTGTAGGTAATTGTTCATATTCAGTTTAGATGTGTATTTTCTTAATTTTTTTATTTATTGATTTAATTATTACTAGTACTATATTTTAGAAACAGTTTAAGGAGCTTAACAGTTTCAGAAGCTCATAACTCAGTTTTTAAGGTCCACAACATAGACCTTAGATAAATTCTTAGTATAGAGTCTTGATTTGTTTGGATATCAAATTAATAACTGAATTATTAAATATACTAGGAAGAAATTCTTTACTGTGAAGTGGATGAGGCACTGAATCAGGTTGCCCAGAGTAGCAAAAAGGGATCAAGGTCAGGTTGGATGGGGCTTTGAGCAACCGGATCTAATATATGTCCTTGGTGATGGCAGGGGGGTTGGAACTACACCATAAAATGATACAATTGTTAAGGTTGAAAACGACCTCTAAGGCTATTGAGTCCAACTATTAGCCTAGCACCAATGTGTTGACCACTAAACCATATCTCGAAGTACCACATTCTTGAACACTTTTTTCCTAATAATTAATCTAAACCCCACCTGGTGCAACTTGAGGACATCCTCTGATCTTCAAGGTCCCTTTCAACGCAAATAATTCTTTGATTCCATGATTCTATGATCTCTGAGGATGAGCAAATTTGGTGTCAGTAATACTGTTTCTTCAAATGGAGTGGAAAAAACATTCAAATTATCATCAGAAAGAAAAGTAATATGTATTATAGAGTTGCTTGACCTTCATAGAGTTTCTGATGTAAGGGCAATGTTAAAAATCATGAAACTGGTGACTAGTACATTCAAAGTTATGGTATAACCTGTTGCCTGTTTAAGAAAACCTGCACTAACACATGATTCTCTAAATAGTTTCCTCACATCCTCAAGAAGGACATTTCCAGAATAAAGACATTTTAGAACAAAAATTCAGCTAAAATATTTTAAATAACTTTAAAAAAAAAAGCATCTGTGGGAAAGAGGACACTGCTGAAGATATCCTCTACTTTCTCATTAAAACAAAACTTTTTTAAAATGTTCTTAATTATTTAGAAATATGTCTTATTCTTTTTGGAATGTATTAAACTCATAAAATATCCCCAACTACTTCCGATGTTAACATAAAATATTATGGAAAATGCTGAATAAATAATAAATTCCTTGCTTTGTTGGTAGTATATTTGCTAGGGAAGACTGGTGATGACAAGTCAAGGTATAAAATATATCCCTCTGCAGTTTTTTTGATATATCCCTCTGCAGGTTTTTTCCTCATCTCTTCCATCTTTAAAAGCAGTATAGAAACAAAAATAAAACAATCATAGGACTAGATGGTTCAAGGAATTACTCATCAGGATCAGAGCCAGTTCTTGCTTTCCTACAAATACAAGTCTATCTTGACTTGCTACCAAAGGTTGTGACTGTATAACAATTCAATGGAATATGCTTATTTGTTACACTTGTGATCTCAGCCTGTGGCATGGCCCTCACATATGAAATCGTTCCATTGCTAGTAATATCAATAAGGTTGTCATGGACTGAATGGTATAGACACAAAATTGATGCGTTTTCCCCTCTGTCTCACAGGACAGTGTGGGAACCTTATGCTGCCATTTCCTATGGTGCATATAAGGAGTAATTCTTTTCTGATGACAAGAGGAAAATGTTTTCATAAACACGAAAATTCACCTGTGTTAAAGTGAAGAAGGGAAGTATGTTGGAGGAAGCTCTGACAGCAAAAGGTAGTACAATAGTGTTACAAACATGACTTCAAAGGGTCTACATTAACAAGTCAGTCTCAAGCAAGAGACCTCTTTTGGAAAGACTTTGGAACGAGTGCAGTCTAGCTGTGTCACATCTCATTTATACATTGGTTTTTTAAGCAACAAACTTCATCAAAAATGTCCTAATTAACTTTATTTTCTACTTTCAGCATGCATTTATAATAGCTGATTTACTCCATTCAGCTTAATACATCTGCTCTTAATTAGTTTCTTGACTTTGGAACTTTCGTAAAACACAGAATTTTACTAAATGCTTTCTGAAAGTTCATGGGATGTGCATATCTCCTTTGTCTAGGTTGACAGCCATATTCTCTGAGAATTCCAATGAGTTAGTGAGTCTTTACCTCCCTTGTCTCTCCTTAGGCCATTTTAAAATAATGGCATTATGCTGGCTTCTCTCCAGTCATCTCAGATTTTACTTGATCTATTTTGAAGAGCAGAACTACATAAAAATGTCTGCCAAAGTTTCTTCAATTTCTCTTAACCCTTATTTCTAGAACCCTTTTGGACATATGCTATTTGGCCATGGCCCAATCAATTTTAGAAGCCATTTCACCTTATGATAACCATATTTGACACATTCTGTAAATATCCTAATTCCTAATCATCCATCTCCATAAATATGATTTCAGATATAGTAAAATACCTACTCTCATCCTTTATAAGGCCTTATAGAACCATTATATAGTATATCCTCAATCCCATTATGTACTCTTCTTAGGGGATAGATTGCAACATGAAAGTTTCTTTCAAGAATAAGGATGTGACCAGAGAACAGGACTGGGCTAGAAAATTGGTTTTCATTCAGAATTTCAATTAATTTTGTGTTTCTTTCCTGCTGAAAGGAGCAAACAGCTTGCAATCAAATTCCAGCTGATAGTTATTTGCTTCTTTAGGACAATTTGATGACCAAAAGATGTTGAGGAGACATTGAGGAGATGTTCTCCTCAAACCTGCAGACTGAAGGTTTGCAGCACCATTAGGGAAGGAAGAAGTACTTTGCTTCTCTGCATAGACATGTCACAATTATCATGATTTTCTCTTGAAAGGACCTCAAGAAGTTAGGTAATCTGTCCTCTTAACCCCAAGTAAAATTGTTTGTGTTTTCTACTCTTAATATCCTTCAGTTGTAGAGATTCCATAACCACCTTGAGCAATCTGTTCAATGCTTATTTAAATTTAACATTTTCAACCTTTCCTTATATTTTTATATCATTCTTAGAAAAAAGATTTAAAAAATAAAGTATGCTACTGCACACATTAAACCAGTTGAAAAACCTCTTAATGTTTCTGTGTGTGAGACACTGATTATGCCTAATAAAAGTTTAGAGACAGAGCCTGGGGCTGATCCTAAACACTTACAAGAACTATTTGATGTGAGTTGTCCCACTGAAATCAAGATGACAGCTGATTATGAATATTTTATATTGTCATCTACCAATGTTTTTTAGCTGTAGAAGCTTTCAGTACTGAGCTGTATGCTAATTCTGAGGTACTTTTATGAATGCAACACCAATCCTAGCTGGATCTTGTGCAGGAAGTGAAACTAGAGCCTTTGAATTTAAAACAAAAAGTTGTTACTGTCTGAGTCACATTCTGAGTTATATCCACTAGAAAGCATTATTAGATTAGGAAATTTCTGCACATGTCTTCTCTTCCTGATCACTGGACAAAGCCTAAAATTATGTTGACATGAATGCTTTAACCTAATGATACATTTTGAACAAAACCAAAGCAATAAAATTCTATTCTTGTTCCAGACATGAGTTGATATCATTTAATGATCTATATCAAATAGCGATCCAACGCAAAATGTCAGAATCAGGGAATCTTGCACTGAGACAAAGTCTCACTTCAGTTACTTCCCTGAGACCACAGGCCAAGACTGACTGCACTGACACCTGTGCATGTATAACAGGTCATCTGGTAAATGCTGACTCAATACTCTCCTCTGACTTTCATGATTATTTTTAAAGAACTTCTGCTTGGGTTTAATAAAGCAAAATGAAGATTTTGGCATTTAAAATCACAGAATCACAGATCACTAGTCTTTTTAAAACATCATTCACCACCTCCCTGGGAAGACCATTCCAGTATTTTATAATTCTTTCCATAAGAAACTTTGTCCTAATATCCCCTATATTTTCCTTGGTGCAGCTCAAGACTGTGTCCTCCTGTCAGTTGCTGCCTGGAGAAAGAGACCAACTCCTACCTGGCTACAGCCACCTTTCAGGGAGTTGTAGAGAGTGAGAAGGTCACCTCTGAGTCTCCTTTTCTCCAGGCTAAATACCCCCAGCTCCCTCAGTCATTCCTCACAGGATTTGTGTTCCATGACCCTCACCAGCCTCGGTGCCTCCTCTGATGTGCTCAAGCATCTCAAAGTCCTTCCTAAAATGCGGAGCTCAGAACTGGACACAGCACTCAAAGTCCTTCCTAAAATGAGGGGCCAGAACTGGACACAGCACTTGAGGTGTGGCCTCACCAGTGCTGAGTACAGGGGAAGAATGACCTCCCTTTAAAGAATGTAATTCAGGTACTGATTGTGAAGATCCACTTCTCCACTTCTTCACACTTGTGTGCGTGATAATTTTAAAGATAATTTTAAAGATAATTTTTAATAGCAGAAATGGTTCCCTGGAATTCCACACTTTCTACAGACACTAATCATTTAGAAAAAATTGCTTCTGCCTCTAAAACTGAAGATTCTAATGGTTACTAAACAAGCAAATTATGATATTCCTTTTTTAAGGTAGGGAAAGGAAGATACACTGAATGATATATACTAAATTCTTCTTGCCTTTTTAGTGATGACAGCTGATAAAAGTACTCTTTTTCTAATTTTTACCCTCTTTTTACTTGTTTATGTCATCTGCTATGTTAAGTCCCAGAGAAGAGGACCACAACAGCATGCTCTTTTGTCTTATGTTGTTTCTATTATAACTTGTATAGGTCTGTGTTACTGACCCAGAGGTTTGCATTGCATTGCAAATTGCAGCCTAAGTCAATGTTATGCTTCCCAATTATATGCTGGAAATCACTTGTCATACTTTAAGAAAAACATGGACAACAGTACTGTCGTGCTCACAGGAGGGGTGGATATATTCTCATTTGCTACATTAAAATTTTAATATTTGTCTAAAAGACAAGGGTATCAGTGCAAACGTACCAGGAAATTTATGTGATCACACACACTGTGTGTCCACACTCAAGATGATCACTTCCATAACCTTCCCTGGTATTGAGGGCAGGCTGACTGCCTGTAGCCTGTAGTTCCTCAGACCCTCTTTCTAATCCTTTTTGTGGATAGACATCATATTTGGTAACCTCCAGTCAACTTGGACCTCCTTGCTTAGTCAGGAGTACTGATAAATATTTGGAAGTGGTTTGATGAGCACTTCCACCAGTTCCCTTAGTACCCTTGGGTAGATCCCATCTGATCCCATAGACTTACTTGTGTCTAAATAACAGCTCACTGACCTTTTGCCTTCTGATGTGGGGGATTCATTCTGTTCCTCATCCCTGTTTTCCAGCTTAGGGGGCTGACCAAGAGGACTGGTCTTACTATTATAGACTGAGACAGAAAAAACATTAAGTACTTCTGCATCTTCCTCAGCAGTTATCATTCTGTCTCCCTCTGTATCCAGTAAAGGATGGAGTTTCTCCTTAACCCTGCTTTTCTTGCTAATGTATTTAGAGAAACATTTTAACTGTCTTTTATGGAAGAGCCAGATAAGTTCTACTTGGGCATTGGTCCTTTTAAATATTTTCTCCCTGCATAACCTCACAATACCCTTCTGAGCTGCCTGTTCCTTCTTCCAAACATCACAAACTCTCTTTTTTCTCCCCAAGTTCCAGCCAAAGTTCTCTGTTCAGCCAGGCTGGTGTATCGCGCTGCCTTGTCTTTTGGGACATAACAATGGCCTGTTCTTCCACCTTCAGGATTTTCTTCTTGAAGAATGTCCAGATTTCCTGCACTCCTTTGACCTTCAGGACTGTCTTCCAGGGGCTCTTTTGACCGGGTTCCTAAACAAGCCAAAGGTCGCCCTTCAGAAATCCAAGGTGGCAGTTCTGCTAACTCCCCTCCTTACTTCTCTGAGAACTGAAATTCTATCATTTAATGAATGGTGTGCCCAAGGTGTCCTCTATCCATCCAAGATCACCACTTAGGACTAAGAAGTTGCTGCTTGATTTTATAGAGAGTGTTGTTATGCTTCTTTGTTCTTTGTTGGGGTCCTCAAAAACACCTGTTTGGTCAAGTGTCTAGAACCTTCAAGGCTGGTAAGGAAGGGAGTAATTGGCCTGGCACACAGGAATCTTGAGACTGGTACTGAGTAGAATTAGAAATACATTTTATTTTCTTTTTCTACTTGGTTTACGGGATCTTCAGCCTAATAGTGAGAAAATGAAGAGTGACCCAGTTGGTCACAGAGAATGGCTGCTTGCTTTATAAACTAATGTAAATTATACTAACCACATTACCAGGGGTGTGGAGCAGGGGCATACTGGTCACATATGGACTCTCCTTGGGTCCTAGCATTGATGAAAAGAATTTTCTTCAGGTAGAAGACAGACATTGCAAATTACCATCCCAAGCTTTTTGGCAGGAGGAATCATATGCTTAAGATAATGATTTCTTCTTAGTCATTTGCATTACATTGAGATAATTTTTATACCTTTTAGACAGTAGAATATTTTGATTTGTTATTTTCTTCATTGACTTGCAATTTGATATAATAGCTTAATTTAGTATGTGTGTTCTGCTTTAAATGCATTGGGTATTTGTTCTTTGTTGTCTTTCATCTGTCTGTTTGGTTTTTTTTAATTATTTTTATTTTATTTTTTTACCAAAAATCAGACTATCAAAACATAACACTATCTTCTCTTGGACCACTGGATGTTGTGGGCTGAGAGTTGCTGCTTACTTCTTAATATGAAATAATTAGTCAGAGCCATAAATAATACAAAAAAAGATTTTGCCAGTAAATTTGGCAGGATATTTGGATGTCTTCTCTTTTTACAGTACACTGAGGAATAAATTAAATTTTGTAGTGCTTGTAAATAATTCATAGCAAGCTAACTGAGGGCATAAAGTATTTGTTGTTGTTGTTGTTGTTTGTTTGGATTTGTTTGGTTTTTGTTGTTGTTGTGGGGTGTTTTTTTTGTTTGTTTGTTTGTTTTTTTGGTTTTTTTTTGTTTTGTTTTGTTTTGTTTTGTTTTGTTTTGTTTTTTGGTGTTTTTTTTGTTTGTTTTTGTTTTTGTTTTTGTTTTTGTTGTTTTTTTTTTTTCCTGAAAGAATAAATATCTTAATTGGAATCTGAAATTCATTTGGAACCTTACTTACTGAGTAAGTTGTTGTAATGTCTGGATTAACTGTTATTTCTTAAAAAATAACAAAACAAAAACCAAACCAACCATGAGAAGAGTTTTAAGATTGTTGGGACAAAATGGTAGAAAGACAAGATTAAGAATAGTAGTGGACATTATTTTTGTCTAATTCACTAATCTTTAAAATGATCCAAATATCTCATGAGAGACAGTATATCTTCATACTATTTTTACTACCTTCACTGAATGAGGAAATCTGACAAAATTTCTTATATAAATCACATTTACATCTGAAAACATAAAATTTGCTCATTCAACATCTGTGTTGAAAATACTGGAAGGATTATGTCTGAAGGAGGCCTTCAGGCTTCTGCAACTTCAGCAGTTATTTAACAGCATTGTGTACTTTATCTTGTCTTTGACTCCTGCTAAGAAGATGTGCATTTGATTTGTTCCTATTAGGCTCATGAACAGTATAGGAAAAATGTCAAATTTACAACAATAAAATTCATTTAGTTGGGTACACAGTCATTCATCTTAATTATGTCTGACACCTTCACCATTATAAAATCAGTTTCCCAGAAGAAGAGAAACTCACATTCTGTCTCCTTTAGGAATCCTTCATTGAAGGAGACTAGTTATTTCAGTCGTCTGAGGAAGCTAATAGCATAGTCGAAGCGTCAGGGAAAAAAAAATATTCATCAAGGGCAGGGAAATACTACACTGTCATGCATGATAACCATAATTCCTAACCAAACTTCTTTTTTGGAGGGTAGTTGTTACGATATGGTTTAAACCCAGAAGAGCAAAGAAAATTAAGTCTGTGTATAAAATAGAAAAAAACCTCTGAAGATTCAAAATTTACACAAGAAATGTGATTAGAACCAAACAAGGTTAGATGCTGGTGCCAAAAAATTATGTATTTTATTTAATAGTAAAAGAGGCAGAGAGAAAGAAAGAGAAGAAAAGAAGTGTGTGTGGGGGTGGGGGGACAGGAGAGAGTGACAGGGGTTAGGTGGAAGCATATCATCCTTCTGAGAGTCCCAGTGATGTCTCCTTGGTCCCCTCCATCTGTTCTTGATGGTAAGGGTCCCCTGTGGCCGTCTCGCAGTGCCACACTTCCACACACCCCACCACACTGCCACACGTTGAAGAGTAAAGAATTTTGCAGGTTTATGGACACTTTGGGAAGGTGGGAAGGCCCAGGTGCCTCCTCTGCAGGGGGCCCTTGCAAGACTGAGGGTCTATTACATCATCTCATGTCTCTGGTGCAGGGCCTGGGGACCCCTTAGGGGGCCCTTTGATGAGCCCTCTGCTGTGGATAATCTTTTCCCGGGTGAAGGGCCCTTAGCTGGGCTCCTCTGCACACGGAGGATGGGCAGCCAATGCCTCTGACATCAGGTTTTCCAACACTCCCCCAAAACCTCTCTCCCGCCACTCTTTGGTGGAGGGTCTGTTGGAGCCTGGCAGCTGATAGCCTTGGGGCTGCCATCTCCTCCCTGAAGGTGCCAAACCTGTGCTTGGTAAATGTCCGTAACCCTGAGTTGTCATTTTATCCTCATCAGAGAATGGTGTAAAGCCTCAGTCAGGAGACCTATTCATGACACTGTGGTCTTCTAGGCAGCTTTTGTAATACAGTTTTAAAAGTCCTTCATAAAAATGTTTAAGTCATAAACTATATTTCAGTCTCTGACAGTAGTAGACTGTAGCATGTAAGATTTTGAAGCAGATGTATAAAATTTAACAGAAGGCAATGGTTTACACCTTTTGCCTTCATTGAAATGAACAATAGCTTGACAGTAAACTCAGTGAAAAACTATATTAGACAATAATTTATTTTTCTGAAGTATATTTTATTTATATTATGCAAGGAAAGAAGACAATGAAACCGCTAAAGAAAACCTCTAAGCATCTTGATCGCCTTAATAGGATACTAGTTATAACCAAATTAAGACACATTATCATATGCATAATATGAAATTAAATAGTTTTTTACCTTAACAAACAAATAATGAAATAAAACTATTATTACTGCAACCATCAATAATGTAGAATTGTCACATCGTAGCACTTACACAATGAATATTTTGCTATTCACAAAAGTAAGACTGCTAAGTCAGATGCCGTATCAGATGAGGCAGTAAATATGACCTTTGTCTTTTGAACAGAAAGGCTTTTCGCAAAGATAATTATACAGGAGGTTGGAAGATCTTAATTTAAAACTTTGACAATTTGTGGAGGAGAGAAGATCTAATGCAAATTTGAATCTTAATAAATGCTGTAATACAGCTACATACATAATATTTATAAACATTAGACTACAAAATTTCTGTAAATATATCACCTCACTCAAAACATTTACAAGAAAACATTCAGAAGAGTACTAGGAATAAAAACTTCACTGGTATTATACTGCCCTCATGTCAGAGGTGATCATGGTTAAGCCTTTTTCCTACAGAGACAAACCAAAAGAAAAATATCTCCTGCTTTTTTCTTTCTCTGCTTTACATTTCTGTAGAATAAAAGTTTATTTTAATCAATTTATTCAGGGAGATGAGTGAAAATTATCTGTAAATTATTTTGTTTATTAAGAGATAGAGTGGTTCTGAAATGACAGAAAGTTGAAGCTGAATATGCCTCAGTATGCCATCAGTAGATTAACTATTTTTCATTCTGTCCCTTACCTCTATGCTCTTTGAGGCAAAGACCATCTGTTGACATGTAAACAAAGTAGTTTCATAACTTGATACATACATTGTAGTAGTATTCAGAATGATGATGATGATGATGATGATGATGATACAACTAAGCCAGGCTCTGAAAAAATTCAGTGCCCTAATATAGACAACCGTAATGAGAGGATTGGGCTACATTTCAGTAACAATGATGGCATAGTAGTTGCCAGTGAGCTCGTAACTGCTTCATTACCCATGCTTGACCCCTTGTGATGAATATGCTGAGCCATGACAGATTCAGATGGCAAGGGAACAAGCAAATTAATTACTTTCCCAAATTAAATTTTTCATCAGAATTGTAATGAAAAATAAAAAATGCCACTAGGGGTTGAAAATGCCCAAACTAAGTGCCAAATTCTGATCTACTGTCAATTGAATTGCTCCGGCTTCATAGTGAACTGAAATGTAAATGTTTCCTCAGGCACAGAGAAATATATTTGACTTTCTTCACATATGATCATTCTAGTCAGTAGCTCTACTGTCACGTGTAAGGCATTATTTCTAAGGATAAGCTTACTTAATGAGTACTTACCTGGGCTTTTTTGTGAAGTCAAAATAGAGCTTCATTCAAGAGTACCAAAACATTTAGATAACTTTGAATTAACTTTACATTTTCTTTTTAAAATGGCCTAACAAAACAGATCTATTTTAAATACTCCTCAAATTAAATGAGATTTACATTTCACTGAAATAATATTTTAATATTTTTCTTTCCATAAGTGGGTAACATGGTATATTTCTGTTCTTCTGAAGATGTCAACTATTGCAGCTGTTTCCGGTGGTCAATTGGTACTTTGAATGGCTAACAAGCTAACAGGAAGTAATCTTATCCTTAAGTTCATCAGGAAAATAAAAGCAAGAACAAAAGCAAAACAAACAAAAAGACCCCCAGCAAACAAACAAACAAACAAAAAATTAAACATGAAAAACAACCAAAACCAAAAAATCCACAATCCAAATCAGCATAAAACAGATAATCAGAAAATTTGTGGTATGAATTTGTCTTATTGGAAACAGTAACTTTAAGAAGCTATTGACAGACAAGATGGAGTTTTTAAGACAAATCACTGAACTACAGTAATCTGAAGATGAAATTTACAGTGGTTCTATCTAAACTGTTGAAATCTAAAATATTATCAAACTAAATCTAAAAGTATACTCCAGTCATGTTCTGATGGTCTCTAATCAGGTTCTGACCCTACATTTGGAATTCATAAACTCCATTTCATCTTCTTTTATATGGGCAAACCTCAGTTCCTATAAAAGGAAAAGTCTGATGGAAAGACTCTTCTGGTATATCCAGCTTACCCCCAAAGTAAATAACCAGGCAAGTAATAGTCAGAGGTAAACAGCAGTGCAGATAGTAAAGTTTAACTTTTTTCACAGGCATCACATGGATTCTGGACAATTACTTTAGATTACTTCAGTGACACTAAAGCTAAGTGGGATGTATTGCATATAAGTGCTTGGTTTGTACCTAGCTCAAGATACAGGAAGTAAAAGCTTCTTTTCACATATTTAAGATTCAGTTTCCCAACTCTATACTATCTTTCATCTTTTTACAACCATCTATGTGAGATAAAGTGCATTCAATTGCATTAATATAGTACATGGAAGAATCAAGTTTCAATTTTGATAAGGACCTTGGTACACAACAGTTCTAATAGTGGTTAAGAAAATGTAAGCAAACACTAACAAATTTTAGATTTTGAATTACAACATAACCCACCAAAAATTTCATCTTCAAAATGTAAAAAATTCAACAACACACCAGACAGCTGAATTCTCGCTCTGTCATTTTGTAAAAAATTGAAGCTGCCAAGATTTACATTTGTACATGTGTAGCTCAAAACCTAGAGATGGTGTGTTTCTGTCTAACGAATCAGGACACTTAACATATGCTACCCTATGTGTAAATACTGGTCTCTTTCTTGTCCTTCTGCTTGTAGAGCACAAATTAACTAGACTTTTCTCTCTAAAAGACTACAGTAAAACTCATCCAAAGTGATGGTCTGTGATTTACCTTGACATCAGAGAAGAAAAATGTGCATTTTTAAATACACTAGTGATGATTCCTTTACCTTTAGATTAATAATACCTTGCATATTGCAAGCCATTAGACATTTGAAACCTATAGGATATCTGTGAAACCATTCTCCATTAGAAAATAAAATCTTACAAACATAACTTGGAGTCTTTCTAGTCATTGAAATTATGTTTCTGTGCTGAGGGTCTTTAAGGTTCCAATAATGTTCTGATTCACCTACTAAGCTCAAACTATGTACTAAATTTTGCTTAATTGTAGATCTTTTGCTGTTTGCTTGCTGCAGGTATGGTATTAAGAATATTTCTTTCTTTATATGTAAGAAATGTACTGAACAAATACAAGTGCTGTTCCTGGGAGAAAAGGTTTGAAAAGACATGCAATGACACACAGTTTTGTAAAGCTAATCCATACTAGGCAATTTGGTAGATGAGGAAGAGTAGTTGTTCTGTGAACAAATATAGAATAGTGGAAAAAATCAGCATGACTTTTGGAAAATTATTTCTTGCCATACATTCCTTGTCAAATAGTCAACAAGTTTGTGAATAGGGGTCAATCCCACTGACATATATTGTTAGATTACCAAAGGTCTTTTGACAGGGAAATAGAAAAACTTTAGATGAAAATAGAAGTTTTGGCATGATTAAGAGATAGGAAATAGAATGTAAAGATAAATGATCAATTTTCATAGTGGTTGGAGTTCACAGGGAAGAGCCCCATGAAACTGTGGCAGATATGCTGATGTGACCTTTGACAACAGTGAAATGACAAATTTTCTGATGTTATTGTGTTATTCATTTTAGCAAGTACAAAGACAGTCTGTGAATAATCATGAAAAGTTCTTACAATGCTGGTGGGCAATAAATTCATTAAACCAAAATATAGAAATAAATAAACATATCACATTGCATAAAAAATTATGTGTTCTCAGCTGATAATTGTGACTCAAATCTGGGGGTAAAGGTAAATTGTTCCATATGAATATCTGCTCACTATTTAGTAGCAGTAAATAACAAGCAGATGATTATACTGTTAAGAATTATTTGAAAGTAATAGACAACTACTATATTAGACTGTAAAGAATTAGGTCACTATATGAATGAAAATACCAGATTTCTAAATTTAAAAAAAGTACACTAAATTGGAAGGCCTCAGAAAAACAGAAATAAAGGTAGTGCATTAAATCAGTCTGAGATGGAATAACTAAGCCACAGCTAAGTAAATTTTGGTTCTTTTTTATGAGTAAAATATGTGCAAAGGAGAACCTGACAGAGGTTTATAGGGTCAAGGGGGGTGTGAAAATTATGGGAAAGGGGGCAAGGAGGATAGGGATTGATTTTCCATTATTTTTTTCAGCACAAGATTGAAGGCACATTAGAACAAGCCAGGAGGACACTGGCTTAAAACAGAAGGACACAATGCTTCAAGCAATGGGTTGTCAAGCTGTCTTTTCTCTAGGAAACTGTACCTGTTAAAAGTTTAACAAATTTGACAGAGACTGACAATTACTGGAAGAACAATTGAAGAACCTCTTAAGTGCTTGGCGAATCCCTGGTATTAACTAGTTTAACATCCTTGTTCAATCATGGTCAGCTACCTTAGTTTGCTCAGGACTATATCTCTAATAATGAAGCCTCCACAACTTGTTTGGGAAATCTGATCTTGTGTTTGATCCTGCTCATAGTATTTTCTTATGCTTAAATGGAATTCCGTGTATTTCTATATCTGACAACTGTGTCTTGTCACTGAACAGCTCTAGATACAGTCTGGATGCATCTTTTTTTTACCTCCTCACATGATGAATTTACATGTATTGATAAGAAGATATACAAATGACATCTGTCTTAGGACAATTGAGTACATGAGGGAACAGCCCACCATGGCAATATGACATATGATACTGATGCACAATGGTCACATAATGATAACAGGTAGTCAAAAGTTTACTTAGCACTCTGCCCAAGAATTTCCATACAGGATACAGAACAAGCTTGATTCATTTACCCAAATGTCAATGTTAATAGGCAATTTGAATGTTATTGTTGTGGTGCGCCGCTCTGTCTCTGGGGTCAGCCCTGCTTGGCTTGGCCACCCAGCAACCCTGGCTGTGCTCCAACAGCACCTTTGTGTGGGTTCTTGGCTCTGCAGCACTGTTACCCTCGCTGTCACAGCCGTGGTAAGAAAGAGGGGACTCTCTCAAGGCTTTGTGAGCAGATTTTATTCGGGGAACACAGGGGAAAATTCCTGATCCCAGGCTCAGAGCTTCCCAAGAGAGAGACCCCGAACCTGAGTTGTAGGGGGTTTTTACCAGTACAATTCCAGGGGTGGGTACAAGTTGTAAACCAATAAAACAAAGAAAGGTGGCAAATGCCAACTAAATTACCTAAACAAGAACAAATCAAGCTAAATTGGGGTGGGGTGCTCTGGGTGTCCATCAACCACTGGCTGAACCTCTCGACCTTGAAGATGATTGATGGACAGAGGGGGAAAGATACATTGAAAAGGATGGGTAGGGAATAAGCTTGGGGAGGGACCAATGGAAAACAGTGTCTGGGCAAAGGCCTGGGTTGTCTTGGAAACTCTTATCGACTTCTGATAAGGACAGGGGGCCCTTTACAGTGGCAACTAAAAGTTTACAATGGAAGCTATTATAAAACTTATAAAATAAATCCAAACAATGCTACATGTTATAGGATATTAGAGATATCAGGAAATCTAACAAACGTGACATGGTATTGATGGGAGAACTGTTCCTTTGTGAATCAGAACCTGAAGGCCAAGCACAGTGTTTTGGGTATCTCAAATGTGATTAGACAACTGTGTGTGGGCTGCCAAGTCATTACAGATGAGTTCACCCACAATTTATGTGTTTTCTGGCATCAATCCTTGTATTTAATTATACTTCTTTCGTATTGCACATTTTTCATATTGTAAAATAAAATATATACTAAGTATTAAAAAACATCCTGTTTATTATCTTGACTGTGGAAGTAACACACTCACTGGTAACAGGAAGCATAATTGAAAGACTTCTAAATTCTTTGGAGAAATATTTGCTTTTTTCTGGATAAAAATGTCCAGAAAAAATAATTTGTGTTATTGTAAAGGTCTTTCTTCTGTCTTAGACTGGCACAGAAGTTTCAACCTGTACCTGTATGAGTGTTAATTAAGAAGAAACAATTCAATAATTCAATACTTCTGTCACCAATGCAGATTTCAACAGTTATCAGTCAGACCCATGAAATGACAAACTGTGTCAGACTCACAGAATGACAAATTGTGTCACTGCGATACCTATAGATCAGATTGCAATTTTCTTTCTTTTTACAAATAAGAGTGACTTCTATTTCATCAAGGTAAGGACTTCTAGATTTGGTGTGTCATTACTACTAATATTTTCTTTGCTTTTCTTTTATCTTCAAGTACGTTTTCAATCCAGACATAAAAAATACTAATATTCTGCATATTTTTTTTCATACTTTTGAAATATAACGTATGAATGTAGTACAACTTGTTAAGATCTCCAGGTACTCCTAACAACAGCAAGAATAATGCAAATAAAATACTAGTAATATATTGACATCATATTTATTTAATTTCCTCTTCTTCTGCCTTACCTCAATATGCTGCTGCACATAAACTTTTATTTTTAGGAACTATAAAATAGTTTTATGCAGTGCTATAGGGCCACAGTGTTGAACAGAAACACCTTAATTTGCCGACAAATGAAAAATTCCATTCTGCTTTGTAAAGAGTAATCTGGACATCCTTTAATTCAATGCCAACTCCTGACTTTGTCTATATGCATTTACATTACATTTAGTTTACATTTTCTTTCTTTGAGTGAATTCATAAAATAGCTCAGATTATGTCAGTTACATTTGTTATTCTTTTTGTAAAGCAGTAAGAATATATAGGAACAAAAAAAGGAAAACAAACAACCCCCCTCCATGTGCTAGAGTGTAGAAATCTTGGATTTGCTTGGAAAGGTACATACATGTTCTGACATTATTATACCACTGTGGAAGCTCAGTATAATTGATGAAGCAAGACTGGCATGTAGTTGAAGGCTGTAAACATGACAGTGGGAAAGAAAAAAGGTTTTTTAGGCATAAAATGGATAATCTTAATCAAAGGAAAGCATAGACTGATTACAAGGAACCATTCCAGAATACAGGGCAGCCTTTCAGATTGAAAAATAGTTCATATGGACAGGTGGCACATATTCTGTATTTGAGCTTTTAAAGTCTAACTTGAGCAAAGAATTTTTAACATACACTTTAAAGAAACCAGTAACATCAGAAAGATGGAGAAGATAATTAGAGGTCAGAAAACTGATACTCGCTTAGTTCCCATCCTGATACAATCCAAAAGAAAACTATCCATAATGAGAGAGTACAATAAAAAAGGATATGTGGGAGAGGAACCTCAGCTGTTACGTTAAAATTTCAAGAATTGCTGTACTATGCAAAACCATGTCCTGCAGAAAAAAATCAGAAAAGCTTGATTTCAGTTGTTCCACCACTATTCCATATATTTGCACATTCCATAATCAATACTTAAGGTAATGTGAAAAAAAAAAAAAGAGAATAAAAACCTCCTACTCAAATAGAAACAAAGTCAAATGCTCATTGGTTTTGCATGACTTCTGTCCTTCCTGAGATGTCTGAACAGGAAAACATGCCTGCACTTCTTGTCTGTTGATTTCAGTGATCTGACTTTTGAGTTTAAAGTTTGTTGCCCATCATTATTTAAATACATTTATCATTACCATTTCAATCATATAAAAACAATCCTGCTGACTGAATATTTAGATATTATTTAGTACAAGTCTCCTGGCATGCCATAAGTAGGAGTAGGGGTGTGAATTCTATATTTAGAGTGAATTTTCTACATGAGTTCCTTCACTTTTTGTGTCACTATACCTATAAATTATTACTAATGAAAATTTCCTTCTTTTGGGGAGGTCAAAATATAAGAACATCATAACACACTGCGTTACTTAAAAAGTATTTGATTTTTTAGATAATATGATAACTTTCTTTTCTTACATCTAAATAAAAGAAAACCAAACTATTTCTTATATGCATTAAAAATGCTTTACTTGTATTAATCTGTTTCTGCCTATTATAAACCAGATCTAATAAAAAATGACAAGTGATAGGCAAATTATACCATTCAACAATTTAGTAAGAAAATTGTCAGTCATTTCACAAAAAAGAAATGGTGAATATGGTGTTAATTTGGAGATTATCACTCTATCTTATTATCACACAGTCACATCTCTTGTTTCCAATTACTCATTAGGTAAAAAATGTTCCTTGGTTAACTCAGTCTTTTGTTAGGATTGTGTGATCCAGTGCTTGATATTGAAATCTGTGGTCAAAAACAGGCTAATATCAATCAAATTATAATTTGTACAAACCAATCATTATTTTCTTTGTGTATAGTATAGAAGAAATGATAGTATTTTTTCTAATTATATAGATCTTAAGGAAAATAAAATATGAAGATTGTTTTATGCAGTTTCGACATTAATTTCAATGCTTGATTGTATTTGTGATCTACTTTCAAAACAAACGTAAGTGAGTTTAAAAGTAGATGGAAGAAAAAGAATTCTTAACTGGTGATCAGTGATGTGTACTTACTGGCCACTATGCCAATGTTAGCTTATTAACATTTTATAACACTAAAAATTCAACAGTATAGAATGAGGCCTTAGATACAGAGAGTTTTAATTTTAAACCAATTATTTTTTTTCTGTTATGTGGATTTCAAGCATTAAAAAAATCACTATGATTATGCAGTCACAGAATCATAGAACTGTTAGGGTTGGGAAGGACCTCTGGAAATAATTCAGTCCAAACCCCCTGCCAAGGCAGGGTCACCTAGAGCAGGTGACACAGGAACACATCCAGGTGTGTTTTGAATGTCTCTAGAGGGGGAAACTCCACAGCCTCCCTGGACAGCCTGTTGAGTGCTCTGCCACCCTCAATGAAAACAAGTTTTTCCTCATGTTGAGATGGATCTTTTTGTGGTTTTGTTTATGGCCAGTTTTCCTCATCCTTTTACTGGGCACCACTGAAAAATGTCTGGCACCATCCTCTTGGCCCCTGCCTTTGAGATATTTATGCATAATGATGAAATCCCCTCTTAGTCTTTTTTTTTCTAGATGAAAAGAAGCACAGTAGTGATAGGCTATATTCTAGAAAATAATTTCCTATCTGGACTGAAAATCTGTGAGCCAAGTTTTAGCTTAGGGTATTTTTGCTGTAAGAATAAACCTTTGAAAAGAGAGCTTCTGTGAAGAATGCTCACCTTACTTTTATTTAAATCTCAGGACAATATAGAAGATACACAAAGATATATACCAGACCTATATTCAACCAAACTGAGATTAGGGATTTTAATTAAAAGTGTAAGTGAAGCAATTAAATTCAGGAGAATTTAATTCAGGTCCCATATTTTTTAATTATGAGGATATATAACTTTCACAATTACACTTTTCAGCTAGACAAAGAACAAGCAATTTTTATTTATTTTAAGCAACAAATTTTCTGTCTTAATTCTATGGTAAGAATTGTGAGGCTGTTTAATAGATAGCAGGTTTTTTTTTTTTGTTTTTTGTTTTTTGTTTTTTTTTTTTTTTTTTTTTTTTTTTTTGGGGGGGGGGGGTTTTTAAGTGTTGTTTTTTTTTTTTTTTTTTTTTTTTTTTTTTTTTTTTTTGTTTGTTTGTTTGTTTGTTTGTGTTTTTTTTGTTTGTTTGTTTGTTTTGTTTTGTTTTGTTTTTTTTGTGGGGGGGCATTAAATGGATTGGCCAATTTTGTCATTCCAATTCCATTTGTACTGAATGAGTCACTTTATTGTAACAAAGTGAGGCCTTTCAGTGCTAAAGCTTTACCTATTGTTACCCTTCCAAAGTTTGAAAACACAGCTTTTGAGATTAAAGTATTTTTCATTCTGTCATTTGGCAGTTGATAGACTGGACTTGCCCCTCTCTTTAAAGTGGGATATTGTTGGTTCATTAAACAGATAATGAAACTGAAAAAAAAAAAAAAAATCACCATTGAAATAACCTGATTTTTTTTTCTACATAGCTAGGTGATTTTCACTTCCTCAGGCCATTACACTTTCTTTGGATTACTTTTCAAAGATAGTCTTTGTCTTTTTCTGTACCTTATTGAAGTTTGGGCTACATTTTGTACTTAACTGTATTGTAATAATATCTATTCCTGATGTAGTGATATAAAATCCTATCAAATAAATAAATCAATTAATATTTAAAGTTTTCCTTGACAGAGATGTATTTTCCAACTAGAAATATAGCTCCAATGCACATATAAGTCCTAATATTCAAGGGCATTTATTTGGCTTATTAAAGGGCTTTGAGAAACAAGTGAGAACCAGGAGACTTTAGCCTTTTGTGTTGTTTTAATATATGTGAAAGGCTAGTCCAGCAAAGTATGCTACATCATCCAGGGGTTTTAACAGCAGTCCAATCAGTTTTAAGCTTTGCTTAGTCAATAAAAAAGTATTGATTGAAAGATGGATTTTCTAATTTGTGGAGCAATGCAGTAATTGGATAATAACAGGTTCCCACTGTAAGATTTTTATGAGGATATCACTTTATCTTTAAGCTGAATTTCCTTCACATGGCTGATTTAAACTCAGGGTAATTTTAAATCTTCTATATAATTGTAACAATAAACTGTTGAGTATAAATATGTATCCAAACACAATCATAGTAGATGTAAAATGTTCTATTGTCAATGACCCATGGACAAATACCAATGAGCTCAATGAGCTGTAAGTCAATATTGGCTTTATATTCATTAGATGATAACATTCTACAGACATTGTGTTGAGCACTAAACTGTGATACTTGCTGAATAACATTAATGGCTTATACTTAAAGATTATATGACATAGCTCCCATTTAAAATTGAGCTTAGCTGTGCATTGGTACATCATAGACCCAAAGTAAGTTTTGTGTTACTGAAACACAGCAAAATGTATACAGCCATAAGACTACATTGCATCATTTTAATGATGATTGTTCAGTGTTTCACTTACCCAGAAGGAAATTTATTTTGTGTCTTCTTCTTGATCAGGAAGAAACAAAAAATATGTGTGGATGATGTCACCAGGCTTTGGTGCAAAAGGAACTTCTATATGAATATCAGTACTGGACAGAGATCTTTTATAAGAAACATATCTCATTTAATGTAAGACTCAGTACTACATATGTTATTTGGAAAAATAGTGGGTAGTTCTGTGCTTTAACAGTCAAAATATAATAGAAGAGCACAAAGCAGTACTCTGCAATATTCTGTACAAGCAAATTATCTGCATTAATTAAAAATAGAGTTTAGCAAGCTTAAGAGAGAAACTCTATTAAAAAAGGGAGTATTCTTAAATTTAGAAATTAAGTAATCCAGAACATCCATACTGAGTGCTGCTTTGTCCTCTTCTATTGTATTTCCTCAAGCTGGTAGCAAAAGGAAGTTGAGTTTCTGAAGCAGGACTTTCCCCTTCTGAACTCATGCTAGCTGTGACCAATTGATAGTCTTTTACAACCCAAATCATGGTTTAAGGCAGTACAACTAAAATAGAAATATACCTTTGACGATACTTTTATATTGGATATCTTAATTTCTAAACCAAAGAATGGTCCATTTTTAAAAATATAGTTTCTTACCTAAGCTTGTTAAATTCCCTCTTCAATTAATGTAGGTAGTTTGCTTGTACTTACCTGTACAGAAGATCATTCCAAAATTTACTTCTACCTTTTTTTTCTTTTTGGTAGAGAATTACTTTCAATCTGCATTTCTTATAACTATCCTTCTACTGTTATAATAGTATTATTATTCCTTTTTTAATAATTTAAATAGTTGTTTTTCATCCTAGAAATATATCACAAAACCAACAAAATGGTTGAGGTTGAAAGGGATCTCTGGAGGTCATCTTGCCCAATCCCTCTGCTCAAGTAGGGCCACCTATAACACACTACCCAGGGTCACATGTAGATAAATTTTGAAAATGTCCAAGGAAGCAGTCTCCCTGTCTGGGCAACCTGTCCTGGTCCTCAGTCACCATCACAGTTCAAAGGTTATTAGCTTATGTTCAGACTGCACCTCCTGTGTTTGAGTTTGTGCCCATTGCCCCTTGTCCTGTCATTGAAACAACAGAAAGAGCCAGGCTCCTTCTTCTTACTCCCTTCCTTTAGGTATTTATTTGCACTGATAAGATCCCCACTTTCTCTAGTGACAAATATCTTGATCAGATTTTATAGAGATGATTTGTCTCATCTCTACATTTGCTTGTTGTGCTAAAAAAAGCAAAAGTATTTTAAAGTCTCTTCTTAAAATAATCATAATTAAATTATCCCTTACCTTTACCACAGATGAGTGAACTATTTTTTCCTCTTGTGAAGGTCTGTGCCCTTTGTACACAATTGTAAGCTTGTGTAAGCAAGCAATAAGTCAGAGTTAACATGCATTACTACCTAATCTAGAAACTTTAAACTTAGAGAAATTTTTGTCTCTTAATTGATCTTATATTTGAACATAGATATATGATGTCAAAATATTAATAGACTGAAATACCTATATTTCATTTTTAAAATTATGTGATTATTTCAGTAGGGATGTATACCTTATGAAAATAACAGCAACAGGACAACTTTATTCATATATTTTCTTCTTGACCCCTCCAGCCTATGGGTTAGAACACTTCTTTGCTTTTTTAGACAAAAAAAAATGGAAACCAAAGCTGAAACTAGTTGAAATTTTAAGTGTTATTTTATTCATGGCACAATAATATATTAATGATTCTAAGGCATATAAGTGGTACACTCTAATAGAGAGTAGTGTAAATTTGATATTGAAGGATTGTTTAACTAAGTATATGGAGAAAATTATGTTTTCTTTTAGTATTTGTGAAAGAATTAACATAAAAGAGGACAAAGTCAGAATAAGTAGTTAAATTACAAATTCAAAGTAGTTATCACATTACAGAACTTTTCTGATTTTTTTTCAGTACTTTCCCAATTGCTGTGTTACCTGCTCCTTTTCCTTGTGCTGTGTATTCCTTACAGAATCAAATTGTCTTTTTAGAATTCCTTACACAGGCTAGATTTCTATTGTTAGATAAGATCTGAATCTGCTCAGGGACCAGATGTAGCAGGGAATCTCACCCCTCACAAGTTTATCTGTTGTTACTTAACTTGTCAGATAACTCAAGCAGGACAAGCTGTCTTGTAGTGAGTTATTTTTGCACCCCGGGGTTAACTCCGGGGTTAAATCTCCTAGCTGCCAATGAACATCTTACTGTAGAAGTGAGGACTGGGAAGATAAGTCAGATTTCTGACTGACAGACCCCTCACTTTATGACCATAAAAGCCACTCCAAACTTTCACAAAGCAGAAACCTGTACATTTCCCTGGGACTTGTGGAGTTTCTCCCTTGAGTAGGGATGCCTGGAGTTACTGCTGCCCAGGGATTAAGTGAAGAAATCTGTGCACTTTATTGTAATTTCAGTGGTAAATTACATTTGACTCCTAATCAATGCTATTTCTTTTGCTAGCTTTAATATAGCTATATCCCTTGATACAGTGCACTGTTTTATGTTATATTGTGATCTACTATACTTTAGTTTTATACT
>WEIU01023475.1:11729-25951 GCA_013389925.1 Aegithalos caudatus
TAAAAAAAAAAAAATGCAAAGTGCTAGTAAACCCTTTATGTGGGAAATTAATGTCTAGATGGCATTCTGACAGTGCTGGCTACTACCCTTTCATACTTGGATGTACTTCATTCAGGTTCAGTGTTGTACTGTGCTTAGACGCTTGCCAAATTATTATTTAAAACTTGATCTTGTGCAAGAATAAAACAGACTCAGAATTTTGGTGGGTTTATTTTGTAACGCAATATGGAAAACCCACAAATTAGTGTTAAAATAGCATCAACAGCTAGAATTACCTGCAAGGATTTACTCAGTAGAGACTGATGACCAGAACAACTGAAATTCAAACATGTAATTCTTCAAGGATTTCACAGGACCATGTGTTTCTATCAGACCTATGGAATCAGTAAGACCTTGATCACGGGTCTCAAAATTTCACATTCAAATCCCTGTATTGAGAGAAAAACCACTGACAGAGGACTAGGGTAGTGATTTATGCTGTGGTAGTGACTGCTAATTAGTTAATGCCATAATTCTTATNATTTTACTTGCAGTGGGGCTCTTTAATCCAGTCAGTATGTAAGATGTCTTATGTCACTGAAATTTTAAAAGCACAGTTAAAAGAACTTTGGCCAGGTAAAGGGACAAGCCTTTAGTTCATTAAAAAGTCTGGGTGGAAAAAAAGTTCCTCTGGCTTTTCTAGGAAATATTGACTTCATCTGGCTTGGCTTTGCAAGAGCTAAATATAGGTACATCATAGAAAGCAGAACTGTGCTAATACGGGTTTTGTTTTCCCTTTTAACAAAATATGTTCAATCTGGCTCAAACAAAGTATTGTGAAAAACCCTTACAAACCAAAGGAAGTTCTGTATGATCCTCAAAGGAATGTGTTGGCAAGCAGTAGCTTATAAAGAGTTCAACAGTGCAAATCCACAGGCAAATTTCATGATGAAATTATAAGCTATTTTAGTTCTTGTGGCATAAAAATGCTGGTTTGCAGAGGGGTTGGAGTTTGACCCATACTTAGAGAAGATACCATGGTTCTCAATTCTATCACATGTTTGGGCCATTCACTTTAAAGAATGATAATGACTGCACAAAGCAGAACATAAGGTTTCAACCAACTGGCTAGAAAAGTAATCTATTGACTCTCTTTGATGGGGTCATAAGCTGAAGACATTCTAGTCCTTTAGCCTACATATGGTATAAATAATTCTGCATGCTATTCTTGGCATATGTGATAATGATGCTATGTATTTATCTAAGAGAAGATAAACTTTAATTCCTGTTCTAAACCACAACAAACTAAGGTACAACTTCATCATCAGCTTTTACACATATGAAGACTGTGCCTTCATAGCCAAATGTTTATGATATTAAATTTTCTGAATACCAGAAAGGTTAAGACATGTATTGCTTTGGGCACAGCACTGGGAATAAAAGGGCTATTAACCATTAACCCCATTAACCATTTCACTAAATATGCGCTACATGAGACATCTTTATATAGTGACTGAATTACAAAGAGCCTCATCTCAAGTAAACTATAGTCTGCTTTTATTTTTTCATTGCAATTACCATGCATTCTGCATCCATTTGAGACACTAGCTGCCTGTTTGACCTTGGAGTCTTGTAGCTGTTAAGTACTTCAACTAACAATACCACTTTTTGCTTCTGCTGCTGAGAGCTAAATCAAGAATGGAAATATAAGACTCCTATATCTACTTGGTGTTTGTAACCCGTTAGTTGTTCAATATATACGTTTTTATATATCCAAGTTAGCAGAAAACACAGATTTTTGTAGCCATCTAGAGGAGTTTTATATTCCACCCTCCAGAAGTAAATGCTTATATATTTTCAAGAAGAATAGTAAGGCCCAGCATGGAATATTCTAGCTTGACCTGACCATCAAAGCTATGTAACACATTCTGGAACTAGAGATTCCTCAGCAGCACTTTCATAACTTTGCAGTCTGCATGTGAAATTTTATGCAGATTAATGGCAGGCAGGGGCTTCCAGAAAGTCACCTCTTGATGAATTAATTATTAATTTCCCAGTTTTCTTCTATCACCCAAATACAAGAATTTAGTGTTGTTTTACATACTTTAGATTTAGAAACCTTATCTTTTTAGTCTAACTTGAAAAAAACATATTTAACTGCAAGGCTTAGCTGTTCTTGGCAGCTGACCATAAACTATCAGAACCAATAAATATACATGTTAAAACTCAATGACTGTAGCCATCAAAACACTCATTGTAATATTTATACTCTGTAAAACAAGGGAATTATAGAAGCTGTCACTCTTTTTGACAGAAAAAAGACACCATACATGCTGTTTAACTTCAAATATAGTTTAAAAGAAATGGTACACAAAACTATACACATCACACAGTTTAAGCAATGAGTCAAGGGTGAGGAAGACCTTATAATTATTCTCTGCTGCTTTTCAACTGTATTTAGCATATGTACATGCTCTTTTTCTGCACCACTTAAAATTATTTTTTATCTGTGAACTACAAAATTATTCTTGCCATTAACCCTACTTCTAAACTGTCATATGAATCAATTGGGTCTTTTAAATTCAGTACCCTTTAAATAGCTTCAGTGAAGCCTCATATGGCACATATCAACTGCAATCACTTTTTGAGATTTTATACTGAAGAGGGAGTCAAGGCTGAGGAGATTGACTGAGATGATGTGATGAAGGAAGACATTTAAAGAACAGAATGTTTTTTAAGTGAAGTATTTGCGTTGACAATACTTTGGGAACATTATGAACCATTCTATGAAGAAATATGTAATATGGTTCAAATCAAGCAGGCCAGATTGTTAAACATCAAACTGGTATCTATTTTAGCTTTGCAAGAAATGGGAAATTTGCCCACTACTTTTCCACACATTTTCCTTTACATAAAAAATTCTTTCTCATGATAACAGGCAGATAAGAAGTCCACAGTATTACATATCAAATAAAAGCTTGTTTAATAAGTACTGTGGTAATTGAGACACTATAATCATAGTATTGTATCTCTTTTACACTGTAATATCCTTAAATCTTACTATTATGCTCTTTGCATTACTTTGCTACTCTTGCTTTCAGAAGATGATGTTTATTTTCATTTATATATTTACTCTGCCATTTGAGATTTCTTTTGCTCTACAAGTGCAGCACTAGAGCATTATGTACATTAGAGCAGCAAATGACTGTAGACAGGCAGAAGAAGTGAGAAGTCAAGAGGAGCACTGGCAAACTCTGGAACGGGGATGACTAACTTTAGCAATCCCAGCAACAGACTCCCTGTGTGCTGCTACTTTCCCTCCTTCTTTCCTTTGGAATTTGAATTCCTGGTATAATTGCAGTATGTGGGGAAGGTCCCACTGACCAAGGATTGCCTGCATATCTAGAGTTTATTATAATTCCTGTCAAAATAGGAAATAACATTGAACACTGTCTAAATAAACACTATGTCTTCCTGAGCCATGTATTTTTTCCCAGAAATGGTACCAGCCTGAACTGAAAAATCCAAGTGATGAAAGTAAGCAGATAATTATGTCCCTGACTAATTTAATTTGGTTTTAAGTGGCTCATGTCCAACCTTGATTCATCTAGTTTCAGCTTATATCTTGAGGAACTTCACTATCTTAACAGACTGCTGACTACCATGTATTTTCTTCCCATTAAGGTACATTTAGACTGATCAAGTTGTCTCTTCACTGTCTTTTGCAATAAAGCTCTTAAACCTTCTGAACCACTCTTGTCACACTTTTCTGAACTTCCTTGAATCTTTCAACAGCCTTTTTGAAATATGGATGTTACAGCTGCACAAATTTACCAAGACTGCATCCAAAGCATGCTATGTTTACTTAGTCTTCCCCTCAGAAAAAATTTGAAGATTATATTTGCCCTTCTAGCAAGAGCTTATATTTAAGTGATTACTGAACATGGAAAATCAGTGCTTCTCTGTGGCTGCTCTGTGGTATGCAATCTTCTACCTGAAAGTCCTGTGCTTCATTCTTAGCTAGATGAAAGGGTTAAAACAGAACCCCCTTCTCCCCCAAGATTGGTTAGTAAGATCACCTATTATCACCTAGAAAGAGAGGAAAGATTGAGGTTGATCCAGATAACATCCCTGTTAAATAATTTGTTTCTGAGATTTACCTTTGCTCTTTCCAATATTTGGTACCTGTAAAGCTCTGCTAACCTTTCTGACAGGCTGAAATGTACACTAAGCAATGATAGTGAATTTGATGTCCAAGAATATATTCTCTACCCTAGAATTAAGTTAATCATGGTGTTGTGCAATGAAACAGAGTTTGTCTGAAACCATTATTTCTGTTCTAAAATTTTGTATTTTCCAGTCTGATAATCTAAAACAATTTTCAGAGGTATTCCAGAATCAGCCTGATCTGGAAATTAGAATACAGGATCAAGAAGGAAGTGTGTGGGATTCTATGATCTGGTGAGAAAGAATTTGAAAAGAGATACTAAGGGATTACAGATGTGAAATCTGCTGATTTATCTAAATTAATTTAGACAAAATTGAGGCACTCATTTGTGTGGTTGCTTTTAAAGTGGTTAAAGAGTGGTCAAAATTGATTTAGTTTAATTGGGTTAAGCTAAAACTGTTTTAGCCACTTTTAAACTGCTTCAATGTCCACACAAAGCAGTTGAACCTACTTAGCTAAATGGAATTAGAAACTGATTTTGTTAAGCAGGAACAATTCCTATCACACAGATAAGTAACAGAGTTAAAAAGAGAGAGTCGTGAAGATGAGGTTGTAATAAATGGGCATTACAGGATAAATGAATCAACCTTAAAGAGGGATAAAGAGTGAAGGGCTGAATACAAATGAAGATATGAGTAAACAGATATATGGAGTAAGTAGAAAAGAAGGCTGAACAAACACTGGGAAAGAAGAGCGGTTTGACTTTAAACTTCCTAGAGAACAAACAAAAACAGAAAGAGTTAAGACAAAATAAAGATTTTATAAACCATCGTTCTAAGAACAGCCACCTATATCTTGGTCTGGCAAAGCTGCTATTCATTTTTTTCTGAGTAGAGACTGAGTTTCTTACTTGGCTCTAAGAGTGGAAATTTGTTCATTCTTGCCATGTACCCTCTCAATGAACTATTGTAAGAAAACATGGTTATTATGATCTTTTGCTAAGATGCCAGGTGGTAGCACTTAAAACCTCTTGCTATGGGAGTAGAAAGGGGATTTATTTTCATTATTCATGAGAGCCATTTTTAAGGGATAAATAGTAACATGAATGTAGTTGCAAATCAAGTGATAACAAGTGTACTTACTTCTGGTGTTACAAAATGAAATGAGGTGAGGTAGTTACTTAATTTTTTGACAATTTGCTATGAAATTCAGGTATAATGTGGCAACAAAAAGGTACAAGAACACAATATCATTAGCCCCATGACTTTCTAACATTTTGTTGGTGCCATATAGGCAAATCTGGTATCTAATATTGTGCACACAAAGATTAAGTGCTGCTTTGCATTGTAAGCTTCATGTTACATCTGATCTGAAAATTCGGAAATATTGATCCTCATGATTATTTGCTGTTCATGCAATTTTCTGGCATGGACATATTTTTTCCCCTAAAATTCTGGAAAATAAAAGAACAAAAACCCCAAAACAAATCAACAAAAAAACCTATCCAGAAAAAAACCCACAAACAAAAAAACCCCCACAAACTTTAAGAAAATAAAAAATAATAATGCACAACAACATGAAGATAATTTGGCAGCAGTATAATGAAATTAGAGATTTTCAGAATTTAACATTAAAATTAGATAGATAAATCTGACTAGACAGAAGTGGCCCAGTTTTTCAGAATTCCTGAAAATGAAAATTTACTCTTGAGACTATGGTAGCCTCTCTCAATCAAATAGATAAATCTAGACTGAGTAACAAGGAGACTGAAAACAGTATTTTAAAAATACAACCACAACTCATTTACTATTTCTTCCTTTCACATCCAAAAGCTTTAAATCCTAGAAAATTAGAAATACCAAATATAACATTTCATCTTTACTCATCAAGAAATAAGTTAAGGAATTTATTTTCTTCTAGTTTTGAAGACATGAGAGTAGAAGGATTATATAGCTGAACATTATGTAACAAAATAACAAGCTTTAGACTGAAATTTATAATTATGAGGCACTTTCAAATATCTGGACTTGGCATAACTTAAGAAAGAACCATATTAAGCATTATGTCAGTTAAGCTATAAACATAGAAATTAAAAAAAAAAAAAAATTCCAAACAAGTGCAACAAAGGAAAAAAAGTCTGCTGCTGTAAGTGAGCACCCCAAGCTGTCTCTGACCCAATCTGGTATGGGCACACAAAACAGTACTGCATGAAGAAGGCTGATCTGATTCTGGACTCATGCCCAGGCAGCACAATGTATATCTTCACCAGGTAATGGGTAATCCACAGAACAGATTACTTGCAGATGAACAAAAGTACAAGAACAGCATCATTACTTTATCTGTGCTTAATATATAAATTCAAAAGAATTTACACAGAGAAAGTTATGGGATACCCCATGAACACTCTATCCCCAGAAGTGTTCAAGGTCAAATTGGGTGGACTTTGGGCAATTTGATTTTTTTCACAGGCTTTTGCCCTCTGAAGCTACAACAAAACGTAAGAGACTGTGATTTTGGCTAGTAAAACAAAGCATTTTAACAAAAAACAATAGAAAAAAAAGGTATGAAACAGGAATTTTAAGGATCTATTTGTCTGCATTTCTTTGGTAGCTAACATACAGTTCACATAAATGCTACCTTTTTAAACAAGAATAGAAATCACCATAAACTCAATCATTAGGGAGATCATATGTTGAGCAAGGCAGAAAATTTCAGTCTTTTTCCATGCATTTTTCTCTGGGAGACGGATCAAGTTATATTGCAAGATTCAGCTTCAAACATTAACTCACACAATTAGCCAGAAATAATTAGACAGTCAGGTGAGAGAGTATTAGTCATCATTCACAGAGCTTTTCCATCTTATGACCTGGACAGATTTTCATAAGGTAAAGGCCAAAATGGGCTACAGCATTTTTATTTGACTAGCATTTATGAATTCATGTATCATTATATAAATATTACCTTTGATTGAGATCTCATTAAAGGTCTCTCTGTCTCATATCAAAATGTCAATAACGCTCCTAAGAAGGGAAATGTCATTTAACTAAGGCTGTGCTTATTAATAAGTTCAAAAATGATCATAGAAAATTACTTTTTTCTTATTGGACACCCATTTTAATTTTTTTAATTCATGTCTTTTTTTTCCTGAGTTATTTTGCTAAGAAAGCAGAAAACAGCCAGTATTTGAACTGATATTTATCTTTCTAAAGAACTATCATAGAACCCTCTTGCCACAGTGATTCTTTCTGGCTTAACATGGCATTTTTTTCTAGACATTGGCATAGCCTTTCTTCCTCTCAATTTCATAACATACTCAGTGCAGATCACAATAAATATCACTACCATACTGAAACTCACACTTAAATCAAGAGAGGCAAGTAGAAATCCAGAGCACAAAGGTATTTTTATTATTACCCAACTTCTACCCCAGCACCAATGCTCATGATAGGGTATATGCACTTCCCTGAAGATTCTTCAGCCACTGCTGTTTCAAAAGTAGGGATGCTTCCTTCCTTGTAATCCTAGCAAAAGGATGACATTTCAAATGTGGTTGGATATTTCAGGTAGGTGATAAATCAGTTTCATGTGTTGGGTTACAGACAATATTTTCAAACAAGGAGACACATCAGTGAACAGCTGACATCACCCCCTTTGAAATGGAGTTTCCCCAAGGGAGAATGGCAAGAGAAATTCTTTTATTCACCAGCTACGGGATTTAGCAAATACAAGGCAGCAGGTCTTTTTCCTATATTCTCTATGGGAATCAAAATGCTGCAGTAATTTAGACAAGTCCTATATGCATCAGAATTGGATTCCCAGGCTATATGCTTTACAGAGTTTAGGGATTTTTTTTTTTTTTTCTCCATCTGGCCAAGGGTGGCAAGGCTGGATCCATATAATCCATTCATCTTGCTATTTTTAAGTACTAGTTGCATCAAAGTCCAGAAAATCCCAATTTACATCTGCTTCTCCAGATAATACCAAGACTAGTACCATTTATTTCCTTTAACATTCTTGATTACTTGATCTGTTTGAATGCAAGGATACTTCTAAGAAAGAAATAATGCAATGTCATGCAATACAGTTTAATTATTTTCTAAAATATGGGATAAACATGGCAAGGAATTTTTAAGATAACAACTCTGGACAAAAACTGTGAATGGCTAATACCATGAGCAGCTCTTAAGTGACTGGTGCCAATTCTGATGCTTCTCTGGTATCACAGAATCATCTAAGTTGGAAAAGATCTCTAAGATCATCAAGTCCAATCCACTGCCTTATTCACTCCTAAATCATGTTCCTAAAAGTGTCACAACTACACATTTTTTAACACTTCAAGGCACAGTGATTCCACCACTTCCCTGGGCAGCCTGTTCCAATGCCTGACTACAGTTCACTTTACACAGCAAAGAAATTTTTCCTAATATCCGATCTAAACCTACCCAGGTGCAACATGAGTTATAAGGTACAAGTTACAGAGCACAGTGAAAAGGGAAACATGAAAAGCCAGAGCAGGAAAGTGAGGAGAGCATATGTGAACAGCTGAGACAGTTCAGCTGAGGAGCCCTTCCTTCGTCGGCATAGGGACTGCAAGGGCTGCATGAACAGAATTCCATTGCAGCAGTACTAAATGAAATGCCAAGGACAGTCCAGACAGAAACCTCATTACCAGGATGGTACCACAAGCTGCCCTGGAAAAGTGCTCTTCTACTCTACATTTATTGGAGAGTATATATGTGGTGTGTAAAGGTGCAGCTGCAAGTGGGTGCACACTGTGCCACAGCACACTGTGGTGTCCATGTGCCTCCAGGGATCTGGGTGGGAATCATCACCTGTGGTGGGACACTTAGCAGGACACTCTGGAGAGCTCTTACTCCTGTGTGCCACATCAGTCCATTCAGCCTTGGTGACATCACCAGTAACAAAGAATGACAGCATAAGAGCAATGATTTTAACCCATTCTTTGGCATTTTGTAAACTTACATAGTCTTGGGATTGTCACAGAAATAAAGAATATGCTGCATTATACCCTTGGAGTTCCAGTTTAAGTAAAGAAACTGTAAAATCACAAATAGTGAATAGAGAGTTCCTTGTGTGCTGTGTCTGTAGAGACTTTATAGAACAAATTGTTCCAGTAAGGACATGGAATAACTTATGTTCAGTAATTTTCTTCTAGTTCTACCTGGTTCAGATGGTAACACAAGACTAAGTGTTTCTTGGCTAAATCCATCCACTTTCAGTTTAGTTAAATTATGTTTCTTTTGGGACTTTGCCATCAAAATGTAGAAAACATGCAGATCTGGAGATATAAAGAGTATTTTTGTACCACAGGAATATCAATTAAGCTATCAACTCTCTAGATATGTAAATAATGCTAAATGACAGATAATTCTAGGTCTCTGAGATTTTTATGTATTTCCCCTCTGGATAACCTATACCATAAATTCAATAGTGCAAATAATTTAAATGTCTAATATACTATAGCTATTTTAACATATTCTGGGACATGAGATCTTCTCAAATATATATATATCTATATACACATATATAGATATATAGATATATTAATGCAAGCCTCCCCAAACCATAAACTGCTTCCTAAACAGCATTTTTTGAATATCTTAAAGAAGAATCTCTATCTGGCCTCAAGACTGACTGCAGTTACATACCATACAATTGTGTGGTGGATGACAAACAATTCCCTGTGCCTATTTAATATCTAATTCACACATTGAATTCCGTCTTCAAATCTGTAGACATGTCCACCTTAAATCTAAGATTTCTATGTTTGATTATTTGTTCTCTTTATCCCTCTGTGTCCGAAATGCCATTCTCACTATTTTTTGAGGGTCCTTCTACCTCATAGCATCAAGAACACAACAGTAATGACCACATAAAACACACCAAAATAGCATCATACCTTATTCATTATGCACCCAAAGGATCAGTATCTCAGATGGATTTCCTAGTGCTAACAGAAATTTTGAATGTAATCAACAGGTGGACTGTACTTTTAAACTAAGACAATCAGAATTATAAGACAGAGGAAAAAAATTTCCAATGGCCATCATACTCCTAATTTCCTAATCAATAAAAAATTCTAAGCAATTAGTTAATAATTTATTTATTAAATGTATATAATTAAGTATCTATAAATTTAACTTAATCTAAAATGCCTATAAAATGGATCTCTTTCTTGGTTACCTGCGAAAGATTGGGTTTTATACTGTGTTCTCAGAAATAACTACTTCATGGCCGCAATGGGCACTTGAGTCAGTGTGATTATGATTTCTTTGGTCCTTCTCAGCTACACACACAGTCTGAAAAGACTCAGTAGGGATCTGGCAGACCTGTGAAAGTAAAGTTCTGAGCTAGGATCTTTAATGGCATGGCAAAAAAGTAAATGATGTTGTCAGGGAGAAGTTGGTAAAGCAACTAATTTACATAAACTTGTTTACATATATCAGGATTAACTCTCACATGAAAACAGAATGATTACAATTTAAATCTGAGTTATTTTTCACATAGTTCTACATGTGTACACAGAGACATATGTCTTGCATCTTAGCCAGGTGAAGGTACCAGTGTACACACAGCCCACCTTATGTTCTGTACAGCTTGCATATCTCATAAACCTTTCTCAGATTCAACTTATTTCCATAGATACCCTCACATGTCTTAAAAATCTCTGCCTTTTTAATTCAAGCAATTTCTTCAGACCTTTCTACTTTAAGCTCTGAATTAGTCTTATTACCAACTTTAAAGCTTATTTACCTTACTCCTGACTTCAATATAAAGTCTTGTTGGCTTCTACCTTTCCTTTATACATTCCTGTCATCACTTACAAGCAGAATTACAAAATCTAGACAAGGACTAAAATCTCAGTGTCATTTGAATATAGATGCTTAGTGTGTGCGAAAAAAATCCCACATGATATTTTCCTGACATCCTTGTCAGGATTTCTTTCTTCTCATTCATTTCTTTTAAGAACAAGTAGGAATAACAGCATTAATATGATGAACATAAATCACAATTATATTATGATAATATGAACAAAATACCATAATGAAGTCTTAATCATTACTTAGTATATTACAAATTTCATATGGAGAAAATAATAACTTACATATATTATGAATAATATTGTAGTAGGACTAATATAGTTGTAAGTTAATTACACACTGTGTAGCTGATTTAGTTGCATTTAGCTAAGGAGCTGTTCCAAGCTTACTGCAGATTAATTATGTCTTTAAGTATATACTCTCCTTTATAACTGTCACTTGTAACCATAGCTATTGTAACCAAGGCTGCACTGTAGACCTTTTCTTCATAAAATCAAATGCACCACACCCCCAAAACAACAAAAGCAAAAAAAAAACCCCAAAACAAAACAAAACAAAACAAAAAATTGTGAAAGTGNAAAAAAAAAAAAAAAAAAAAAAAAAAAAAAAAAAAAAAAAAAAAAAAAAAAAAAAAAAAAAAAAAGAGGACTACAAGTTTCATTTTACTCCATTTCTTCCAAAAAAAAATATTTTCTGTAGTATCTACTTAGTAAGGTTACGCCTCATTGCATTTTATTTAATACCTGGCTTTCCCAAATTTGACATAGATGAAATTTAACATCTTCTCAATTCTAGAAATTGTTCTATTTTACAAATTCCTTATAAACTAAAGAGAAGTATATGTGTAACTGCCAAAGACTCTCCCTACGATTTTTCTCAAAGTTTTTAGTGACTAATGAAAACAAGTCACTTCTAGCCTTTGATTCCATGCCAGAAGGATAATTTTATGACAGAAATGGGTAGTAAGTACTGGCAAGCTCATGAGATACTCATAAATCTAAAACAAGGGAGCCTTTCTTAGTTCAAGGTTTTCACCCTTATTCTCACCACATCATGAAAAGTTAAATGAGTCTCAAATACCTAAAATGACCAAAGAAAGAAAACTACATCAGAAACTAGAAGGGGAGGATGGTAAGTCAAAGTTAGAGGCACTGTACACCTATTTGACTTTTCCAGGTTCATTGCAAAACTGTAGAGAAGCAATTACATTTTTTAGCAAATCATTCCTACTTCCTGTGATTCTCTTTGAAGCAAAGATTGGTGCATATCATTTAGGTCACTTTAGGACAAGCCTGTTTAGGACAGTTCATAGCAGGGGAACAGACTACATCCAGTTTGAATTAAGGCTCCCAAACTACATGTTTTACAGACAGAAGGGACTCAGCATCAATTGCTACACTCCTACTGAGCAAAATTACTTACTGCTTTAAATATAGCCCACAGGACTGAATTTTCACTGAACCTGACAAAACCCACAGTGAATTCAGCACAAACCTAGGTATTTCTTACCACGCTGTAAGGGAAACCACACACACACATCTTAATAAACTTATTTGATAAATATCAATATTTTCAGAAAGTTACAATATATTCTGGCATAAATTTGTACTTTAGCATAAAAATAAAAATAAATAAATGATCAACCAAACCGGAAGAACAATCTAAGTTCTTTGAATTCCTTTATACTTATAAGAAATAAAGGAAAGGTAATCAGGATAAAAGAAAGTACTTCAGGAAATCATCTTTCTTTTGCAGTAGTAAGACTCATTACACAGTAGAGTAAGCTACAAAACTTAGTTCTCTGCACTAATGCAGCTCCCAAGTCCCATACAGTACAGTTCTCATCCTAGAGTACCCTAATATACATTACAAATGGTAGAACAATATGATGGGAAGAGGGATTGAGAAGGGAAACTAAATCCACACTGGCAGAAAGAAACTGCCTAACAGGAAATACCACCAGAAGTGTTGCAGTATAGACATTACCAGCTCTAGGACTAAGTATATCTTAGTTACAGAATTCACATGCTCCATATCCAGGGAAATATTGCAGCACATTAGTGAGAGGAAATCTGTAAAGAGCCTCCTATTGCTTCTTATTTAGGAATTATTCTAGAGATCCAGCTTTCTGTGGCACATAGTATAGGCTTGTGGCTTTCTGCCACATGAAAAAAACTAACCACCTGCAACAAAAAAACTCTGCATCATCATATTTGCCATATTCATATCCAAAAGTTTCTGCAGAAGAATTTCAGTATTTCAGCAATAAAGCTGAAAAGAGTAGAGAAGATTCAAACACGCAAGTAGCAAAACCTGTAACAGTAACTAATTTGAAAAAAAGAAATAGCAATGTAAGGAAATTAAACAAGATGATACACTGAACTATTAATGATTCCTCAATATAACAGTATTTCAAATCTGGGATTAAAGTGTTCTGAACATGCTCCTTCTGAAAGAGGGCAGCAACCATTTTTACAGATTTGGCTATGTGACTGAGACTTTGAGAAGCCAAGTATCAATATGGATCTTTTAATATTACATTTGCATTCACACGTGGATGAATTGTTCATTTTCTTAAACCTTTTTGCAGGAAAAAAAAGTGTTTTGGATTACAAAGCAATAATACTGTTTACTATTAAGTGCTCCTTCCCTCCTTGGCACAGAAATAATGCAATATATCACAGCATTCCATTAGCACATTCAAATTGATGATTAGGATTCACAAAATCACTTAGGCATGTGTTTATGTTCATATTAGTTCAGCAAACCACTAAACATCATTTTTAGTTATGTATACCTAAAAATCCCACTTGAATAATTAATCACTTTGCACCAAATGCCCAGAATTCAATATGTGCATTTGTCCAGTCATATCAGTGAAAATGCAAAAAATGCTTAAAAAATTACTCAAGTATTTAACTGCTTCATTAGATCAGCAAAGTTTTAACACATACTTAAATGTCACATTGTATCAGTGTTAAGATGTGCATGCACTTAAATTCTGCACTGAATCAGCAAATGTTCTTGGGATACTTTCTTATGCAGAAAACAAACCAATACCTATTTACCACCATGAACAGCACAATGCTGAGGCTTTAAAATTTCAAAATATGGGGCCAGCATAAAACTTGAATTCATTAACAGTTGTAAATATATACAAACACCTTTTTTTTTTGTAGTAATAAATATACTTGAAAATAACATAGATAATAAACTACATAAAAATAAAAGAT
>WEIU01023476.1:0-27564 GCA_013389925.1 Aegithalos caudatus
AATGGTCAGCCTTTGCCAGGGAATGGGAAGCCCAGCGCTTGGGGGAAACACGTGTGTACACGTGTTTTCCCCAAGTCTCAATGCAGGTCCACTTAGCCGGCTTGCAGCCAGTACCCCTGGCTCAGCTGGAGTCAATGTCTGCATGGCAGCAACCGTCATTTTAGACTTTTGCAAGGTGCACAGAGTTCCCTCAGATGCCTTTGGACCCTTGGCAGAAGGCAAAAGTGCCCTCCTCATGGGGAGGTCTAGTGCCACCCTTCAGGGTATCATTGTGCATCTGGGACTCATTGATGTCAATTTTATGAGAAAAATTTGCACTGTGGTTTCCACCCCCACCCCCCTATAACTATCCATGAGAAAATGCACATTGCTCAATTTGTGCCCTTTAAGTCTTCCGTTTCTAGGACTGTGGACTGATGTTGAGGGAACGGTCGCTTTGGATATACCAGGCTGCCTCAAGTTCACTGGACTGCAGTCCTGACCAACAAACACCTTGACATGTGGTGTATCCTGTGCCTCTCTGGCGCCACCCTGTCAGAAATTCACCTTCGGGGCCTGGTTGACATGGGCACCGACATGACCATCTTGTCCTCTCTGCATGGCCTCTGGATCCTGTGGACTTGCCCGTCGCAAGATTGAGTAGAATGCCACAATGCTTTGTGAGCCAGCAGCCTGTGCTGATCACAAACTCAGAGGGACAGTCAGCTATGTTTTGATTTTATGTCACCTCTGGGGAAAGGATGTTCTGGCAGCTTGGGGGGTACAGATTGGGACAGAATTTTGATGGGGGCAACTGCAAGAAAGGGTGCACTGTGTCCAACGCCTCCTTTATGGTGGCTGGTGGACAAACCCATTAGGGAGAATTAATGCCCCCTCCTGGAATAAAAATTAAAAATTGGTTGCCCTTCAAAATCTGGTTCAGGAGCAAATGGACCAGGGTCATCTTGGGTTTTCTAGCAGTCCCTGGAACACTCCTGTCTTTTGTATCAACAATTGAATAACCTGTTCCTTTTTCCTTTTCTTTCTTTTTAATAGAAAAAAGGGTGAGATGTGGGCCTGATTTTCTGAGACTGTAAGGTTTTCAGCCTGTCAGACTGCTGACATTCTTGACTTGGGAAAAATCTGTCTCTCAAGGATGGTTCCTGAAAATAGCCATTTTGTTTTCATAATATTTCTGGGCTCTCATGGCCACTTCTGTTCCAGGTGTTGTTTTTGTTATTTAACCAATGAAGTGTTGTTTTTACTAACCAGTTATATGGTTCTTCAGTGCAGCATGTTATAAAAGGGCTGCACAAAACGGTAAATAAAGCCTTCTGATCTTTGTACAAACTGGAGTCAAGTTCGTCATTTTCACGTCCAACAGCGACAAAAAGTAAGCCAAGTGATGCAAAGACAATCTTTCACTACTCCCATAGACAAATGCCCAGCCAGCTGGCAAAGAGCCACCTTAGAAGCCACAGAACCTGCATGCCCTTCTTTCTCTACCTCTTCCTTCTTTTTATTGTTTTGTTGATGCTTTATGATATGGAATAGCTCTTTGGCTACTTCCCAGCTATGTCACTACCAATCTCTTGCCTATTCACTGTGGAGGCAGAGGAGGAAAAAGAAAGACTTGAGCCTGGAAAGGGTTGTTCAGCAACAGCCCAAACATCAGTGTGTTAGCAACATTTGTTTAGATTGTAAATCTAGGACACAGATGGGATGTTATGAAGAAAGTTAATTCCATCTCTTCCAGACCCATTACAGTAAGAAAACCCCAAGAAATCAGCTATTAATCTCTATGAGATATATCACATATAACTCACCATTTGGAAGCCCAAAAATCAAAAGCAAGTCATCTACTGTAAAATGCTTTCAGCATATGAAACCATGTGCCAGATTTATCAAACCTGACAGCAACCCACTATACATTGTAGCAGTGACTTTGACCAGTGTACATATAAAACAAGCAAGCTCAAGGCCTTCCCCAAACATACAGCTTTGTATTGGATCTTGTGTGACTTGTGTCCACGTTATCAAAACAGATCTGTTTTCCTCCTACAGTTTGGATACTGGCATCTACTACTTACTCCCAGCGGGTTGTGAGCAGTATTGTACAGTAGATATGCATAAATACAATCATAAATTAAATAAAATAAGCTAACAAGGTGCTCAGAAAAGCAGCTCTATGACTCTGCCACATTGCATGAGAACTCAGTTTATGATGTTTGCTTACTCTAGTACCAAGGGGGAAAAAAAACCCCACAAAATAAAACCCCTTAATAACAGAAACTACGTATTCCATGGAACTCTTCTTCTTTTTAAAAGACTTCCCTGTTCCACCATCCAGGAGCCTCTATGGCAATGACACCCACTTCCTGCCCATAAATAGACTGGGAATGGAGGGCAGAAGTGATGATCTGTGAAACCATCAGTACCTTCAGAGCTCCTCCATGTCTGTGGGGACAAATGTTCATTAACCCTAAAATGACCCAAACAGCACTACTCACGAAGACAATAGTTTTCAGTCTATCATGAAGTTCACTTTTCAAGGGTAAAGGTGTTGAGCAGCACAGATGTTTAACCCACTGAAAGACTTCAGGAGCTGGGTGTAAACAGTGCATAGCTTTCTGGCACTTTAAGATGTTTAAAGGCAAATGCTGACTATATTCCTCTTTGGGAAACTATTTCTCACCTCCAGAGACTGATAGACAAGAGCCAAGAAAGAGATCTCCATAAATAAAACAGGAAAGGTCACTGCAGACTACAGTGCCACAAAAATTAACCTGTAGCACAAAGAAAAATATCTAGCAATTCAGCCTTACATGCACAGGCCGCTCCTGCAGAGCAGTAAAGCTCTGCTAGAGCAGATCAGTGCTTGCAGCTCAGTGTTGCTGCAGCAGGAGCTCTTTTGGGGCTCCAACCCAGGAGCAGGAGCTGTTGTGGGGCTCCAGCCCAGGGGAGTGTCTTCTCTGTAACTCAGGAGCAACTCTCCATGCAGCAAGAGCTTTCTAGGAAAGCTAGTCAGATTTGAACATGGACAAAGCAAGGTTAGCTGCCCTGGGTTTTAAAGGTAGTATTGCTCACTTGAGTTCTGAATTTGAGAGGCTAAGGCAAAATGAAAGTGAGCAATCAAGGCCATGATTATCAGCGTGCAATTCAAAGCAAACCAGGCTCCACTTCCAAGTGTGCTGAATCTACTTTAAGGCATATGGAGGGGCACAGTGAACACTGATAACAGCATCTGTCAAATCTAAACAGGACTAGAAATTTCCTCTTTCCAAAACATGCAACCCAAATATGGCTTCTGGGATACCACAAAACCCACAGTTTTGTTTGAGGTATTAGAAATTTTACAGCTTCTGCACAGTTCAGTGGCTTGCCACATACCTCAATGCAGATGTGTCAGAACCACCAGAGCTCTGCTGCAAAAGCATGAGCCTTAATTCCCCTTTCCCCTCCCACACTTTTCTGAAGCAGATCAAGGATATTTGCCATTTCACAGTGCTACACAGCAAGGAAGCTCACTTCTAGACATGTCCAAATAGAAGTTTCTAAACCACAAAATAAACACAGTACTGTTATAAATGGAGTGTATAATATGTGTTTATATTGTACTGTGCCTTAGATATAATGTATAATCCATGATTTCTGATAATAAAAACTGAAGCAGAAAGCAGTTTTTTTCCCCAAAGCAAAAACCCAGCTGCCTGATTGCAACAGGAGAGACTGAAACCAGAGAAAAAAAATCACAAAGATCTCCATAACAACAGAAAGAGACAAAAGGCCAGGAAAACTACATCAAACTCGAAACGACTCAGCAGTTGAGAGCAGATACAGATCTGGCCTTCTATCCTGGACTCTGGTGACTGTGAATAGGCTAATTCCAGTAAACCTATTCTTCCACCCATCGCTCCTCTGTGAGTAAATCAGCAACTCTACATTGGGACTGAACACGACATTCTGGCTGCCCGAAAATTTCATTGGGAAACCGGTAGCAGGATATGAATATTACCAACATGGACGATCGACCCATTCTTCCTAACATGAATATTTCCAACCAAAACTAATACTCCATTCTTCTCAACTCAGAAATCCCATTCAAGAGCCGGCAACCGAAGATGAATACCAACTAAGTTTGGACTTTAACAAAAAACTAAAGAGTTTCTTAGCCTTGGGGTTGAAAAACTGTATAAAAGTCGGCCACTAGAACGGCAAATTGTGAACTTGGGGGGATCAGTGCAGGTGAGGCTGGTCTCAGGTTCACCCTGTTCCGACTCCCAGGCACGGAACTGTATTGGTTGTGGCAATTCCAAATTTTTGATTGTATCGTTTATTAATAAATTCTTTATTAACTATAATTTGGCTGATTTCATATATTACAGTTCTTACAGTAAGTCAGGCAGCAAAAGGCAGGTTACACCTAATATTTAATATAGTGTTATTTAACTTTTTTCCTTGCCCTCAGTGAAGCAGTTACAAGAGGCCCTTTTGAAAAAAAACAGAGACTTCCACAGAAAGCAACAAATTAATTTACTTTGTGGGCTTTTTAGTCCCTGTCATAACAAAATAGTGATCATCTTGCCTGCTCTTCAGAAGAGGAACTTTTGGCACACCAGGTGTTCCTTTGTTATATGCCTGCTCCTTTGGGAGTGGCTTCTTGGCTGCCAAGGCCAAGCTTTTGTTTGTTTGCAAGTTTTTGATTGAATGCTGACCTTTTATGGAAGGTTGTGCTGGCTTTTTGGTCACTGCTGCCTTAGCTGAAGTTTGAGGAAGCCGTACAACAGACAAAGGTGTGCGTTCAGCAGGTTTGGATAAAGAGGGTCGAGCCTGGGGGATATTACTGGCATTTGGGTGCTTCTGATCAGCTGATGACACATTTTTGCTTGTAGGTAACAATGGAGGTGGTGACTTTGATGCTTTGCTAACTGCAAGGAAGGGTGCAGAAGCAGAAAGTTTTAGCTTGGAAGCAGTTTTCAAGTTCCTTGCTAGGTGAGAAATTGTTTGTGGGGCTTTCTGAGGATGCTGAGACCCAACACTTGAGATGTGAATACCCTTTTCAGCAGGTTTTGCAAGGAGTTGCCGAGAATGTGCAAACTTGTGAATAGTGTGCAGGTTTGTAACCAGCTGCCGAGCAGGCCTGGGAGTGACCAAATTCACTTTGGTTTTAGTGGCAGATACAGATCTGCATTTAGCAGGGGCACACTTCTGTTTTGAAACTGTCATTCCAGCTGTCCCAGACAAGAGAGATGCTTGTTTTTGAGAGGGTGAGAGGACAGGATGGAGTGCTGATGCTGGGGAGCCCCAAGGCAGGGGAAATTTCACCTTGGTAGCATTGGGGGACCAAATACATTTGCGCAATGTTTCAGAGGGAACAAGAGCTGTTCTTATTCCTGCATGTGAAGAACTTTTGCTTTCAGGCTGTGAAGGAGCAGAAGCTGGTGAGTTGCATGCAGGAGACTCCAGTTTCTTTGAGGTGCCAGCTAATGGTTTGAAAGGAGACTGCACACCTGTTGCTGAGGACCCTTGTAATTTGGACCTGACTGTTGATGACTTGGCAGTGAAAGATGGGGTCACTGGCAGTCTTGGTAATGCCAGGGCAGGGGACTGAGGACATTTAGATAAAGCCTTCTTGGCATTGGCCCCAAGACCTAAAACCGTAGCAGGGGGTTTGGATGGCTGCTTTTGAAACATATTGACAACTGACATTGGATTCATAAGAGGAGGCTCCTGATTTCTAGCTGACAAGCTGGGGACACTGTCACTTGGGACCCCTTTCTGGAATGCCAGGATTTTTTGTTCCAGAGTTGCAAACTGAAGCACTCGGCATGGATCATATTTGAGCAGAAAACCTTGAAGAGTGTCCCAGCCTCCACCAACACGTACCATCACGTGCTTGCCATGTAGCATCTGAGAATGGGGAAGAGGGGGTGGGAGCAGAGAGAGAAATTTTTATCTTGTTTTATTTTTATTTATCTTATATTACCACCTATTGAAAGTGACTAAAAATAGCACTTCCTTTCTTACAGAGAAATATTTTAAAACAGAGAAATTATGTGATAAACAAGGTTTATGCTTCCCAATTGTTTTATTAGATAGCTACCCCTGCAGAGATAGTAATTCTGAGTGAGGAAATAATGGGAACACCTTTACAGAAGACATTTTAACCATTCTGCAATAATCTTTGTTTAGTATACCGAGTTCTGTGCATGGGCTTAATTTAAATTATGGGTGTTCTTGTAACATAAACTCTTATGACTGCTGATGAGGGTACTCAACTACCCCGCAAATGATAAAAATCCCAAGAATCCAGGTTTTCAACAAGCAACCTTTTCAGGATATTCTACAGCAGTATCCTTATTTATGTTTGTTGGAGGTTGGGTATTGTTTCGTTTGTGTTAGTTGAATTTTTTCTGTTAGGTTGCTAGGAAACGAATTGCTGGGTACTTAACCAAAACAAAAGGGTGGCCAAGCAGGAGTTTTGGAGCTGATGTTTTCTGATAATGGGCCATTAATGCTCATCAATGACATAAGACATTACATCATCCTGTTGTGAGATGCTCTGCCCAGCTAGGGGGGACCCAAGCATTCCTACCTAGATAAAAAGGGGACACATAAGAACAGCAGGGCCTTCCTGTTTTCCACTGGATTCCCAGAGGAAGACTGGACCCATCTCGCCACCACTGGACTTTCTTCAGGACCATCTCCACTCCACAGAACTGCGTCTGTTACTGCAGAAGGATTCATCTGGACTGCTTCTAACACCCTGACCAATAGGGTATCAGATCATGTCCCTGACTCTGTCAGGGTTTTCTGGGTTTTTTTGTTTGTTTTATTTGCATGTTTATTTTATTTTCTGTACTATTACATTTGTATTTTTAATATTCCTATTAAATGACTGTTATTCCTATTCCCAAAACTTTGCCTGAAAGCCCCTAATTGCAAAATTATAATAATCTGAGGGAGTTTACATTCTCTGTTCAAAGGGAACTTCCAGATTTTGCTGGCAGATACCTGTCCTTTCAAAACCAGGACAATGTTGCAAGTCATTACGGAAATTTTAGAGACACCACAGAGAAACATTACCTTACTTTAGTTGTAAAATCAATGTTTGTGGATCAAAGACCTAAAGAATGTAGTAATTACACCTATTCAGAAAAAGGGATTGGATAACAAGTTGTCCCAACCTAAATAATTCTTCAATTCTAAAGCAACTCCATAAAAACGAGGTGTTTCACTTAAAAGCATTTCTTTCCCCAGAATAAATATAAATTGGAGTTCTAAAAAACTACTTACTCGTATGAAGAGTATTTTATCTCCCAGCCTATAACGTCCCTCTGATAAGTATTCAATTGAAAATCGATGGGAACAACTGCAAGGAGGATCTTCTGCTATATGTTTTACCTAGTTATTAAATTGAAAGCATTTGTAAATATTTTGACAGAAGCACGAGTTTAACCGTCTATTAAGTTAATGTCCTATTAAGAAGGAAGACCCAAGAAGGAAACCACTGAAAAAAGGGGAAAGGGAGTCTGCAAATACATAATGGGTTTGAGAAGATCTGCCTTGGAAAGCCACTTAGTAATGCAACAAATTGTAAGGGCAAGATTATTGCCAAGAAGGAGAAATAGTGTGTTTTTAGAGAAAGTAAGGATCTGGTGGCTGACATTACCAAGGAAACGGAATTTTTACATTACAATGCAGAGGACCTTTAAAACAAATTAATTTTTAAGTAGAATAGGAAAATTGTTCATCATTTCCTCTGGACCAGTTCATAAGCTGTACAAATAATTTCCTTTTCTGCATACATATTCATTTCCAATTGGTACAGCTACAGAGGTTTGATTTAAAATCTTCTTTCAAAAGACTTTCATCAAAGCCTACTTCAACATCTGATTAAGTTTTATGAAAAGATCAAATTGAAGAGAAACATTCATTGCAGTCGTAGAATATTGACACACCAGAAAAACTGAATGAGAGCTTTTCTTATACTCAAAGAAGCAAGGAAAAGAAAGAAGGGAAAGGAAATCAACGTAGGTTATATGCACTCCAAAATATATAGTACAGCATTTTATTTACATTTTCAAAAACAAACGAAAAAAAAAACTGATAAAAGAGGTGCATACCCTCCTGTTTTCTGTTTGAGGAGACTCACACATGTTAGATGAAAACCAGCTTGTCCTTACTCAGAAAGAACATACCAGTATGAAACTAAGAGTTTTATTTAAAGCCTGCATCACACTAAGGAAGTAGCACTTACTGCCTCATGTAGCTCTCCTTGGTGACAACCTGACTTTGGTGTGCTAAGATGTGATAGCGGCCCAGAGGTCATCAGCAGGGTTTCTTCAAGCTCAATTTCCTTCTCTAATTTTACGAGTACAGGAGGTTCAACTCCATACCTGAAATACCAAAGCAGAGTGTTTAGTTACTAATTTACTAGAGAAAACAAAAAGAATTTGATTATAACAGACTTGCAAAATTATAAGTGGCTTGACATATAGGGACGTCTGAATCAGTCAGAGCAGTAACTGCCTTGATAATCCAAAGAGAAGGAGCATCTGAGTTTCTAGCAGAAGCCCTTCCTAAGATAGCCTTGATGTTACCAGAAGATGCAATAAAAGTACTGCCAAAATTACACATCCAATTTAGATAGACTACCTTATAGCTTCTAGCTCTGCACTAGAAATACATTAAGTCTACCTTTAGATAATAAAGAGATGTCTTCCAAAAGGCTGAAAAATTTAAAGCCTTAAAGCTGTATTTAATGCTCATTGAGTTCTTCCAAGAGGTACACATAAGCTGAATGTATAACTTAAACACAGCTACAGAAACCAGCATGGAACATCATTTCTCCATGGAAAGAGTCTGATAAACGTTTGAAAAAATATTCATATTGTATGATGGTCCTAGAAATGCCACTCATTAGTTTTTGCACAGAATTAACACCCACTGCATTGCACTTAACAGCTGCAAATAATGTCGTAACTTTGTCTTAGCTTTTACTCGGTAGAGGATGCGTTTTTCAATTTCTTGTTAGGAGCATGTGTGGATCACATACCCGGATACAATGTGCCCAATTTCCAGCAGACAAAGATACACTTGTCTTGGATCCTTGTGCAACACTAAAAGGGAAGAGAATAAAGAGGAGTTATAGTTCATATTTATTGCAGGAGGCCTATGCAATTAGGTACAGCCAAGAGGAGGAAAGATGAGGTATCCATGACTATAAATTTCCCGTCGTCATACCCAGAGGTAAGGTGCATTATCACTGATAAAGCACTACATTCTTTACAACTCTAATTTTCTATTCCATAAAGTCTTTAATCTCATCCTGGCACTCCTGAAGCCACTCTTTCTCCTAAGAGAAAAATGTTTTATGATCTTCTTGATGAGGAAAGAAAGGTGTGAACACTTCCCATTCCCTACTCCCCAATGCAATATTGTAGCCTTAAAGATAAAAAGCACTTAACAACTACAAACCAGGAAATACACCTATCTGTTCATGCTCATGCCTACATGTGCACGCACTCTGGAGGTTACCATACACAGGAGGATACACTACAAGGGCCCAAGCTGACAAGCGGATGGCTACACAGCCAGTCAGAGCCCGAGTGGTTTTAAACTGTGGCTGGGAAAGGACAATCAGTGTGACTGTTACCAGTTAAGTAAGCAACAGATCTTTTTTTCTTATCACTACTTCAAAAGTTCCAGCTCTATATTTACAGATGAAATCCAACATCATTCTGATGTTCAATTTGATATTTAAAATGCCTTTGCTTTACATGTATTTTCTAAAGTATAATCAGTATATTATATATTCTATAATTTATATATATAATANTGTACTCCAGCTTCTAAGTCTGCTTTTTAAAAGATTTGATTATGAAGGGTAAATCTAGAATAGAAAATTGACACAGCCATAATCTAAAAACTACTTTTAGAGGCCAATTCTCTCTTTGGCCTCTTCTTTGGTGTATGAATATGTGTGTGCATATGTGTTGCGTGTATTTGCCAGCTGTAACATGTTTTAGTTTGCTTGAATCCAAAAGGGAACAATCCAAGTATACACCTGGCAAAGATCAAGACATTTGTTTTGGCTTGATGTCAAAAGGCACCCTACAATGCCTATTCTTCCCTTCTGCTGTCTCAGGAGCCTCTTGATTTATTTCCTTCCCAGTTATCTACAATTTTCAGGAGGTGCTGCTGTATGTACCTGATGGGAAAAAGACAATTGTCAATTTATCCTCCCCCTATTTCATTAATGAAGAATGGCTTGAAAGTCTGATGGAAAACATCAGTGGAAAGAATGTTTCATCTAGGAGGCTGCAAGTCTGCTCATTTCAACTGCCAAAAAGCTCACAAAAGATATTTATGCCACAAAGCAACCTTGTGTCAAGAGTTACAGACTTCAAAACACTTCTTTGCTATGAGTTAAAGACACAGCACTAGAAAATCATGTCTGCTTATCTCAGGGAAGCTAAACAGGTTCTAGTTACCTGTCCACTTAGAAGAACTAATATGTTTATGCAATACAATTCATACAAGGAACTGAAAAAAAACCAACAAAAAACCAAAACCCACAAATTAAAATACTTTCATAACTTAGTTCTACTTCTGTATTTCCTGGCACTGAAAAAAAGATTCACTTGCTAGTTAATCGAAATGAGACAGATGCAAATGATGGGGTTTTCCTAACTGTTTTAAAAGATGACTTATCCAGTAGAGATGCATGGGCAGTCCAGCCAGCAGGTAATAACATTTAGTGGCACAAAGACTTCAAAATCCAGTTAATACTATGACAAATACACATGATCACTGAAAATAAAGATACTTCTCAGTTTTTTATTATTCTGCTGACAGGCAGATATTTTGCTTATTAAAAAAAAAGCTAAACAACAAAAACCAGAATTTGGCTTGCCACAGAAAGTTTTGTATTAATTAATTTTTACTGACATAATACCTGGTAGAAGACCATTTCCTTATTTATTATCAGATGGAAGTATAATCCTCTTAACTAGCAGTCAAAAAAATTTATTCCATCCTATCAGTCTCTAGACTGACTATATGGCACCAGTTGTGCACTGGGCAGGCATACTCATAGTTAGTACTATTTATTTTTATAACTGTCTTATTAAATGGGAAAATAGAAATGGTTTAGAGTCGTGTTAAGCGTGTCCTGAAGTAAATGTTAATTACCAATAGGCTGCTGCCATTTCAGACAACGCCCTGATGTCGTCTTAATAACCAAATTTAACTTAAATAACCAAATTTATCCATCATGAATGTATTATTCTGAGGGATTTTTACAAAAAGAATGAGCTCTAATACCAAATAAAAGATCTTATTGTGAGTTAACTCCACGGTCCTGTGGTCTTCCCACACACAGAAAATGAAACAACCATTTTCCTCTGTTTCTCAGTGGTTCTTTTTACTGAAGAAAAACATGGTATTTTGTTGCACAGCTCTTAGTCCCTGCTTCATCCCACACAGTAACCTTCAGAAGTTTGGAAAAGCATCATGCAAGTTATATTAGTCTTTGAACTGATTTTTCAAGGCTTTTACTTGGACACTGCCTTAAAATAAAAAAAAAGCTTACACAAGACATGTAGAATCAAGAGAAAAAGTTCCAAAGTCTGTAACAAGGCACCTCCCTGACCAGGTAGTTATTCACATAGAGATCAAAGCAAATCTTGCAAAAAGAATGAGGTACCTAAGCCTTCAGATTCAAAGAGGTATGTCTCATCAACTCCAATGGCCCTGCACCAGTTAAGAAAGTTGGCTGTATTATCTCTGGCAAAGAAAGATCCTGATGGAGCATTCTTCTTACATGGAACTTTTCTCATAGGAAAATTCTGGCAAGGGAAGAAAACAAAAACTACATTGTGCACATCAACATTGTCAACAGATTTCAAAGCATATTTGCAAGGCAAAATACACCCTGAATTCAGAGTACAGAAACAATTGTACTATTTTGGGTTCACCTCACTATATATTCAATGAAAAAAAAAATACACTAATATAGAAGGCATTCTACCTTATCATTGTGAATAGTCAACAAGTGAACAGTCCTTAGCTCTGCAGCCTTTGTACTCCAAAGTAACAGAGACTTGCTTGAGATTCACATTTCAACTAAGCACTGCTTCTCAGTGAGAACACTGAAACCCACCTCCAAGTCTGAGTACTTGTATGGCTGACCTGCACACGTGAGTTCAGCTACCACTTTTTGGCACCACCGAGTGCCAACAGATATCTTATTAACAACCCATACTGATGTCAGGGAAGCAATCTCCAGACTTGGACTAGGATATTCCTCTGGCAAGACTTTCACAGAAATCAAACTAAAAACCTAGTAAGAACCTTAGCATGTGATTAACAAAACGAGTAATTTGTTGGATGAGTTTATCCAAGCCACTTCGTTGTTAATCTGGATACACAGCATACAAAACACTTCTTTGGGAAGCCTCACTCACCTGCTTTCCCTGTAACTACTAGTTAAAATTTAGGACTTTATATATATGAATCTTAAAAATCATTATACAACTCACCCTTAAGTTATTTTTGGCACAACATTTTTTAATTGTGTTTTGAAGAACACCAATCAATTGGCAAAGCAGTACCCCATTATCAAGTTCTTCTAGCAGTTGTTCTGCTTTGATTTCCAGTCCTTTAGGAAAAAGGAAGTCAAATATTAGAGTTACTCCACAGAAAGTAAAGAAGTTTCATATGAAGGTAAACAGTTAGAGGCAACTCCAACAGCATTCCAGTGTTAAAGACCAAAAGATAGAAGAAATATATAAGTAAAATAAAATGAGTTTGATCAGATTTTAATTAGACTAGTAAAATTCAGAAATATAAAACAGAATTATTAATTGTGGAATCTTTAAGAGGTAGCGGCTAATAAAACTGAAATCAAAGCATGCATTTTAATGCAATTCTCCCAGCCATTCAAACTCAAATACACCAGATCTTAATAGTATTATAGTTATCACACGTCAGTACTGACTAGAATATTGAAAGGGCTTTGAAATTCATTAGAGAGTGATTTAATTTTAAGCTCACCCAGCAAGCCAGACAGCCAGACTGAGAGATCTTCTTGCATAGGCACCAAAGTGGCTTCATGCCTCACAGATATCCACTGGTCATACAGGCACACATCTGCCAAACCCGGCCCATGTCTCGCAGTCAGAGGACTTCGGGGACTCAAGGGAAGCTCATCTCCAAACCACACCTGCAGAAGATTTCAGTAAGCTGAAGACAGGAAGGTCTACTATTTGCAGTCAGATGACAAAAAGTTGTGGTTCTGAATTAGACTGAAGAACTATTATTCAAAGTTTAAGTGTTCACTTCCCTTTCAACAGATACAGCAAACCAACACAGCAATCAAATGGTTCTGCTCTTGTTAGTAACTCCTGCATCAATAAACCACTGCATTCATTCTCTTGACTCATTTGGATTTAAAATTACATACTTTTCTGAATACAGAATGAAGAGAACATGCATTAAATAATTTGGGTTTTTTAACTCAGCACATTTGAAGTCATGAAATCTGAAAATTATCATATAATTTATTATAGACTACTGATTTCTTGATGAAACATTTCAGAGGCATTTTGTGCTTAAATCACTTAAAATTATAACATTAAAAGAGGAAATGTTCCAATGCAAGGACATAACATATTTGTTGAACAAAAATACTTAGCATTACTCTCCAGGACTGCATATTTTCTAAATAAGAGGTAATTTACATTTCAGGTAAAGGACCACACTGAAATTTTGTGAAGAAAAATTTCCAAAGACAGAGTCCTTCTGGTATTCTTAACTATTTTTTTTTTCAGTTCAGTGTGTATGTTAAATTTATTTCTTTATACTTAAGTGATTAACTAGAATATAAGGTATTAAAAAAACACTTCTCAATCAGGATGGAAATTTTTCAATAATTTCATGCTTTGACTTCAAAACCTTCTTAGCTAACAGCACTAAAAAGTGAAGGGGTCACCTATCTGATAATAACAGTAGGTTATCCTTGTCACATTGCTCCTAGTAAAAGGGGAAAATTACTCTTTTTTTTTTAATCAGAAGTACCCCACTCTGGAGAATCTAGTACTTCATCAGCTTCAGTGTAGACTTTTGTATTGCACATGTATACTGGATTTAAACACTTCAAAAGGCATTTACCTGAATTGCATTCTGCATGGTCACCCGCTTTACCTTACTTTCTCCTTCTGGGGAAAAATAAGAGATTTTTAATACAGTCTCTCTTGCTTTTATGAAAATTCTGAGAAAAACCCACCAGTGCTGTTTTGGAAAAATAAGAATTAGTCTAACAGGAAGGGAAGAGGGAAATATCTCAGTGGCTAAGGTTTTCATCCACTATTCAGTCAACTTCAGTTCTCTGCCCTTAGATAAAAGTACAGTTATTACAGCAAAAGCAGCAACCAACTTTGTATGCATAAACAATGCTCCAAAGTTGGCAAGATTTTTAGGAGATGTATGACATATATTTTTGCCCAAGAGTAATACATATACTTCAAACCATTCTTGGATTTAACACTTGAGACTGATTTTTCCTTCCAAGTTACCACAAGTGTATCTTGTATGTGTGTGCAGATTTATGCATCCTGAGTTTATGTAAATACTTGGAAAACCATGAAAAACTTAAAGAAATAATTTGGACAAGTAAGATTTTTTCTTATAGAATCATAGAATGGTGTGGGTTGGGAGGGGCCTTAAAGATCATCAACTTCTAGCATAGACACGAGAGAAATCAATGTTTTTATAAATATTTGTTGGGATTGGAAACTCTGCAGGCAGTGTGCATGCACTAAGTTTTCAACACAATGCTGCAAACTATTGCAGCAATGTAGTTATCAGTACAAATCTTTGGCAAAATGAACATTAAGGAAACTTTGAAGACAATCCAGTCAATGCTTTCTCTCCTGAAGCCAACACTGTATTTTGCAGCAATGCTTTCAACACAAGCTCTACACTGGGCTAAGAATTAGTAAGTCTTTCCCTGGAGGCTCCAGGTCTAAAGATGTGCAGCATTGCCAGGTTAGCTGCATGCATGTGTACAGACAGTATTTCTCCATAATTTTCAGTGGTATTTTACAAATCAAAAAGTTCCTATCTGTGTCTTGAAGCCTGTTAAAAACAGCTTACTTGCTCTGTTAGTTAATAGCTGCAATAAAATTTCATCTTACTGATTAAGCTGAAAACCAGATTGCAGACATTACCTATTTTAAACTCATCTATTTTCATTTAAAAATAAGTACTTTTCCTCTTCTGCCCCAGATATTTAGGCTTCATATGTAGATGGCATCTTCTTCTCTTTTGCACAACCTGACCTTCCTATGACAAAAGGCTGACTAGCCCATCACAGAAAACACAATTCTTGTAAAAATTCTCACCCTTTCAACCTACATAGAAAGCAGCATGGTGTCATTTTCCCTCCTTTGATCCCTCCCACTGCCTTAAACCTCTCAGACTTCGTGCGACCACATGTATCAGGCATTTCAAACAACTTACCTTTATGAGTGGCTAATGAGCAACCAGCTTGGTTTCAGGTGAAGACACTTCCTTGTACCAGGACTGCTAGCACTTCTCAGATCTTATCAGAGACACTTCAAGTGGTATCTTTCCCCTTCCTTTTATTTCTAGGGAAGGGAAAAAAAAAATAATGAGAGACACTCTCTCCTTGATATAATTTTTCCTTCTATGAATGAACAAGGGAAGGGTATATACCAAGCATTACTAATGAGCATGCTATGCTTCCCATGGCTTTGTCCAGGGGAATACATTTTCCTTTGGCATAAGAAAGCTATTGCCATAAGAGAAGCTCAATAAGAGGCTTCATTGATTAAAAAAAATAAATAAAGCAACAGCAGAACAACCAGTAGCAAAGTTGGTCTCATTAAAATAAGGAGTTCCATATAGGCTAACAAGAGCTCTAGCATATTAACTGCCAAGGGAAAATAAAAGACAGCCTAATTCACAGGGAGCACTCAGAACATGAACAAAGCAAAATATTCACACTGCAGCTATGACAGGAATGCTCAGCATCTGCAATTTTGTGGTGTGCCTAACAAAAAAACTAGTCATGCCCAAAAATATCAAAAAAGAGGAGATTGAGAAAAATTGTGGCACTTGAACTTCAAGGGCCTACTCTTCTAAAACAAGTTGTTTTGAAAGCCCATATGTCAGATCTCCCCAGAAAGTCAAAAGGCTTCACTTATTATCAGGGCATCTGAAACACACTTAAACAAAACCGCCTCTGATTATGTGAGCTACAGTGCATGAATTTTGAGTTAAAAAAGTAATATAGTACCATTACCCATTTTCAGATGCCAGACAGTTCAGCTCAGAGATTGCAGGGAATACAGATTAATGTAGCCTTGTCACTTACTGCAAGAGGCACAGGAGAAGACCCAGACCTGCCACCTTCAAGTAGTCAGCCTGCAAATGTGCAGAAGGCGCTGTGGTGAGGTGAATACTGCAGTATTAGGCAGAGTCATAACCAAATCTGACTTCTTTTAAAACCAATTGGGTTCCTTGCATCAAAAAGCTGCACATAATGAATGAAGTATCTGATACTGAATTTTGGCTGCTCCAGATTCAACCGCAGCAGTTTCTACACATGCCAGTTTTATCAACTCTCATTCAACAGGCATTTGGTGTTCAGACAAGTTTGTGAAAGAAAGAAAGGACCTCAGAATAAAAGTACACTTGCAACACATTCCCTGCATAGCTTCAGGCTATGCTATTATCATTTTCAGGCAGACCCTGATACCCTCAAGGTCCCTTGGGACAAAAGACTGAATAAGCCCAGAATAATGGTTTCACAGTAGAAACAATTCTTTTAATAATTCTTCTCCTTCCTCTTTCTGGTGTTGTTTCTTCCCCATTTCCCCCTCCCTGCTTCACCCCCTAAAACAAGGAAAACACCAGCATTTCTCATTTGTGAGCATTTCTCAACCAGGGAGCAGCCAGTCTAGTTCCAAGCTCAGTAAGCGTAGAGGTCCCCCAGCACCAACCCCACTTTCAGGAAACACCTCATTTCTGCTGATACTTGTGCTGCCAATGGCACTGTGGATGGAAAGAGAGGAGTGAGTTGTCACCTAGCCACACCTTACAGCTGGATCAATACAGAGACACTGGTTTACTAGGAGACAGGTGGTCAGCCCCAAATGATGTATCAGGAGAGGCAAGAATTGCCTTCAGTTGGTTGAGGGCCAAACTTCCAATGAAGGACTAGAGCTATGGATCAACATCAGGTAAGAGAGATGAGAAAAACACCCCTATACATTGACACATGGCATAGGGACAGGCATTCTTCAGGAAAGGGGGTGCAGACACACCCTGGACATGACTCACAGACTTGTGAGACCATAGTTTGCCTCTGCTCTCCATATAGATGCCCAGCACTTTGTCCCCAGACACTCAGAGAAACACCACAGTCAGCAAATACTACAGCACTTTACACAAATACTTCAGGGGGTTAACACATGTTCTTAGATGCTACATGAGATAGCCTGCTTAGGATCAGTTGTATCAGTATTTATAGATCACTCACTGGGGCCCAACCAGCAAGACACTCTACACTAACTATGTCTGTCTCTGACACACAAAATAAACCAAGTCCAAATCCCATTTTACTTGACTGAACAGTTTACATATAAACAAACAAACAAAATCCACAACCCTACAGATAGTTAAAATATTGATGAAGCAGCCATTGACCTAGCTTAAGTCGAACCTAAAGGGATTCACAGGCTTATTAAAATGCCTTCTGTTAACAAGTTAATTAAGAAAAAACTTGGGTAGAAACACTTCTATATCTTCACCCTATATTTTAGATATACAACATCATCTATTCCATCAACACTCAAAGGCAGTCACAACAGTCTAACCCAGAGCAGCTGGATTAGTCTTGACAATACCTACTGAAACCCATGTTTATAAACACACGGAAATGAAAGAAGCTGTCATGTTAATATCTGTTGAAACCTACTACAGAATAGTGATGATTTTTTTACAGACACATCTACTAACATGCAGAAGAAAAGGGGTAGGCACAAGAGACATCCACTGAACTGGAGTGCTCCTTCCATCTCCGACCATCACTACAGCAATTACAGAGCCTTTTTGTTGCATTACTGAGTCAGCAGGAGCTCTGCTTCCCTGGGGAGGCCTCAGAGGCACGAAAGAGAAAGAACAAGACTAGTCAGTCCGAGGTGGTGGGCTTTAAGGTGGCAACCACCTCCTTACATTAGGACACGCTGACTGCTCTCCTGACAGAGACTGCCTTACCACACCGCTCCATGAAGTGCACACAAGCAGAGGCAGTGAGCACGCTCTCCCTCTCCTACCAAATGGCAACAAAGGCCCTAGGTACACCTGTCAGGGCAGAGAAACCCACTTGAAATCAGGGAAGAGCCTTTCATCTCAACAGCTGGCATCTCCACAGGAGACATGCAGATAGCTGCTTTCCCACAGGAGCTTCCAGTTTGGGCAGAGGCCGGTTAAACACCACTGCCCCAGCTGCTCCCTCACATAAACAGGCAAATTCCTCTCTCCCTCCCATTTCTACACCACACTTCTTCCAGCAAAGCAACATGGAGGGAAGGTTTTTTGGTGCCCTTTTAGCAGAGTGCTGGCTGGCGACAGTCAAGAATAGTTTATTGTGACTTAAATATAAAATTGTGTCTTATTCTGAAAGATCTGCCCAGTACAATTTCAAATGCCTAGGCCAGCTAGGCCTTATAGCTCCTGAAGGAATACATGTAGTTTTTCCTATGTCTTGATCTGATACTATGCCAAAGGTGACACACAGCATCCCTGGAACACGGCCAGCTTTTGGGCAAAGAAAGGAGACAGACGCTTTTCGACTTATTAAGCAATATGAATGAGTGTTTTAGCCAAGAGCACTGGGGCAAGTTTCCTACAGAAACAGCACTGCATCCTCAAACGCCCGCGTAGGGCACAGGAGAGACTGGTTTGAAGGCTGTTGTGCAAAAACTCTCCCCTCTCCCTTCCTCACAGTAAGTTTCGAGGCACTTCCCTTCCGACATTCGTCACAGAGCCTGGACGGAACTGCTACCGCTGGACGGGTGACCGGGCCGATCCCAGTGACCGGCTCCGCTCAACACCGGGTTTTCCCCGACACGCGGGACTCTCAGCGCGTTCCCAGCGCTGCCGCTGCAGACAGGGGGGACCCCCCGAGCGCCGCTGCTCCGAAGCTGCGCGCCCGAGGAACCGACACGAGCGGAGCTCCGTCGCAGCATCCCGCTCCCCGCCCGGCGCCGAGACGGGACCCGCTGCCTTTCAGCCGCCCCGCACCTNCGGGACACCGCCCCTCCCCTGCACCCCCGGGCCCTGGGAGCCGAAGGGGTCCCCTGGCAGCCGCCTTCTTGCCCTGAGCGGTCGGCACAGCGCTGCCCCCCCAGCTTGGGCTCGCGTTCCTGGGAGCGGACCCCAGCACGAAGAGTCCCCCACCCTGCCTGCAGCCCCCGGCGGCTTCCGCACCTCCACGCACAGCATCTCCACGCTTACCTGTCCCAGGGGTGCTGCTGATGGTATTTTCGAGAGCGATTAAGCACCAGCAATTAAAGTCATAAAGCAAAATAGGCTGTGACACACTTTCACAAAGTAAAGATACTCTATAATTTTTACTTCGAAATAATAATGCAATTGAAGTTACATGTTGTACCATGAAAAGAGTTTTTGTGTGTTTGTGTTTTTTCTCCATTACATAATTTTTCATCTTGCGAAGCAATAAGGTCTTGCACACCTTACGTGAACACATTTCAGAGTTGAACGGCAAATGACTATGACATTAATCATTTCAGCTGATGTATTACTGTAACGATCTGGAATATATTCTTTGACAGAGGTAAAAACCAGAAAAGTCCCATTGCAATGAAAAATTATTAATGGAAACTTGCATTTCCCCATTTCCTTACAGAGGAACAGTAACTGCAATTAGCTTAATTGCATCAGGAATTAATTGTGTTCCACTGAAGAGCTGGTGGGCTCTTTCTGATCAGAGGGTATAAATACAGAAAAGGTTATATTCATGTGTGAGGATCTGATAGCTATACAATATTCTGTGCATAGTGAACAAAATTACTTTTATGAATCCATGGCATGTTTCTATAAAAATGCAATAAAGAAAATATAATGCACCGTGGGCTACTTTTCTATGAAAATAAGTGCTATGTGGTCCTTTAAAAAGATATTTCTTAAAAAAAAAAAAAAAAAAAAAAAAAAAAGTGTCCATCACTGCACATCCCAGATCTCACAGAGAAGAGGTGTGAATTTGTGATCATTCACTCTCCATGACATCAGCATCTCTGCATGATGATGGTTAAAGGTCCGTAATTCTGTCAGACGACCCAGAAGACATGCAAAGTGTTGAGGGTTATCTGGGTGGTGAAGTTTACAGACTTTTTGTAGAATATCCAGCAGTGGTTCTTGGAGTCTTTCCACAGAATCTCTATCCTTTATGTATTGTCGATCTGATTACGGTTTTAAAGAAAAGAAATAATTAGCAAATATATGCTCTGATACATTGCAATTAGTTACACTGATAAGTTAATATAAAAATATTCAAATATTTACACTGGCTACTGATGTTCATACCTACAAAGAATATTTATTTTCAAATTAATATGAAATAAAAATGTTTAATGCTGTATTTTTGCTTTAGGGTTTTCACGTAAGCATCCTGCTTCTAGCTTGGGAAAACTTTTAACCTTCTCTAAAACTGAAGTGGTTTAACAGTGCAATGTTTCACTGCAGTTCTATAATCATCTCCCCATGTGGTTCTGCATCAGAGTATGTCTTACAATGCATTGCAAAAACTGAGCAACACCCAAAGTTCTTGGAAGTGTAGTACTCCTGGGGAATTTAGACAGTAGAGAAGAATGTACAAGCAGGTCAGCAGGGTGAAATTCAAACATCTTCATCCTCAGATTAAATTTCTTTGCTAGAAAATACTTGTCTTTTTATTTTGTTCATATGGAAATGTGTTTGGATACTTGGATTGGGAGGAAAGGAAATGGGATTATTAGTGTAAAAAAAATTCTTGAAACACACTGACTCAAAGAGTGATGGAAATGCTTCACCTTCGGATCTTTTATGAAACCTGATTTGGAAACCTCCCAATAAAGTCTGAAGGCCTTAATTGCCATGCTCTATTCTAATTTATAGGGTTTCCCAATTTCCCTCTAAAATATGTGGCATTCCACAATGGTCAGTGGTGATATGCATGTAGCCACATCTGGGGTTTTCTGAAGGAAGAAGCCTGTTTTACTAAGCAGGGAAGAGATACCTATAATTTTTAAAAGCATGTTATTTAAGCAGTTTCTTCCTTGTATTCAAAACCAAATGGTGTAGCAGGACGTTTGGAGTTTGTATTTATGTGCTTGTTTTCTGGTTTAACAACTGAATATAGAGAATGAGCATGCACATTCACTTAATCCATGTAGAATGTAAATTTTTACAAATCTCAAGTCATGTTCCTCATGCTTTCTTTCCAGAACCACTAATATTTAATTCTGGATGAGAAGTTACCTGGAGACAGGATAACTATGGCTGTGAGCAGTGCATATTCCTCCTGTGTCATCTTCAGCTCTCCAATACTTTTATAAAAATTAAACATGGGAGTTATGAATTCATCTGAGATACCTGTGAGAGTGAAAAAATAATTATAGTATATCTTAATTATTGAAACACTCTGGTTTATTTCTACGTAGCAGTTATTTCATATTTTGTATTGACTGTCCTGGTAGGAGAAATCTACTACAGAAATCATGATACAAAACAATTAGTTACAAAAATACAAGCACATCCTTGTTTTCCAGAGCAAACTAGACACAGGCAAGCACTGGAAATTTCTTTTTGCATGGTTTTAAAGTCTTCCTGTCAATTCATTTTACTCTGCAGGTTTGTCCATCTGGCTCTTCAGGACAAGTCTCATGTGTGGTTTCCTCATTGTCTGCTGAAAATCCTCTTTGCAAAGCAGACCCTGTGCTCCCTGTCGCTACATTTGTTTTATGGAAACCCCTCAGGGTGTATGGTTTAATTCCAGCCCAACTCTACAGCTAACCGCCTTGTGCAGTTGCTTCAGCTGTCTCCATAAAGACATTAATTACTCCTTTAATGTACCCTGAAACTTTCATTAGGTCTAGGATTACCTGTAGTCCAAGATCAACTTGCTTGTAACCACTACTACCTTAAAGCATAAAATAATGTATTATAAAATACAGAGCAAAAAATAGCTAAAATCCAGGCCTATTTAAGAATAGGATCATGATTCTCTCACCATAAGCAGAAGCCTTTGGAGTTTCCAAACTAAGGCATGCCACTGGGACTTCTTTTTGCTGACTTTGTCATTGGGTCATGATGTCCTTAGTTAGCCTTAAATTATAGATGTACTCTATCCTGCTCTTTGGTGTAAAAGAGAAGTCCTGTGACAGCATGATTGTTCCTTTTTTAAATGATATGCGCATCACTCAGACCAGACACTAAACTGTTGACAGCAGCTGCTTACAGCTCTGAAGCAATGTAGACATCCAAACCAGTGGTTCTGCATCAAGAGCCTTTTGGCCTTCTGTGGCTGAATGGATGGAAACCTCCTCGGTTCCCACAGATGAGTGCCGTAGGATCTCTTGTAGGTCTAATCTTAATTTTGAGCTGTTCTAGGAGGAGTCTTTATCACTTGCTTTGGAAACTACATGAAATAATGTGAGTTTGACTGTTGTGTACAACATGAAGCTGAAGTCCAGGACTAGTGAGGTTTGGAGTGCCTGTAGTAGGCAAAATTCAAACTGAAACTCAGCAGGTGGAACTCAAAGAAAGGAAACATGAAGTCACTTGACTCAACTATGAAACAGTCACATTTTGCTGTGACAGTGAATTTACTTCACGCAGTGGAATAGTTATGTGCCCCAACAGTGAAAGAATGATCTTGCAGGGTGTGGTTTATTTTATGGCTGAGTCATGTCTTTAAACACATGACATGAGCAACCTATGTTCACTTCAGATTACAAGCCACAAATCTTGTTTCTGTGATGAGTTCAATACTACTGAGTGTAAGTCAATTAAGGGGATATATACGATGCAGGTCAGCTTGTCCTGTAGAATTTAGTAAGACAGCTGGACCTTCTTACAGAGCAAACAATAGCCATAGCATCTAACGTGCTGCAAGGCTTATGTTGTTAGTCATCAGTGTTAACTACTTAAAATTTTGAATATTTGTTGCTGACTTTTGGGCAGACCACCTGTCTCTCTCTTGGGTGATTTTATATGCCAAGATTCCTTATAATATGGAAGTAGTGCATATATATGACACACTAAAGTCTTAAAGTTTGCATGAAAGTAAAAAAAAAAAAAAAAGAAAAAAGTAAAAAGCTGGACCTTAAAGCAGAGCAAATTAATTCCTTTCATGGAAATGAGTAGCTCAGCAACAACATGAGAAACAGCCAAGATAAACTTCATATTTTTAGAATTCTCTGTGCAAGACATTGTGCCACTGGGCACAATCATCTGGACAGGAAACAAGAAGTGGTAGGAATTGGGCTGTGACTACTGCCATAATTGGTTTCTCATAATCATAATTTAAAGATTTTTTTTCTCTTTTTACTTTCAAAGGTTAGGTTAGCTTTCAGCTAGTTTAATTGATTGCTTTTGGCGACCCCAAACTCCCAAATCCTGTTGTCTATACAGCAGAAGTAGGATGAAAATGGTGCTGGCATACAGGATGTGGAATAGCTAATTCAGGTCCAAACAATGCCTAAGCATGTAGTGGAAAAATTCCTGCCCAGAAAGCTTATACGCTAACATTAAGTATAGAAGAGTGAAGCGAAAAATGAGTATAGATGTGAAAGAAAATTAAATTGCTGCAGAGAACTCTGCATTAGCGCACTGCAAACAGAGAAATAAAACCATAGAGATGAAAGGGAGTAAAAGGGATGTTTGAACAATGCAAGTGATTTACCACTTTTACTAAGGAGAACAGAACTTCAACATTTTTAAACTGATATATTGTCACAAGACAATTATGAAAAAAATCCGTGAAAAATTAGCAATTTTGGAACTAGGATGATGGAATCTTTTCTCTTAGTAGTATTGCTGTCATCCCACCTATGCTGGAGTTTCCCTGCTATTACTTTATCTTCCTGTATGCACGTTACAGAAGTTGCTTTTCTGTCACAAGAGGGAGCTGTTTTCTAATGTGATTGTAAACGGTTTGGATTTAATAAGCTCCAACAGAAAGGAAGGAAAAAAAAAAAAAAAAAAAAAAAAAAAAAAAAAAAAAAAGAAGAAGCAGGAAACATAAGAAACAGATGTTTATCGTTTTGGGTTTTTTTTCCTAGCTACTGTATGAGATGTTGTCACTTCAGATTATTAGAACAAGAATTAAAGGTGATTTGGTGCTCGTAACTGGAAAGGGTAGACAAGAAATGAGTTACATGATTTTCTCAATGTCATTACTACAATTTATAGCTCAAAAGTGGAATAAAAATAGGTGAAATTTTTGGTCTCATTGAGAACAGAAAAGTTATTTCCACCTAACACTCTATATTTAGATCAGACGAGAGCTCTGCACAGTACTGTCAGGCAGGGAGAGTTTCCTGGTCACTGCACTATTGTGCGTCCTTTCTAACTTTCTTCAAAAAGGTTTCAAAAACCTTGTTTCATGGAGGATTATGGCAGTAAGAACATGCTTATCCTTCATATGTCATTTGACATCTTTCTGCATTATATGGATTCCTACCTAACCCAACTCAGCCACCTGCAGAAGATAGTGCAGATCATTTGATTATTTCTTTATGTTCATGCATGTCTGGCTATAAACCCAAGTATGGTCAGTAGGAAATACAAGCTCTACTGAGTGCTGCTTTGCATCATCAAACTAGAGCAGATTTAAAGCTATGAGCATTATCATTTGACATCCCTTACTTGCACAAGTTCATCCCCATCTGTAGTTCAAGACATAGCAATACTTTAGGCGTTGTCTTTTTTAGTTTCATTGCTATGATTTATCTTTAAAGGCAAGATGGCTGATACCTTCGTAAGGTTTGCAGTTTCAGGCCATGAACATTAACATAATCCTGCAATACATGTATTTAGTGTGATATCAAGTCAGTATTGCCAGCTTTCTGAGACAGCATTCTTTCTTCTATTTCTACCGTTTTGCAAAACTGAATAATTATATTTTTGCAAGAATAAGGCTTGAAAGTAAATGCTAATTAACAGTAACTAGCACTGTATTATTAATATAGATAGAGATCATTTTTTCTGGATAAACAATGAAGCGTTAGTGAATATGAAATAGGGTATATTAGTGGCTGCTTTATGCAAATAAAATATTCTAATTACTCACAAACTTACATTTTATCTTTCACATTATTCCGTCTACCAGAATTGCTTTTCATGCTGCATATTAGTTCTCCCTTCTGGGCTATTCAAATGCATCAGTGGCCCTTTAAACACCAACCAAATTCACTCCCTCGATGCTGAGTGCCAAATAGGGAAAATCTAGCCAGGAGAGAAGACACATCAGAGCACGGGCACATACTTTTCTGTCTGCCANAATGAAACAAACAACAAACCAAGCCTGTAAGGAGGGTGCAAATGACTTTTCCATATACCCCTTTAGCGGTGGCCTGAGTACCTGCAGTCAAGAGAGGAATGAGGTCTGGCACACAGTAGCAGCACCTGCACTGCCTTGAGCTAATCTTCATAGGTAGAATCTAAAAAAAGGTTTTGGCCTGAAGAAGCACACTTTTGCAGAAGAAAAGAGATTGGGTCCCTGACATCTGTTCTTGCTTTCGTGGGTATAGATCTGTTTTGTAGATATGATTTAAATAATTTTAGCAACTTTTTTTGTACTTCAGGTACACAGCACTGGATGACTTGGTGTGGTAGATTGTGCAGGAAAGGTGTGTGAACAGAAAAGCTCTTTCCTATATTTTCCAATTTAGATTGGTCTAAATTTCTAAATGTTTTGGCCAGTGTGCCAGTTTTGCATTGAGTCACAGGATGATGTGTCTCCTTCCATGAGGATGCACATGACCACTTGGAGGGTTAAGCACTTTGGACACATCCGTAAAGATAATTTTGTTTCTCTGCACAAACCCAGCACAAGGGGGATTTGAAGCACCCTTTTATAATTTATTAGTATTGACGCTTGCTCAGTACTAATAACCAAACTATAAAAGAAATGGGCAATGGAAATTATTAGGTATCCATGTTCCAATACCAAACTTTGCTTTTGGTTGCAGGAGCCTCTTATCCAAATCAATGGGAATTTTGTATCCCACATTTGATGGCAAAAGTTGGCCTCTTGCCAATGCTTTGAAGGTGCAGCTATTTATTTTTTTCCTTGGATCTGAGTGTACTTCAGCACCTGTAAGTCATCCAGGACAACAGCAGTGTATTTCACAATGTCAGAGGTTCTGCTACCAATTTAAAATTTGGGTCCAGATTCTTCCCTTTCTGTCAATATCAGCATTTTATTTCCCAATACTCAAATTCCTAGAACTTCTCTGTAGACTAAAATGATGAAATAAAAATCTCTGTCTTTTCATGACTACTGAAACCTGATATCTTTAGCAAAACAAACTACAAATGCTCACAGAGAAAAATTTCTGTGTCTCAGCTCTTTAAAAAAAATAATGTGCTGTTCAAAAATGGGGAGAATTTGCTTTCAAAATAACAGAAAATCAGTAAGCATTAAATTACTAGAATGTCAGCCTTTCACAGAATGAGTCAATCACAATATGGTATATGCATACTGAAGCATCAAATAAGATGAGTAAATGGCACCACATCTCAGTAACATTAAATAAAAGTCTGTATTTCTCATTAAGTCTCAATATTAGGGTGCATTGGAGAGGATTTCAGTCACAGAAGTATCTAATGCAAGAATTTCATAATGGCTTATGGAGAAAGATCATCAGGGCTCAAACAAAGGCAATCTCTGAGGTGCAGCAGGATTTGAGCAATATGCACAAGCTGAGAAATAAAAGTACACCTCATCAGCATGAGAATGAAAATGAATGCTGATAATGCTCAAAGGTCATCACCACCAGATCTCTGACTTATTTATCAGAAAGAAGCCCCAAACATTCAATACAATCAGACTGGAGAAGACATAAATATTAATAGATGAGAGCAAAGTGGACATGGTGGCAGGTGACAGAAGTCTAGACAGCTTGCGACTTTTAGGCAGGATCACCACCATCCTCCCTGATTTTATGGATACAGGCATCAAAGCTTGACAATAGAACTTATGAGCTATTCAGGCTTTAGTCTGTACCTAAAAATATACAGACAGAAATTCTGACTAACAGCAATAATTTATGGCTTGCTGGCATGACAATGTTTAGCACCTCACAAGGAGCCATAAATAATCCTGATGCTGTTTTTTCATTTGTTATCTATAAACTTGATTTTTAAACTCCCACTCAGCCATCACTGAATTTCTTCTGATGCTCTCTCTATTGTCTTTGTATGTTTCAGTTTGCTGCATTTAGCCTTTTTTTTTGTTTCTGTGTTTATCTTTTTTGTTTTTCAGTGAGG
>WEIU01023480.1:3477-14076 GCA_013389925.1 Aegithalos caudatus
GTGACACCGTGACATCATGACACCATGACACCGTGACACCGTGACATAGTGACACCGTGACATTGTGACACCATGACCTCATGACACTGTGACACCGTGACATCGTGACACCGTGACACCATGACATCGTGACATCATGACACTGTGACACCGTGACACCATGACACCTTGACACCATGACACCTTGACACTGTGACATCACTCCACGGTCTCTGCTCCTCTCACTGCGAGGTTCTGCCACACCACCCGTGCACACGTGGGTCCTGGCAGTCTGCCCTGCCCACACCACCCGTGCACACGTGGGCCCTGGCAGTCTGCCCTGCCCACACCACCCGTGCACACGTGGGCCCTGGCAGTCTGTCACCGGCCACCACCGCTGTCCCATGCGGCTGCTTGCCGCCCATCGCCGATTCTGGCTCCTCACCCACGCTTTGTGATGCCAACACAGCCTGGCCCGCGTCACTGCTCGTGGTTTGCACCATCACCGTGTGCTGAGCTGTTGGCACGGGCACTGCTCCCCTCACCAACCCGGTCACGGACCCTTCTCCCAGCCCTGTCCCGGCACGATACACTTCCCGGACACCCCCGGTCACCATCGCCTCCGTGCACACCTGCTGCAGTCCTGTCTTCCACCGCTGATCCGGTTGGGACTTGCAATCCCTGCTTCTCTCCCCTCTCCCCCTCTCTCCCGTCCCATCTGCTCCGGTGGGGAAGGGGGGAGAGGTGGTGGGCAGCTTTCACTCGGCAACTGCGAGGGGGTAAAAGGACTCCTGGGTGGATCGTGTCCCAAATCCTCCTGTCCCCTTTCTGTCCTATCTCTGTCTTTGTGAGGGAGGGCAAGAGCCCCTCAGTGCCCATGGCAAAACTCCCCATCAGTCCCCACGATTTAGAACAAGCCTCAAAAAAGGCAAAATTCCAGTTCTCCAAATCGCTCAGATGGATGGCTACTTTGAGCCTTCCTGGGACCGATGGAGGAGTGTGTGAAAACCCCGAGGATGGTGATAAACGTGACATTTCCTCTCCCACCATCCCGGTGAGAGAAATTTCTGCTCCCCCTACCCTAGCAGGAACGTTTCCATCTGCTGTTGGCAAGACGGTCTCCCTCCCACCAGCCCAGTGGGAGTAGTTTTTACCTGATGACAGCAGACAGCCCCTGTGGTATTCCATGAGATTGCCCCCAGCCTCGTCCTTGTTGGAGCTAAAAGCTGACTTTCCTATGCCTCACCTGGAAGGAGCTGCTGGCTCTCCCCTCTCTCACCTCCTACAGAAGGTATAGAACCTGCTGCCTGCTGGCCAGCAGAAGAAATTGTTGGCTACTTGCCAGCAAAGGTGACCTGCTGGCTGGTGGCCAGTAGATAAAATGCTACTTTGTTCCTCCCCGCTACTCTGTGGCTGTACAAAGTGGGAATTCTCCCTGCCATTCCTGCAGTTTCTTGGTATTTTCTGCACCCCTGTGTGACATCCCCTCTAGAAGGACTCATCCCACAGGTAAAAGCCTATTTCCATCCTGCCATTAATATGGCTGAGATAAACCCTACGTTTTTTGAGTGTAGCTATCAATCAGGAAAGCAGAGTGATAAAGACTCTAACTCTTGCCTGGAAACACCCACAGAGTGGATAGAGATTCAGTTTTTCAGAGTAGATATAAAGTTCTTTGGTTCTTGTGAAAGGGATTTTTTATGTTTCTATATCTGACAGCTCACCCTGGCTATTATAGGTCTGTGCTGCGCTCAGGTCTGGTCTGGTCTGCTCCGTTCACTGCCCTGCAGTTCCTGGCAGACGATCCTCTCATCTCGTCCCATCTTGGAATTCTGAGATTGGCAGCTCCAGAGGTTTTTTTCTTTCTTTTTTTTTTCAAGTGCAGTTACCTGCTTTAAAGGAAATCTGGTGCCTAGCTTTTGAAGATCTCTGATTTTTCGGTGGTAGTTTGTGTCTCCTGGGGCTGGGATTCGGTGTCTGGTGTTCGGTGGTCTGAGTTCGAGGTCACTCAATGCCCACCCAGGAATGCCAAATCTCCAGAGTATCTCTGTGTTGAAAATGACTCCCAAGATGTTAGAAGACATCTTTTTCCCAAGCCCCAACACCAAAGAAATCCAGGAGTCATCAGCTCTGTTTTTCAAGGTTGTTTATTCTTTGTTATCAGATACATTCTTTCTTCACCCAGCTGAGGTTCTTGCAGAAGCTCAGATCATTGCCAATTGACCGACCTTGGGGCAGTTACTAACTCTTTATACCATGTACTACATAACCTTTATTTACAAATGTTTTCCAATACCTATCACCTATGTTAGACAGTCAACTTTTACTCTAAACCAATCTAAAAATGCCAACACCACAGCAGAAAATGGAAGGGAGGAAGAAGAAGAAGAACTCAGGGCACCGCCCCAAATCCTCCATCTTGTCCCATTCACCTCCATGCTAAAACCTCAAACCTACAGAAATTTCACCCAATGATAACTACACTACTGTTTTTCCCACCTTGGTGGCTTGCAATTCCTCTTTCAATGTTGGAAACCTTTCTCATGGACTGAAGTCAAAGCCAGTCTCTTCCTGGGCCCTGTACAGATATTCAACCCCCCTGTACAGATTTTCCTGGGCCCTGTACAGATATTAAACCCCCCTGTACAGGTATTAAAGCCCCCTGTACAGGTATCAAACTTTCTTGCTCAGGTCCCAGACATCTCTGCCAAGGTCCCTGACCTTGGACTCCAACAGTGGGGTTTTGTTTTTTTTTAAAAGGGAGATTTGGTTTCTTCAACTTCCAAAATCTGCAGAGCCAACTCCTGGTTTAGAACCACGTCACCCTGGCTCCCCTTCTATGTCAGTGTGGGAAGCATGGACAAAAATGCCTTTATTTTCTCCCCTGTCATGTTCTGACGACTTTCCCACATCTTTGGGCTGTTGCTCATGTTCCTCCCTGGAAAAACATCTGAGGAGCCTCCAGCTGAACCCAGAGCTGCAGCAGCAGCAGCAGCTGACTCATGGTGAGAGCATTCACAGCTTTGGGGCTGCTCCTCAAAGCAGGGAAGGATGAAAAGCCAACCCCACAGTCACCCCGGGAGGAAAAGGCACCTGGGGATGTGTTTCCTGACAAAACTCAGCTGAGGTGGGATGGGAGGGCAGGGATGGGATCACTCCCCAAGCCCTGTTTGCTTTGGCCTGAGGGAGAACATTCCTCAGCTGACATCATTCCCATCCCTGCTGTGGAAATGCTGCTGATGCCACCAACACCAGCTCCAAGTGGGAAATATCCTCACTGCATTCCAAGCTCTCCATGCTGCCCATTCCTAAACCCTCGTGGTGCCTTGAAGCCAGAACTGGGTCCTACAAAAGGCTGGAACTCATGGAATGGGTTGGCTTGGAAGGAACCTTAAAAATCATCTTGTTCCAGTGTCACTCCCTGGATATGACCCTTGGTGAGGCTGAGTCAGGACAGAAGAGATAAGCCTTGAATTCCTTTGAAAAACTGGAAAAATTGAGAATTTTTTCCCCTCCTTCTGCAGTTTTTTTGTTTTGTTTTGTTTTGTTGTTGTTTTTTTTTTTTTTTTTTTTTTTTTTTTTTTTTTTTTTTTTTTTTTTTNAGGATTTACTGTCATTCCTGCCTGAAGCCTTCCAGGACAAAACCTGCAGGACACAGAATAAAATTGTTCTCTATTAAAGAAAAAAAACTGAGGGCAACACTGGCCCTTTGCCCTGGGTTTATCCCTATGGGATATGGCTGTGGTTGGGGATCAGAAAAAAAAGAAAAAAAAAAAAAAAAAATCAGGAAGTGAGAGCAGCCTCAAGCCTATGAATTAGTGAAGAGTCAAAACTTGGGATTTTGGTACTCCCTGGAAGCTTTGTGCAGAAAGCCTTTATTCATCCAGAGTTTTCCCCAATATCAGTACAGTTTTTAAAAATAACAGTTTACTGTTAACTTTTAAAAATAACAGTTTTTTGAAGTGGATAAAAAGAGGAGAAGCAGCCCAGAACGACCATATCAGAGGATATTAAACCAGATGTTTTAACAGGAAGATCCTCACCAAAGGCAATTTTTGCAAACACTTGAGAAAAGCAGCTCCTCTTAGAAAGCCTCTTAAACAGAATTAATTCCAATGTGCCTGTGCAAGGTAGCAGGGAGAGAGAGAGAGAGAGCTGTGGCTTCCTTCCCCTGTGGAGGAATATATATATATTTTTTTTTATTGTTGGAGGCTCCTTAAAGAAGGCCTGGGTCTGTCTGGCTGTTAATTGTGGAGTTGTCTAGACAGTGATGATATTATTACCAAGCTATGCACAGCTCCTCACTCTGTCACTGTTTCCAGAGCTGCCTACACAAATTGCTTCACTGTTGACATGTGCAAGAGCTCCCCAGATATTTATTTTTCTCATTTAGAGGAGATACAGCGAGGCTTTGAAAACCATTATGCACTGAACCATTGCTAATGTTGGAAATGTCTCGTGGGTTTGAGCTGAGGGAGGAGAAGAGGAGGAAGGAAAGGCACCGTGGACAGGGTTGGATGGGGCTGATCTGGGATAAACCAGAAAGAAAAAAATTAAAAATTGGGAGATTTGAGTGTGGAGGACAATGGGATCTGCTCCAAATCTCGCTGTTCCCAGATTTGTATTCATCAGGGGCTGTCCACATGTGAGGAGGCCAGAAATGAAAATGCAAAACACCTCCTGAGAGCTCAAAAAGGACTTTTTGAGTGTGTGGTGGCCACTCAGGGTGGTTTTCAGAGGTAAAAAAAAATGATGGAATGGTTGGAATCATCCCACCAGGCAGAAATGTGACCCTGGGAAGGCTGAAGAGGAACAAGGACACCTCACACAGGACTAAGAGATAATCCAGGCTTCCCAAATCAGGTCTGGGATCCTGAATGCCTCCCCCCATCCCATCCTTGTCCCTCCCATTCCAGAGCTCACTTCAAGATCCCAAACTTTCCTGAGACACCCCACAAAAGGAATGAATGCCCTGAAAAACACAGCAGAGTCTGCAGGAGTTGTGGCTAAAACTTCACAGAGGTGAAATTCAGATAATTTATGCAGCTTTGTCCCATAGGATTAAGGATATGAGGGTTGATATTTATATATATAAATAATTTATTATGATATTTAGAATAAAATACCTTAATCAGAGTTATTTACTACACAGCACAGGTAGATAATGTTACAGGTAGAGTTCACTATTTTAAAGCAATGATATTAAAATTAGGAAAAATAATTATTCAGTAAAGTTTGATGTGTACTCATCCAGAGCAAGGAAAGGGGGCAAATCTCACTCAGCCTCAGGGAGTGACCGTCAAGAGTGTCCCCACTCCAGGGAAGAATCTCCACACACTCCTGAAGAAAAATTATGTTGGGAGACCCTCCAGTTAAAAAAATGGGATTTTTTAAATGGGATAAAGTGTCAGTCAGCTGTCTCTGCTGTGTCAGCTCAGTTTTAGATAAGTTATCAGTAATTTTCCTTGCTGGATCATTTATCAGATGCTCTGTCTGTCAAATCCTCCTTGTTCCAATTTCTATTGGGAAGCTGAATTTTGGGATTGATGAGTCAGGCTGGATTTAGCTTGGGGTTGGTTCCCAAGGCCAAAAGCAGCCACTGACCCTTACAGCTTTGCAAATTTGGGGGTGTTGGAGTTGTTCTACCCCAACCCCAGGCAGAGAACCTTCCCACACCTCTGGAACATCATTCCTGAGCACCCTCAGCCTGGGGAAGGTTTGACAGGAGGAAATGTGCTCTCATTCAGCACCATCAGAAGCATCATCACATCCCCAAACCTGCACTGCTTCTCTCCCTGGGGGGACAGGAAGGGCTGGAGGCCTCAAACCCAGTGCTCAAAGCAAATCCCAGTGGACACAATCACAGGATCACAGAATCCTGGAATTATCAAGGTGGGCAGAGCCCCTGAGGATCCCCCAGTGCCAGCCCAGCCCCAGCAGCATCACCCAAACCCTGTCCCCAAGGCCACCTCCAGACTCCTCCTGAACACTCCCACACACAGGGACTCCAAACCTCCCTGGGCAGCTCAGCCCAAGGCCTGACCACTCTGCCAGGGAAATTTCCTTGCCCAAGCTCCAACCTGAGCCTGCCCTGGTGCCATTTGAGGCCATTTCCTCTCCTCCTTTCCCTGCAGAGCCACAAGGGCCCCCCTGAGCCTCCTTTTCTCCAGGCTGGACCCCCCCATTTCAGCTGCTCCTCCCAGGATTTGTTTCCCATCCCCTTTCCCATCTCCATGGCCCTTTGGACACACTCCAACCCCTCAAGGTCATTTTGAAGCAAGGGCCCCAAAACCAAACCCAGGTTTTGAGCTGTGACCCCAAGTGCCCAGCACAGGGGACAATCCCTGCCCTGCTCCTGCTGCCCACACCATCCCTGATCCCAGCCAGGTGCCAGTGGCCCTCTTGCCCAAAATTTGGGCTGCACAGGTGGGTTCTCCTCTTTGGCAGCACTTTGAACTCTGCAGCAGAGGCTGAGGGAGAGATTCCTGCCAGCTGAGGTTCCAAGTCCTCGTGTCACCCCGTGCTGCAGTGGCAGTGTCACACTCTGACACTTCACTGGCCAGGCAGGAGCATTTCCAGCTGTCACCATTTGTCCTTTCTTCATTCCTAAAGGTCCAGTGAAGGAGCAGCTTCCCCCTGGAGTGACAGAACAAGGCAGGAGCTGAGACAGATTTTTGTCCTGAGAATTCCCTGGGACTCCAAATATACCAGTGGAAACGATTAGGGGGTTTTCTTTTCCAAATAGAATTAGACCTGAAGGTTCAGAAGGATTTGCTCACCAATTTTGGTTCCTGGTCCCCAGAAGAGCATGAAGTCACATCCTGTTCACAAATAGGGACCTTGAAGCTGTGGTTAGGAAACTGAATCATAATCTCCATTTCACTCACATTTTCCCTATTTTTATGTCGGATTTTTTTTTTCCCCTCTGCCCTCTTTCATTTCCCTTTTTTTCCTTTGCTATTTCCCTCTCTCCTCTAGGATGGAAAGCTCTTACCCCATACCAAAGCCACGTGTGCTGTTCCCAAAACAGAGCCTGGAGGGAATTTGTGACACGGATTTGATGGGAACAACAGCCAGAGACGATGCCCCCCCTCCCAGCCCCTCCCAAAAAATCCCTGTTTGATGCTGACCAAAGCTGAAAGCACGGCTGGAGGGAGCTGAAACAAGACGCTGAGTCATTAATTTTCCTGAACTCCAGAGAAATTTGGAATTACATCATGGTTTGAGGGGAAGTACATGAAATTTAGACTCTGTGTCTGTGTGGCCCCGTGGCTGCAGGCCTGGGATCTGGTTTCTGGCTGGATGGTGAGGCTGGAGGAGAGGATTTGCTGCTCAATTCCCCCTCACACCCTTTCCTTCCCTGGGGTTTTGCTTTCCAAACCCCCTGGCCCTCATCCACGATGGGGATGGGGCTCCCATCCAACACTTTCCCAGCCCAAGGTTCTCCCCACAGCATCCAGGCAGGGAAATCATTTGTGGTGCCTCATCTCCCTGGAGTTAAATTGTGCCACCTTCCCAAAAGGAGCCCTTGGACCTCTCTACACCTGGGAAACTCAGGTGTCAACTCCAACAAGCCACTTTTTACCTCAAATAAGTGAATTTTTTCATGTGTTTGATGTCTCTGCATTGCTGAGCAAAGGGGGAAGGAGCTCCTCAGGGAGGAAATCCCAGTGAAATCCCAGGCTCACTGCAGGCCTGAGACAATTCCAGCATCCCAGGGGGAGATGCTGCAGCCAGGGGAGGAGCCCAGCATTCCCAGCTGGATCCAAGCTGGGATCCAGAGCAGCAGCACAGCCTGTGTGCCCTGCATTCCCAGAGGAGCCCAGAGCCATCCCAGCACCACTGCACCTTCAGAGGAAAACTTCCCCCTGCTCCAGGATCATTGCTCCAACAGAACCACCCCTGGCACTGCAGGAGGGCTGGGCTGGGCTGTGCCAGCACCAACAGCCTCAGGCTGGGCTCTCACTCTGCCAGGGGAATGGTTTTGGTTGGTTGCTTATTTTGTACTATGACATTTTTATTGTTAATATTCCTAGTAAAGAACTGTTATTCCTATTCCCATCTCTCTGCCTGAGAGCCTCTTAATTTCAAAATTATAATAATTCAGAGGGAGGGGGTTTATATTTTCTATTTTCAGGGAGGCTCTTGCCTTCCTTAGCAGACACCTGCATTTCCAAACCTAGACATACACGTGACAATCTTAAGGAGTTTCACCCAGAAGAAATGCTTCTCCTCAGTTCACTTTTTACTTCAATTCCCTCACACAACTGCCTCAATAAATCTCTTTTCAGCCCAAAAGTGGGAGCTGCCTCTCTGTCACCTCCCAGGGAGTTTTGTCTTTGCTCACAGAAGCTTTTGAAAGAATTCCACTTCCCAAATGGAACCTGAGAGCAATGTCAACATTTTCCCTGCTGCCAAAACCAGAGGGGAAAAGTGAAATGCACACCTTTCTTTGCTTTTTCCTGCTGTTCCTCGTCAAAATATTCCATGTTAACATCTGTCACACTCTTTATTTGGGTGTTTTTTTTTTTCTGCTGGGGAGCACCACTGGGATTTTTATTGCTGTTATCCTTGGGATTTGGGGCTAAAAGGAGGAAAAAGTAAATTTATAATTATTAGGCAGTCACAGAACTGTCAAGGCTGGAGGAGATCTTGAGCATCATCCAGTCCCACCAACACCACAATCCCCAAAGGTCACATCCAAACACCTGGGGAACATTTCCAGACTCCACCACCTCCCTGGGCAGCTCATTCCAGTGCCTGACCACTCCTGCAGGGAATTTTTTTCCCCCAATATCCAATCTGAACCTCCCCTGGTGCAATTTGAGGCCTTTTCTCCTTGACTGGAGTTTAATCCTGCTGGGAATGAAATCAGCAAAATCTGGAGTTGCCCCTGTGGATTCAACTCCTTGGGTTTGTCCAGCTTGGGAAAAATTTGCAAATATCCCCCTGATCCTGTTTTTCATCCCTGTGTATTCCTGCTGTGCCATGACAGTCAGTGATGGTTGGAATTGTAGCACAGGCTGTGTTTCCCCCAGAATTCCCCAAATTTCTTCCATTTTGGATTTCCCAGTGGAAGAGTAACTCTTTATTGGATAGAAGTTGCTCAATTATCCCCCTGATCCTGTTTTTCATCCCTGTGTATTCCTGCTGTCCTGTGGCAGTCAGTTCTGGTCTCTTGGAATTGTAGCACAGGTTGTGTTTCCTCCAGAGTCCCTCAATTTTCTTCAATTTGGGGTTTTCCCAATGAAAAATTTTAACTTTTTACTGGCTAAAAGTTGCCCATTTTAGTGAAGTGCCCCCTAAATTTGCAATATTAAAGGTACAATGAGCAGAGCCAGGGCCTTGCACAACACCATTCCCTCAGCAAGGTGTTTATTTACTAAAAATAGAATAATTACTTCAGGAAAACACTTCCTTGGCTGGAAAAGGTTCTCATTTCCAGCACTCCACATGCTGCTTGCACATGCCTGGGGAGGATTTTCATCCCTGCAGAGGAAGGATGACCCTGTGGTTTCATCCATGGGATGGGGAATTGCCAGACTTTGGTGAACACCACCTCAGGGAAGGAAAGCTCTGCTGGGCTCCCTCCTCTGTTGGAACCCTGGGCACTGAGAATTCCAGGATTTCTGTGCTGGCAGGCTCTGACCCCCAAGCAAACTCTGCACTCACCTGAGGCCCTGGAGAAGCTCCCAAAATTGAGTGACAGCCCTGGGATTGTGGCTGTGGGCTTTGGATAGAAGTGTGTGATAGCACAGGGTGCAAAACTCAGAGCTGGAGGGTTTAGAATACAGGAATAGAGAGAAAGCAAGGGGGAGGTGTTAGGGCTGAGGCTGAGCCCTTCTTTTTCACCTTCTTCTCCATGGGCTGGGTGGGGTTTGGGAATTGGGCAGAAAAGTCCTCATTGTGGGCCAGGGGTGGTTGTTATTGGGTTAAAAGTAAAAATAATATAGATGTCATCTCATAATTGGACAATTAGTGGTTAAAAGGCCTTGGAAAGAGTTAGAGAGGGAGAAATTTTCTACCTTGTTAGCCAGAGCTGACAGCTTGTGAGCTGTACTACAGATAAGAATTAAGAAACACCTGAGTCCAAACATGAAAACTGCGACTCCTGTGCATTAAATCCTGGTTCTTACAGAGGAAAAGGAGATTAAAAAACCTCACACTCCTCCTCCTCCTTCTTCTTCCCTGGATTTTGGCTGGGAATGTTTCCCTCCTCCCTCTTTTCCTGGGAGAGAGGAGCTTGTGGAGCTCCAGGAATGCTGTGAGTGGTGCCTTGATCTGCTGCCCTCAGAGCTGAGATTTTGTTTAATCCATGAAAAATCCCAGTCCTAACCCCACTCAGGAAACCTGGGATGAGCTCTGGGATCTCAAACTAAGATGAGACCTAAAATCCACAGATAATACACAGAAAATGCTGACAAGGCTCTCAGGTTCCATTTGGGAGGTGGAATTCCTTCAAAAGCTTCTGTGGGCAAAGACAAAACTCCCTGGGAGGTGACAGAGAGGCAGCTCCCACTTTTGGGCTGAAAAGAGATTTATTGAGGCAGTTGTTTGAGGGAATTGGAATGAAAAGTGAACTGAGGAGCAGCATTTCTTCTGGGTAAAAAAAAAAAAAAA
>WEIU01023480.1:18212-58602 GCA_013389925.1 Aegithalos caudatus
CTCAGCCCCTTCCCAGCTCCCTCAGCCCCTTCCCAGCTCCCTCAGCCCCTTCCCAGCTCCCTGCCCTGCCCTGGACACGCTCCAGCCCCTCCAGGGCTCTCCTGCAGGAGCCAGGACTGGACCCTCCTATGAGGGAGTATTGCAGAATGAGTTGGAATGTTGGAATATTGGAATATTGGCCCAAAACAGGTTAAGGACAGGAGTAGGAGCAAGGCAGCCTTAGCACCCTGATCACCACCAGCAGCAAAGCTCTGTGGTGTTTGCCTCATTCATTCCTTGTTTTTAATGATTTTTTTTTCCCCTTTAGGAGCACAAAAGATCCAGGAGATCGAATCTGGCACTTCATCATCCCTCTTGTAATCTCCTTCCTTGAAAACGTGTTAATTTGGAAAAACAGAAAGGAGGATTGAAGGAGGATTTATGAACACACACAGAGTAATAAATAAGCTTATAACACCACAAAAGGGCTGTTGTTAAATATGTTTTACATTTGGAGGGCTATAAAAGTGTTCAAGCAAGCTCTGGTGAGCCTGGTTTTAATGAAGTCTTTTCCCTCTACAAGGCAGCGTGTTCCATGTGCACAAGGTTATTTCCTCCCATTCCTGATGGAGTCAACTCTCACAGGGATAGCCAGGGCACTTGTTAGAGCTGTTGGTTATCCCTCTTTCCCAAAGGCAGGAGAAATCCTGCTAAAATATTCCCTGAGCACTGGTGGAGGCTGCCTAACAAAGTGCCAAGTGTGCAGAGTTGGGATGTCTCAGAAATAAATGGTCAATGACAAAAATCCCAAAGGAATGATAGATCCAGCCTGTGCTCTGTGTGGTCATGGCCAGCAAGGACATCCAGGTTGCTTGTCCATCCCAAAAGTTTTGCTTTTCCCACTGTGGAATCCCAGCACTTCTGTTCATCCCACACCTTTAAAAGGTGGTTTTCTCCTGCATCTTTTCTTCCATCCCCCTGAGAATTCAGTGTTCCCTGTGCCTCCTGCTGGGGGATGGCTTTATCTCTGATTTCTCCTCACCCTCACAGTCTGCTCATCATGGAATTCCAGACTGCTTTGGAATGGAAGGGATATTAAAGCTCATCCAATTCCACCCCTGATCCATGGGCAGGGACACCTCCCAGTGTCCCAGGCTGCTCCAAGCCCCACTGTCCAAGCTGGCCTTGGGCACTGCCAGGGATCCAGGGGCAGCCACAGCTGCTCTGGGAATTCTATTCCAGCCCTTCCCCACCCTGCCAGGGATGAATTTTTTCCCCAATATCGCACCTAAACCTTACAATTTTTCACTCTGAAGCCATTCCCTGTGTCCTGTCCCTCCATCCCTTGGCAATTGTCTCTCTCCAGGTTTCCTGCAGCTCCTTCAGGCCCTGCAAGGCCACCCTGAGCTCAGCCCAAAGCTTCTCCTGTCCAGGCTGAACAATCCCAGCTCTGCCAGCCTTTCCTCCCAGCACAGCTGCTCCATCCCTCTGCTCATCCTGCTGCCTCCTCTGGGCTCTCTCCAGCAGCTCCACGTCCTCCCTGGGCTGGGATCCAGGCCTGGGGCAGCTCTGCAGGTGGGAAATCACCTGAGGGGCACAGGGACACAATCCCAATCCTTTTTCTGCTCCTCACACTTTATTTTTCCATTTATTTTTTCTCTTACCACTGTGAACTTTTCCAGACCCAGTTAAAAGCTCAGGAGCAGCCAAAAGCCCTCTGGCTCCCCAGCTGAGCACTGATGCCATTTTTACCAGCGCTCTCCAACTTGGAATTTCACTCCCTTGGCTTCCCCGTGCATGGGAAAACCTCCAGGCAGTGGAACAAAGGTGTGTGACTGGAGGAGAAGTGTGTTAAGGGAAGGGAAAAAACCTGGTGACACCTCCCTCTTGTTTTCCCAGAAGGGAATCCAGAGGTGAGGTGCTCCTGAGGAGCTCCTTATCCTGAAAAGAGAAGGAGAAAGGATCTGTCACAGGGCTGAGTCACAAAACTCCTGAGGTCACTTTTGAGGCAGAGCATCTCGTGTGTCATCCAGTGGCTCTGGAGCAGGGAATGTGGTCCTGCAGGGATGCAGAGCAGGAATTGGCTTTGAACTGGAGGGTGGCCCAGCCTCTCCCTCCTCATGTGGGTGTGGGCTTGGCAGCAGCTCTCAACTCCTTGCATATCCCAGACCTGCTCCTTGCCCTTCCCTTTCTCCTAGAAAAGAATGTGTTTATTACCCCTTGGCATTCCCAGGAATAGCTTTGTTTCAGTGGAATTTGTGCCTTCTCTGACTGGAGAGATATTCCCTCCCATCGTTAGCATTTTCCTTTGGAGCCTTTTCATTTGGAGCCTCAGGATTTTCACTCCAAGCCTCTCGCATCCAGCAGGGTTTTGGATGTTACACTCAGGTAACAATCGCAGGAAAATCCCATGGGAAATCCACATTAGCAACAGGTAAACTGGAAAAAAATAAAAACACCAAAACCCCTGTCCTGAACCCACTTCAAAGGCTCTGAATTCGGACAGGGAAAGGCTGAGGAGGAAATTCCTGGTGTCCCACCCACCTGGCGGGGCAGGGGATGGACAGGCCACACATGGGGAATTATTTCCACGGTCCAGCCCCTGGATAATTTATGAGGGCTTTAAAATGCTAAATCCCGATGTTCAAGCTGTTCTCTCCTGTGCAGAGGTGGGCAGGGTAATGGAGCATTAAGTCTGGCTCAGCCTAAAAACCCGGCTCTGTCTCGGCTCCGTGCCCAGGGCTGAGGGAGACTCAGAGCCAGGGTGATGAAAAGTGTCTGGAATCACCTCCAGGAGCTCAGGGTGACCCCAGGAGCTCCCACGTGGCTCCCACATCCCATCCCATTCCCTTTCCCTGCTCCACATCACATCCAAAGGCCTGAGGAGGTTTTTTTTCACGTGGGGATGCAAAAGGAAATGTTTTTTTGGGGGATGACACAAGGAAAAATGTTTTGGCTTCTCCCAAGGCCGGGCTGCACTTCCCAAGCTCTTGGAAGAACACTCAGCCATAATTAGAGGCATCTTTCAGCAGGATTTATCCCCAGGAAGGTGAGACAGAGGGAATTGTTCCTCCCCCTCTGAAGGTAAACTGCTGCTGAACTCTCAGCCCCACGTTCAGCTGCCTGATGGAACATGTTTGGAATTACGTAAGGACGAGGTTTTATTTCATTTCAGGCACACAGAGAGGCTTGCAGCAAATCCCTGCGATGCTTTTCCAGTTGGAGAAAGCCCCACATGCAGGAATTTGCACTCATTTGGGAGCAGCTCAGAGGGGAGGACTGGCATTCCCACAAACTTTTTGTAAAACTTGTGGTGATTTGCAAAATCCGTGCCCAGGTTTGCCCCAACTTAGGGGAAGTGTTTCTTTCCCAGGAGCATTTTTAAATTTTGGAAATGTAGGAAAAAGGCACTTTGGGAATTCAAATTCTTTGAAAATTGGACTTTGCATGGAATCAGATAATCAAAGGATCATGGAATGAATGGTTTGAATTGGGAGGGACCCCAAATCCCACCCAGTGCCACCTCTGCCATGGCAGGGACAGCTCCCAGTGTCCCAGGCTGTCCCCAATGTCCAAGCTGGCCTTGGGCACTGCCAGGGATCCAGGGGCAGCCACAACTTTAATTTTTCTAATGCTTGCAATGGCTGCAACTGAATTTTGCATGCGATTTACACAGATTTTGTGGGTTTTTTTTTTCCAAATTCAGACACACTGACATATTTTGAATTTCTATACAATCACAGAATATCCTGAGCTGGAAAAGATCCACTGGGATCATCCAGAACTGCCCAGACCTCCCAACAATCCCAGCCTGGGCATCCCTGGGAGAATTTTTTAAATATTCCTGGAGCTCTGGCAGCCTCGGGGCCGTGCCCATTCCCTGGGGAGCCTGGGCAGTGCCAGCACCTCTGGGGGAAGAACCTTGCCCTCAAATCCAACCTCAATCCCTGCTGGCACAGCTCCAGCTGCTCCCTGGGTGCTGTCCCTGTCACCAGACAAAAAAGAGACATTCAATCCACCCAAGGATATTTTTTTTTTCCCACTGAGTGACAGTCACTGGCTGTGTCTGCTTTTAATGCAAGCAATAAAGGAAACATAAAATCATCTTCAAACCACTCAAAGTCCCTCTTTCCAAGCATTTTTTGTTGACTCCCCACCAGTCCCAGTCCCCAAATAAACACCCAAGGGGGTCTCAATCCTCCTGGTTTCTCCATGTGCTTCTCCACTCTTTCCCTCTGCACATGGAAATGCTGAGAATTGCACAATATTTGGCCTTCAACCTACTTTGGGCTGGATTTTATGCTCTGCAAAAACTCCAGATTTCTGAGATCCCACCTGGAATGCTCTGCACTGGTCTGGTGTTCCCATACATGAGGAGGAACTGGAAATGTTGGGAAAGGTTCAGAGGCCACAAAGCTCCTCAGGGGACTGGAGCACCTCCCCTATGGACAGAGGATGGGAGAGTTGGGAATGTTCAGCCTGGAGGAGTTTGTGTGGAGACCTCACAGCAAATTCCAGGGTCCTCACAACAAATTCCAGGGTCTGAAGGGGCTACAGGGAACAGGGAAAGGGACTTTTCATCAGGAATTGGAGAGACAGGAAAAGAGGAAATTATTTCAAACTGAAGGAGGAAAGATTAGATGGGATTTTGGGCAGGAATTGTTCACTGGCAGGGTGTGGAGAGGCCCTGGAATAAAATTCCCAGAGCAGCTGTGGCTGCCCCTGGATCCCTGGCAGTGCCCAAGGCCAGCTTGGACATTGGGGACAGCCTGGGACACTGGGAGCTGTCCCTGCCATGGCTGGGATGGCACTGGGTGGGATTTAAGGTCCCTCCCATCCTAAACAAGTCTGGAATTCCATGACTGATAAATCTGGGCTTTGTGGAGACATTTATTGCATTCAGGTCCTGGTAGGAAGAAAAAATTTGTTTTCTCCACCTGAACATTTCCAAGCTTGCTGGATGTCCTTCAGTTCTTAATTTCTTTCTCCATGCTCCCACCCCTGCAATAAAGGGATAATAATTCCCACCCATTCTGTGAAGCCACTTATCAATGATTATATAAAATTCATCACTTCCCAGGTCCTTGGGAAAACAATTCCTTCAAATTACCTAACACAAGAGCAAAAATATCCTTAAGAAGGCACTAAAAACCTAAAATTATCCCACTTTTTTCTCAGTGTATGGCAAAGGTTTAATTAATAAACAAACTTTCCCTGGTGCTTTAATTGGCTGGAAAAACACGTGGGATTATTCCTAATTTTCACTTCACCCTGATTTGGCCCTGCCTAAAGCTGTGCTCCCGTTGTGGTCAGGACATTTGCTCAGTCCTGCCTTAAAGTTGTGTTCACAGGAGAGATCTGGGAAGGAAGGACTGGAGAAGAGTCAAGAAATGCTGTGCTCCTTCAGAATCCCGAATTTTGGGTGAAACTGGGGAGATTGGAACATGAAAATTTTAAATTTACAGGCACTTTCCACTGCCTTTAAACAAATTTGGTTTGGGATTGGGTTTTTTTTTTTTTTGGTCTTTTTTAAAATTGTGGGAATGCTTCAAAGAGGACATTGAGGGGCTGGAGCGTGTCTAGAGAAGAGAATGGAGATGGGAAAAGGTCTGGAAAACATAACCTGGGAGGAGCAGCTGAGCTGGGCAAGGGCTGAGCCTGGAGAAAAGGAGGCTCAGGGGGGCCCTTGTGGCTCTGCAGGGAAAGGAGGAGAGGAAATGGCCTCAAATGGCACCAGGGCAGGCTCAGGTTGGAGCTTGGGCAAGGAAATTTCCCTGGCAGAGTGGTCAGGCCTTGGGCTGAGCTGCCCAGGGAGGTTTGGAGTCCCTGTGTGTGGGAGTGTTCAGGAGGAGTCTGGAGGTGGTCTTGGGGACAGGGTTTGGGTGATGCTGCTGGGGCTGGGCTGGCACTGGGGGATCCTCAGGAGCTCTGCCAGCTTCAATAATTCTGGAATTCTGTGGCTGACACAGGTGGCTGTGACTGCTCCACTTTTCCTGCAGTACCAGGGTGACCTGAGATGTTTGACCCAGTTTGGATTTCAAACAGCACAGGCTGGCACCTTCAAATAACCAAACATTCCAAGTATTCCCATCCCTGGAGCTGCTAAACCCCAACTATTCCTGTCCTTTCTCCCTCTGGCCTCCAATCCATCAGAATTCCCTTAAGGAATGTGGAATTTGGAGGGTGTTGCCATCACCCAGCTCCAGCATTACCCAAATCCCCCATCCCAGCCTGGAGCAAGCCAGAGTCAGGGATTCCTGACACGCCTGAGCTCTGCCTGCCACCTATTGGTGTTAAAACTCCTGAGCCCGTATTCCCGTTCATATTCCCAGGTTTTTGGAGGCCAAAAGCTGTAGCAGGGTGAGGATGACAGCGTCTTTTGGCCAGGCTCACTCAGAAATGCCTCCTGTGGCCACATCTGCCTGTTCCCTGGTCCGTGAGAGGGCAAGAAAAGCTGGGAATTGTGTCCTGAAAGGGTTGGGTTGTTTTTCCAGAGGTTTGTTTTTCATGGCAAGCCAAACACGTGTTCCCAAAGCTGGGATTTGTGATCTTGAAATTCCCAGGGACACGAAAAGCTGGGAATTTTGTTTTATTGAATTGCTTTGTGATAGAGAGTGAAACATCCCTGGTCACTCCAGGCAGAAATGCTGAATCCAGAGGGAGATGGATCAGCACCACTGCACAGGAATTGGCATTTTAGCTCCTGGGACAATGATTCCACACCACAGGGTGATAAAATCATGGAATTACAGACTGGTTTAGGATGGAAGGGATATTAAAGCTCATCCCATCCCACCCCTGCCATGGCAGGGACAGCTCCCAGTGTCCCAGGCTGTCCCCAATGTCCAAGCTGGCCTTGGGCACTGCCAGGGATCCAGGGGCAGCCACAGCTGCTCTGGGAATTCCAGCCCAGCCTCTCCCCAGCTCCCCAGGGAACAATTCCTTTTCAATATCCCATCAAATCTTACTTTGAAGCCATTCCCTGCCTCCTGTCCCTGTGTCCCTTGGCCCCAGTCCCTCTCCAGCTCTCCTGGAGCCCCTGCAGGCCTTGGAATGTGCTCTGAGCTCTCCCTGGAGCTTCTCCTCTCCAGGTGAGCATCCCCAACAGCCTCAATAAACAACTTCTCTTCCAAACAACTCCTTAGAGTTACCCAAAATTGGGCAGAGAACTGAGTTTTAAGAAACTTACAGAACAAATCCAAATATAGGGTGGTAAAGGATCCAGTCCAGATCCAGCTCCAGGGTTGCATTTTGTATTTTCAGCAAAATTTTGTGGTGGTTTTAAAGGGAGTCAGGGGTGGAAAGATTTAACTCAGATGCTTAAATTTGGGGATGTGATGCTCAGACAAAGAGTTCTTCCCTCCTAAACAAGAGGGAGCCTGATCCATGTGGCCTAATCTGGTGTTGCCATCACTGGAGGAAAAATCAACATTTTATTGTCCCCTCACAACTCTGAGAGGCCTCAGTCACAGTCTGATTCTGTCCTTCATTTTCCTCATTTTGAAGAAATCTCCCACTAAAGTCCATAAAAGCCTTGGAATTAAACCCTGTGCTCAGTGTGGCACCAGCAGAAATTATATCCAAATATTCCTTCGGTTTGTGTGGGCAGAAATAGAGGAAATCATTGCTCAATTTTTATTAATCACTGATAGCCATTATTATTATTTGAAAAATATTGGTTTTCCACAGGTTTTGGGGTTGTTTTCGTTTTTGGTTGTTTGGGTTGGGCTTTTTTTTAGGATACAGGAAGGATTCTGGTGTTATTTAAACCTGTGAATATTGAGTTTGCTGTGCCTGACCCTTTTAAAATCCACGTGAAATAAATCTTGTGGTATTCTCTTAAATCTTGACCATTAAAACAATGAAATTAATTTAAACCAACAACAAAAAAATCAACCAAAGAAACAAAACCATACCCCAATTTATATTTGATGTAAAGACAGAGATGAACTAAAAATTATTTATTTTCTCAATTTTTGAACGCTTCTGCAGGACCAAAATTAAATTTCCAAGTGGAACAAGACTAAAAGTGCCTGAAATGTGGGATTTAGGGTTAATAATTAATTTTCACCCTTTTTTTAATGTGGTTTTGCTCGGTCAGGACCTCCATCAATTATTTTCAAACCCTTCTGGTGACCCAGAGCTCCCCAAACACTGTTTCTCAAAGGAAGCAGGAATGGTGTTCCTCAAATTTATCATTTCCTGAGACTTTCTTATGAGTTTCACCTCTGCTGGCCTCTCCACTTCCAGAAATTCCAAAAGTTTCTCCTAAAACTGCTGCAGTGACTCAGCTCCAGCAGAGAACAGGAATTTTTCCCAAAAATCTGGTTTGGAAAGCAGCCCAAGCTGATGGAATTATGTCCACTTGGTATTTTCATCCAGAATCTTCTGGCCAGGAAATAATGGGCAAATAATAATCATTTAATGAAGAATTTAAGCCCCATTCCCATTGAAAAGTGACTTGGACTTGTTGAACATGGGGATGTGTTTGGCTCATTACGGATTTTGTTATAATCTTTGATTTTATGCAAATTTTATTCAGAATTTAGGACACAAAAAGAAACCCAGACTTTGGAGCTTGCTGGCAATTCCAATTCCTGGAAATCCCTACTTAGTGCTATCAAATCACCATCCCTGGGGATGTTCAAGGAACCCATTTTTTTTTTAATTGATTGATCCAAAATTGGCTTCAATCTTGGAGATCTTCTCCAACCTGAATTATTCCATATCTAGGATTCTGCAGAGCTGCTGTAAAAAAAAAATCAGATTTTACCTCTGCAAGCAGCCAGGGTTTAAATCCAAAGTCACCCCAGAGCTCCTCTCTCTCTCTCTCTCTCTCTGCACTAATTGATCTCTTAATTGGCTCAGTCAACACAGCATCTGCATCACACCAGCAGCACTAATTGCTACAAGATCCCGGTGAAATGTTGAGCACCCCAAAGGCAAGGAATGTGCAATGTGCAATGTGGAATGTGCAATGTGCAATGTGGATATTCCAAATTGATTCCTGAGCTGAGGGGGTTGATTTTGGGAATCCCAGCAGTGAGAACTGAGGGATTCCCCTGTTCCTCCCTGAATCCATAGGGGGAAAAAAAGAGGGGAAGGAAGGTCTTGTCCAAAGGTCAGGGATAATTCCTAAAGGAATATATTTATTCATGTTTATTTTTCAGTGTTAATAATGGCTATTGTTGTTTTAATGTTCAAGGTTTAAGAGGGTAACACAGAAGATTTTATTTCACGTAGATTATAACAGGGTGAGATAAACTCAGTATTTAGAGGTTTAGACACCAGAATCCTGCTTGTATCTTTAAAAAAAATCAAAATAAAACAACAAAAATTTTAAAAACAAAAAATTAAAAAAAAATGTGGAAAACCAATATTTTTCAAATAATAATAATGGCTATCTGTGATTGATAAAAATTGAGCAATGATTTCCTCTATTTCTGCCCACACAAACCGAAGGAATATTTGGATATAATTTCTGCTGGTGCCACACTGAGCACAGGGTTTAATTCCAAGGCTTTTATGGACTTTAGTGGGAGATTTCTTCAAAATGAGGAAAATGAAGGACAGAATCAGACTGTGACTGAGGCCTCTCAGAGTTGTGAGGGGACACAAAAATGTTGATTTTTCTCCCATGTTGATTTTTCTCCATCCAGTTTAGATGGGATTTGAGAAGAAATTCCTTTCTGGGAAGGTGGGAAGGCCTTGGAATAGAATTCCCAGAGCAGCTGTGGCTGCCCCTGGATCCCTGGCAGTGCCCAAGGCCAGCTTGGACATTGGGGACAGCCTGGGACACTGGGAGGTGTCCCTGCCATGGCAGGGGGTGAAATTCCATGGATTTTAAGGTCCCTCCCAATCCAAACCATTTCTAAACTCATTTAAGATGTTGCTTCCTCTCTTTCAAAGCTACATGGGATGAAAAATCGCTCAGACTCCAACACTGAAACCTCCATTTTCCAGGGTTACATGGAATATAAATAGCTTGGCACAGTAGAAAATAGAAAGACCTGGTTCAGAAGGGATATTTTGACATATTCTGGTTTTCTAAACATGCTCCAAAAATTTTATTTTCATTCCAGTATGTACTCAAAATACACTTAAAATATTAAAACCTTGAAAAACTGCCCCAAAACAAAGTTCTACCCTGGGGTCAGACTGAGTTTGGTCTGCAGAGCATGGAACAGCTGGGCAAGGGTTTTACTCCAAGAAAACACGCAGATTTCCTGTCGATTTTGTGGAAAAAGCTTTCCTAAATTTAACAGCTCAAAGAATACAGTGGATAATTGGATAAGTCTGTTTCTGGAAATCAAATTTCCAGCATTAGATCCTCATCACTGGTGTTGGGATGAGAGCTTGTCCTTGATCAAAAGGAATGAGAAATGAAGGAAATAGAAAATGTTGGAAGTTTTACTCAACCTGGAGGAAAGAGCAAACTGAGTCAAACCTGCAGCAGCTATGATGATTTTAATGTGATTTTTTTAGAGCACCAAAATCACCAGAAATCAGATCTGAGTGAGATCTCTGGTGATAAAAACCCTGCCTTTGCTGGCAGGGGAAAGAAACTCCCAGGGTGAGGAATTTTCACTCCAATGCCTCCGAAGAGAGGAAAGCTGAAGAGAAACAGCTCTGATCTCTGCTCCTGGCCCAGGGACAGCACCCAGGGAGCAGCTGGAGCTGTGCCAGCAGGGATTGAGGTTGGATTTGAGGGCAAGGTTCTTCCCCCAGAGGTGCTGGCACTGCCCAGGCTCCCCAGGGAATGGGCACGGCCCCGAGGCTGCCAGAGCTCCAGGAGCCTTTGGACAGCGCTGCCAGGGATGCCCAGGGGGGAATTTGGGGGTCTGGGCACTCCTGGATGATCCCTGTGGGTCCCTTCCAGCTGAGGATATTCCATCATTCCATGAGATTCCAGGCTGAGAGAGATGGGATGGCTCAGCCCCAAGTAGGGAAGTTTGGGGACAATTTGGTTTTGAGGCAGGAGAGTAAAGATGAGAGAGGGGAGGACAGAAAGGGAATGAACAGAAATACAGAAAGTTGCATTTCCTGTGGGTTCCCAACCCTAGAATTACCCTAAAAAAAAGGGGGTTGAATGAGATGATCCCCAGACATCAAATCCCATCAGCAATTCCTTGAAAACTAACTTGGAAAATAGAGGGAAAATGGACTAAAATGAACTCTGAGTAAACCAAGAGATGTGTTGCACCCTAAAATCTAACCTTTTTGTCAGCTGAGGGATACATGTGACAGATACAGGAGCTCTGAGCTTTCACCTTCTTCATGGAAAACCATTTATCATTGCAGAAAAAAAACAGGACCGAGCTATGAATCGGGAAAGAACAGAAAATATCAAATCCCTGCAGTTAAAATCAGTTTGACAGAGCAAATGCTCTTGACAGAAAATGGGCAGCACATCTCGTGTGTGTAATGCCATCCCACCCCTCTCCCAGTCCCAGGCAAAGCAATTAAAATCATCATTCCCAGGAGCATCCCAGAGGAGTTTCCATGGAATTACAGAGCAGGGAGAGGGGGGGGGGGCAGGGTACCACAGATACCCACTACCCATTAGGCATAATGTTAATTGTGCTCTGGGTATTGGAGAGCATTAAAATCTGACAGAAAATTCGCAGCAAATGCCATTCTCAGGAATTTTAGCTTTTATGCTGTGAGGAACAGAACACTCTAAATGATGGCATAAAGGCCTTGGTTTTATTAAAAAAAAAAAATTAAAAAAAAAAAAAAAAAAAAAAAGCTGATGTTATGATGAGTGTCTCTTTTTTCCAAGATTCCAGCTGGAAACTTGTGTCTTCTTCTCTAAATTTTTGCCCAATTTCCATCTCCTCCCAAAGGCACAGAAGAAAGAATCCAGGTGCTCTGCTCTGCCTGGGATCAAGGTGATCTCAGGCTCACCAGGGCACTTTTTCTTGGTATTTTACACCAGTGTGAAATTCAATGTTCTGTTCCATGGAATATTGGAGTAGATCTGTATTTTCAAAGGATTTTTAAAGGATTTTTAAAGGAATTTTAAAGGATTTTTAAAGGATTTTTAAAGGATTTTTAAAGGATTTTTAAAGGATTTTTAAAGGATTTTTAAAGGATTTTTCTGTTTCTCCTGGGATTCTCTCTCATGATATTATTTTGGGATCCATCCATCCCTTACCAGTCTGTCCTGGTCAAAATTAGCTTTTCTAATGCCAGTGAAATCATCAAAGGCAGTGGAGTGACATCCATTAATATCTGGAATTTTCAGGAAACACAAAATCCTGCAGGACAAAAGTATTTTTTGCACAAACCCAGAAACAGCAGGGGAAAAGATCCCATAAAGATTCATAACCCTAGAGGATCAAATAATAATTAAAAGTAGGATTTGATCCTATTCTTTCCTTATTCAAGAGTATCACTGAGTCCTGAGAAGAAGCAGCCCCAGAACTGATCAGAACAAAGTTGTTCCTCTCCCTGTTTCAAAATGTATCTCAAAAACCCCACATATTTAAAAGAGACTTTTGTCTCTGCGCTCCACCTGAATTATTCATGCGAAATCAATCCCTGAAATATCTGCAACCATTCCGTGTACGAGGCTCTGGTCAATTTACAAATTATTTTTAGGCCAAATGTGCAGCAAAATTCTTTGCAGCTAATTGCAAAGTGGAGTTGGGCTTGGCCTGGTTTGAACCCAGTGGCTTGGGCTGCTCCCCTGCATTAGCTAAGCCGAGGTTAAGAGAGGAGAGGGGTGGAATTTCTGCAGCAATTTACCCCACCCTGAGCCTTCTCCTGGCTGTGGAGCAGCAGGAGAACTCAGCAGGGAGAAAATCTGGTGCAGATCTTCTCAAAAGAGTGGTCAAAATTCCCATTTTCCACCTCAGGAATTAAGAGGAGGATTTGGACCGTGCTGGTGAAGGAAGAGATCAGGGTAAGAAGTGGAATGGGAAGAAGAAGGAAGAGAATGAAGATGGAGAGAGGTTATTTACAAGAGGTTGTGGTGGGTGGAATTGTTTCAAACTTCCAGAGGGCAGGGTTGGATGGGATCTTGGGCAGGAATTCCTCCCTGGGAGGGTGGGGAGCCCCTGGGACAGGGTGCCCAGAGAAGCTGCTCCATCCCTGGAAGTGTTCCAGGCCAGGTTGGATGGGGCTTGGAGCAGCCTGGGATAGTGGAAGGCTCCCTGCTCACCACAGGAGGATAGAAATGAGATGAGATTTAAGATCCTTTCCAATCTGAGAGCAGAAAAATTCTCTCAAAAGCCAAGATTTTTGCCTGTTTTTGCACAACTCACGTCCATAAATATGGAATTCCCTGAGCTGCTGAATAGGAGGGACAGACTCAGCAGGATGGCCCAAAGCACCTGGAATGCGTTGTGATTTCATTTAAATGATAATAAAAATCCAAGAGCTCCTGTGAAGGAAATAATTGGAACATTTGCTTTATCTTTAAAGTGTCAGCTTTTGGGCAGAGCCTTCCAGAAGTGGGATAAGAAGTGGGAAAATGGAATTTCTCACCACAGCAAGGAGATATAAAATTGATCTTAAAGTTCATTTGCAAATGACACAAAGGGAAATAAAACCTGGATCAGCAGCACTGCTCAAACCTGTTCCTAAAAAATTTCAGTGAGGGAGAACCAGCTCACTTCAGAAATTTTTGGGAGCTCTTCCTGGGTGTGAGAAGAACTCCCTGACTCTTCTCCTTGGTGCAAGTACTGATAGGTCTGGCCTAAAATCCTTCTCACTTTTGGATGGTTCAAACCCAACAGGATTAGGATTGAGGCCTAAAATCTAATCCTGCTCAACCAGGACTTCATCTCTGGAAGGGTTTCTGCACTGGGCAGTTATTAGATAATCTAGAACAGCTAAAGTTTCTTCTTAACTGACATTTGAGAGGTGATATTCACCTGCCTGAAGTGCCAATTAGGAGGTAAAGCAAAAAAACAGAAAGCAGATGAAAACACAGACCCTCAATCAAGCCACACACGGCTTTGTTTGGTTTCCCAAGGTCAAAACTCAAGCTCCTGAGGGTTTTTACAAAGCCCAGCTCTCCCAAGTTACCCATTACAGACCCGGGGAAGGGAAAGGAAAGGAAAAGCCAGACTTTTATCTAAGCCACGGCTCTGGAAAGGTTTCAGAGGAGCTGGAAGTCAAGCAGGTCACCCCAAAACCTCAACCCACCCCACACACACAGGACTGCCAGCGCCCTGCCTGCTCCATCTCCACCCCAGCAGGCTTCCCTCCAGAAAATCCCTGGGGATTTGAGCAATTTGGAAGGCTGAGCACGACCCAAACATGAGCTAATTTCCACGGGAGGGACGGCGTGAAATGGGCCCTGTGACTTCCAATCAAGCGGCGTCTCCGCGCCCCGACTTCTGAGAAGTGCGGAACTCTTTTATGGGCGTTTTAGCAGAGCTGGTGCTTGTAAGTGATCTCCCTGCCCAGCCTCCAGAATCCACTTACAGCACTAATTGTTTCCACAGAAAGTGATTTTTAATGCACCGAGGTCCTCTCATTTCCCCCCCGCCTCCTCCTTTTCCTTTCTTTTCCCTCTCTCTCAAAGCCACCTCGGGCCTCAGGCTGAGGCCTGCAGTCACCGGTGGCCTAAAGGTTTTTCCACAAATAAATAAGATAAAATAGCAAAGAACCACGGAGATAATTGAAAATTCTTTACTGTTTCCCCCACCCCAGCTCTTTGGTTTGTGGAAGTGTCACGGTGATTATTTATTTGCTGTTTTGCAAGAGAATTTAACCAAAAAGAGAAGCTGATCTCAGACCGGTTTTAACGCTGATCTCAGAACAAAGAGATCAAAGTTACTCCAGATCTACAAAACAAAGACATTTGAGCCATATATCTTTTTCCAATTAACTGTTTCAAGAAGGAGGATTTCTTCTAGCCCAGGGTTAGGTCACCAGGATATTATTCCTGACAGCACAGGCTCGAGGAAATTACTTTGGTTAAGTTTGCAATTGAAGCTGAATCACCTGCACATCTTTTAAAGTTCCAATCATTACATTTGCTTGATTTTTTTTTTCTCCTGTTGTTGAGGCTCTTCTTATTTAAAATTGGCTTTATGGACTCCACTCAACCATCCCAGGGGTGCTCCAAGCCCTGTCCAAGCTGACCTTGGACACTTCCAGGGATGGGGAATCCTCAACCTCCCAATGAACATCGGATTTAAACACTCCCAATTCTTCACTGATCTCCTTACCAAGAGTGCTTTTTGAAAATCCCCTTTGCCACAGCCAAAACCAGAGCATTTTTGGCTGCTCCAGAACTGACTGGGAACCCCAAGAGTTCAGTGCCCAGCCCTCCCTCAACCCTAAATAATTAATCCTGCTCTGAAAGCAGCAGGAATTCTATCCCCCATTTCCCAGGGAATGGCTGAGCCCTGATTTTACAGAATCCAAAGCTGAAACTCAACCCCTAAGCAAACTCTTGAGATATTTAAGGAGGAGCTCTCTAAAAACACGATGCCAACGGAGCTGGGGTTGTGCCAAGGCCAAGCTTTTGTTTTTCTCAGGAAGCAGCTTCATTTTTGCACGTGTTTTCCAGGCAGGATCCCTCCAAAATTTGCTCACTAACCAGCACTGACACCTGCACAAAGCAATTGTTGGGAAATATGTGCTCTGAGCACACTTAGGGTTTAAAAAGTGCCCCAAATTGTGTATGACAGGGAGCCAGGGGGAAAAATGCCAGAATGATGGAATGTTTTGGGTTGGGAGGGACCTTAAAATCCATCCAGTGCCAGCCCTGCCATGGCAGGGACAGCTCCCAGTGTCCCAGGCTGTCCCCAATGTCCAAGCTGGCCTTGGGCACTGCCAGGGATCCAGGGGCAGCCACAGCTGCTCTGGGAATTCTCTTCCAAGGCCTTCCTACCCTCTCAGGGAACAATTCCTGCCCAAGCTCCCATCCCAGCCCTGCCTTCCTTCAGTTTAAGGCCATTCCCACTTTTCCTGTCACTCCATGCCCTGATGAAAATTCCCTCTCCAGCTTTCCTTTAAGCCCCCATTTGGTACTGGAATGGTATCAGGGACTAACTCTGGGCAATCACACTCCTTGGAAAAGCACCAAAATTGGCTTTTTCTGGACTTCAAAGGGATTTCAGTGTCAGCACCTCTCATGAGATGCTCGGGAATTTCATGGCAAGGGATATTTGCCATCAAGTCCCAGCACTTTTCCAGGATCAGCACAAAAGAAGGGGACCTGGGAAAGCCTTGAAAATGTGGGACAACAATCTTAGTGTTCCACCAGGAAAATATAATTAGAATATATATATATATAATTTATTAATTTTTGTTTTAGGAAAAAAAAAATCTGAGGGATTTTTTCACTCTGACTCCTGTCTTTGGAATGCTTTGGACTGAACATGCCAGAATTAGTTTGTTCCGAGGAATTGGGTCATCCCTGAGAAAAATGCTTGATTTCCCTGCTTAATTTCCCAAAATGCTCTCTTTAGCCTAGAAATTCAACCCTCAGTGCTTGCTCAGCAAATTCCTCTTGCTGTTATTCCCTGCTGCTTTCTCTTCAGGACCAGTGCTTCCATTTCCCCCTGCCTGCTTTCCCTGGGACACAAAAGCCAGGCTGGACACGGAGGAATTCCGGGCACTCAGGGCTGTGCCACCACTGCTGGGGACAGTCACAGCAGAGTGGGCAAAGTTTAAACCATTTTGGCTCCCAGGAAGACACAAAAGATCCCTCTAAACTCATCAGTGCCCAGTTGGGATTAATGAGGATGAAAGGAATTAGTGAATTAAGGGAAATAAGGGCTCTGTTTGTAGTTCCCAATTCTTTTCCTTGGCTTTGTGCAAACCCCTAAAGCCTTGATCACTAGGTATTGACTGGCTTTAGTCAAAAGTTTGGATTTCTCTTTGAGATCACTTCTCCTGAGCTTCCTCTTTGATCCCTCAGTGGAGAGACACGAAGTGCTGGCAGAGAAAAGAAGGAATGAATTCAACCCCACGAGGTGGCAAATTGGGAAGGTTTCACTTCCAGCACATTAAAGTCTCTGCTGGAGGACACAGAAGCTTTCCAAGCACGTGAGATTCCCACAGGAGCTGTGTGGTCACCACAGGGCACAAAGGAGTTGAAACATTTTCTGCTTCATAGCAGGAGGAGATGGAAAAACGACCCTGTGAGATTCCATAAAGAGTTGGACTTCAATTCCACACTTCATTCTGAGACATTGGACAGTCAGGGATCTGCAGGATCCTCAGAGCTTGTGGATTTCCCATCCCTGGAAGTGTCCAAAGCCAGGTTGGAGAGGGTTTGGAGCACTCTGGGACAGTTGAAGGTGTCCCTGCCCATGGCAAGGGTGGCACTGGATGATCCTTAAGGTCCCTTCCAACCTGAAGCATTCTGGAATTCCATGATCCCATGAAGGGAGACAAGGGAGTGACCTTCTCTTCAAAGTCAAAGTCAATAAAGTTCATTTACTTTGAGATGTTTCACTTTTTTTTAAGGCTTCTTCCCACCCCAACCATTCTGGGATTCCTTGAAAGGTTTTCCTCTGTCCCCTGGGGAAGATTTACTTTGAGATGTTTCACTTTTTTTTTTAAGGTTTCTTCCAACCCCAGCTATTCTGGGATTCCTTGAAGGGTTTTCCTCTCTCTTGCCCAGGCTGGCAGAGGGGCTGCACTGGGATTTTTTTGGGGGATGCTCTGTTGCTCCCAATGCAAGGACAGGGGGAAAAATGGGAAAGGGAGGAAAAGGACCTCCCCAGCACAGCCCAACCTTTCTGCCCCTACTGTTTCCTGCTCCTGCCTCTGCCAAAGTTTCTGCTTCTGTGATGAAAAAAAAGAGAAATAAACCCCACGGTGCTGCAGTGATACAAGATTAGGGCAATTACTAGGGTAATTATTTGGGTAATTATTAGGGTAATCCCTCGGTGTCCTGCTGCTGGGATGTGTTTTCCTGCCACGCTGCAAATCTCCCTCTTATCAAGGAGATATCCCTACACAAATCCCTTTTTTATCCCTACACAAATCCCCTCTTCAGGCAGATAAACCCGGAGTCAGAGCTCAGCCCCAAGCACGGCAGGGAACAGAGCTGAGGACAGCCAGTGTGGAAAGGTTAAAGGAGGATTTTCTTCGCCTCAAAGAAGCCTGGACTTGCAATCTGCTTAAATGAAGTGTGAAAAGCAAAGATCCTGATAAGGGAGATAAACTGAAGACTTAAAACGTTGTTTTAAGCAGTTCTTGGAGACTGGGAAGTGGCTTCAGCAGCTCTGCCTTCATGAAAGGAGCCAAGAGTGATGAGAGGAATGAGAGGCCAGCTGACCTCACCTCAGCACTTGGAGAGGAGAGGGAGACTCTAATTAAGGCCAGCACTTGGACAAGAAAAATCTCCAAGGGTCAAAGCCTGCAGTGCTGGAAAAAAAAAAAAAAAAAGAGTTTGGTGCTTTGCTGTCTGTTGGGGGGGGAAAAAAAAAGAATATAATAAAAAGGAGAAAGGATGTGATGGGCATCATCTGCTTGTCTGTTCCAAAGGTTTTGGGGTTTTTTTTTATCAGTTTCAGCAGAAGAGATCATGAAGAAAAACGAGCAGAGGGTAAAGAGCAACGCCACATTAAAATCTATTCAAAGGGAAACAAAACTCAGGGTAGAAAACCCCTCTAGAAACAAATATAGGGGAAGTCAGTGGTGAGGCTGGAGAAGTTGGTTTTGCCTGAAAAATGCTATTTCAGAGAAGCAAAGGAGTAAGAAAACAAAAGTTTCCTTCCAGAGCAGACACATCTATAATTCCCTGCATTGTTTCTCCATCTGTGTGACAGAATCAGCTCCTGGTCTGAAGGAAAGCTCAGCTTATCAGTGACTCACAGGAGCTGACTCAAAATGACATTAAAAATGGGAATGGTTCAAGTAAAACCCCTCAGCTGAGATGTTTCATTTTTAAATTATCATTTAGATAACTGCCCTGGGAATATTTGGGGTTTTAATTTTCCTTCCCCATTTCCATCCTCCAAACTTTTACAGGACAAGAAGCCTCCCCCAATCTGATACTTGCACCAAAACCAATTAATAATTGAGAATAATTTTTACCTAAAGGGTTAAAGCCAAGGAATATCTCTGACTGCACTGGACAGACCATTCCCAGCCCCAAACCAGACCAGCTTCCTAAGGCCTTACTCAAAATTCATGCAGGGAATTACTCACACACACAGAGATGATTCCAGCCAGGGAATGTCCACCCCCTTGGTTCCCACAAAAAACCTCTGAGGTGCCTGGCATGAGTTCCTTGGTTTAATTTCCCTCTCTCACATGGGAATTTTGGCAGGCACCAGCATTCTCACATCTCCATTACACCCTCACCTCATTTCAAGCTGCTGCTTGTACCAAGCCCAGGCTTGTTGTTTCCCTGCTTTGTTGGGTTTTTTTGGCGATGTTTGTTTACAAAATCTTGGTGGAGAGAAACAAGGGGAAAGACCAAACCAAGAAAAGCTAAAAAACAAAACAAAACAAAAAAACCCAGGCAAAAAGAAGCTGAGAAAATACACACTGGATCTTTTTCTAAGTGAGGAACATAAATGAGGAAAAATGGACATTCCCTTTGTCCAGTGCAAGCACAAAAATGGCAGATTGTGGATTCATGGAATATCCCAGAATGGTTTGTGTTGGGAGGGATCCCAAATCCCACCCAGTGCCAGCCCTGCCATGGCAGGGACAGCTCCCAGTGTCCCAGGCTGCTCCAAGCCCCAATGTCCAACCTTGGGCACTGCCAGGGATCCAGGGGCAGCCACAGCTGCTCTGGGAATTCTATGCCAGAGCCTGCCCACCCTGCTAGGGAACAATTCCTGCCCAAAATCCCATCTATCCCCGCCCTTTGCCAGTTTAAAACCCCTTGTCCTGTCACTCCGTGCTCCTGTAAAAGAAAACCCTTCAAATTCCTGGCTGAGCCTTCAGAGCAGCTCCTCAGGTGGGAAAAGTTGCCATGTTCCAGCTAAAAATTGTGGATTTTCCCTTTCAGTGGCTGTGGGGAAGCTGAACCTGGCTGACAGAGCTCAGCAAAGCCCCCTCTGTGCTCTCTGCAGCAATGCCACATCTTCAGTGGTGCTGGAAATCAAACCCAGAGCAGATCCAGAGCACATTCCAGAAGAAAGGAAGACACCAGCCCCATCTGTCCAGAGCCAGCAGAGAGCCAAAAGGAAGGTTTGAAAAGCAGGATGGCTTTTTGTCTCTCATTAGCTACAGATGATTTTTTTTTTTTACCCCTCGATTTGGAGCAAGTGATTTCCTTTCAGGTCTTTGTGTAGAGCAGGTGGCCTTTAGTAGTGGGGAGGATGAGCTGAAAATCCACCTTTAGAAACCCAACCTTTGTTCTGTTCAAAGCCTTCTTGTCATCAGTGCAATAATTCCACACACCAAGCTGCTTTCTGACACATCCCAAATTCTACATGGTGGGAAGCAGGGCTTTTATTAATTCCCTTTTTATTTATAAATACTGCAAACACCTTCCAGGGCGAGCTGCTGGCGTGTCCTCATGCTGAGTTAGAGGGCAGAGAGGGAAACATTCCTATTATCCCAGAGAATTATCACTTGGTGACCTCCCAGCTGCCCTCCCTGCTGACCTTTGAGGATATTTAGCCTGGCATTTAACATCTGTGCTCCCAGCAGCAGCCCTGGAGTAAAAGGTACTTAATGCAGAGCAGCTCTTTTGCAAGGTTAGAAAGGATCAATAGGAGATGTGTTTAATGTGGTATCACTGTCAGGGCTCAGCTCACTTTTAAAACTGGAATATCCACAGTGGGACATCAGCTCAGTCACACAGCACTGAGATCTTTAACGGGCTGAGATCCCTTTTGCCAGGGTCTAAAAAGGGAGCTCGAGGCTCATGAAGAGGAAATGACCAAGGTTTGGAAGAAAAAAAAAGGAAAATGATAAGGGGGAGGCTTCTGGCATTTCAGTCCTGCTGTGGTTTTTTTCCTGGAGATGGAGTGGTTCTTGTGGAAAAGAGGTAGCTTTGCAATAAGCTGTGAACAAAACCAGGAGAGGTTTTTCCCCTGGGAATGTGTGTGTATCCACTGCCTGGAGCTGATCCTCTCTGCCTGCACCGGGGAAAAGGAGTATGAGGAGAGTTTCCACCAGAAATTTCAGTGAGCTTCCAATCCTACAACAAACCTGGGCTGGCTCACCAAAAAAAAATTAAATTAAGCTGCCCTATAAGTGATTAACTCAGCCTAAGTGATGTTGTGTTACAGCATTGTTTGGACGTGCTTAGAAACCCACCTGTGTCACCTCACAGCATTTACTGGCTGTAAAACACACCTGAAGGAAGAATTCCTGCGTGGAAAAGGTGGTCAGGCCTTGGAAAGAGCTGCCCAGGGAAGTTTGGAGGTGTCCAAGGGAGGGCTGGAGGTGGCACTCAGGGTGACAAGGTGGGCATGAGGCACAGCTGGCACTCCATGGGCTGGGAGGGCTTTTCCAACCTCAAGGATTCTGGAATTCTGTATTTAAGGGCAGAGTTGTAGACTGAGAGGTTGGGATCATCCCCCTCTTGTAGCACTGAGTGGGAGCAGCTCCTTCTTTATCTCCTGATTTATCTCCTAGTTTATCTCCTGCTTTATCTCCTGGTTTATCCCCTGGTTTATCCAAACTCTGATGAGTGATAGGAAGTGACAACTCTTCCAGCAATGACAGGGCCACCCCATGAAGCTTTTTTATGCTCCCACACAGCCTCTCCATGTGCTACAAAGTGAAAAAAAAGTGCAGCTCCATTGCAAATCCCCAGAGGTGTCTGCTCAGCCGAGTGATTCAATTGTCTGGCTCAGAAAGTTGTGGATAATTATGGTTGTTCCAGTTTTCAACCCAAGTTGCTGAGCTGGGAATTAAACAGCAGCTTGTTTGCATCCCTAAAAGCCTAAATCCTGGCCACTTTTTCCTGTCCTTCCCACAGTTTTTGGTCAGCTCTGCCCCTCTCAGGCTGCAGATCCCTCCTTAGGCAGGTTCAGCCTCTCCTGGCTGCAGAGCCACTGGAGTGCCCACATAAAACAAGTTGAAATTCCTGTTCCAGCTCTCTCTGGAGAGGGATGCAGCCACTCTGGGGCAGAATGAGCCATGGGGAATTTCCAACTGGAAAGGGCCCAAGTGTGTTAGGTTTGCAATCTGATCTCTGAGGGAACTGGGAGGAGGAATTGATGCCAGAACTGGCTGGCAGTGAGAAACTCCAGTTCTGAGCAATTAAGGAGCAGGGGTTGTATCCACTTTATTTTTTATTATTTTTTTTTAATTTTGTAAACACTGCTTTGCATAAAAATATGGAATGGTTTGGACTGGAAGGGGTTTTAAAATCATTCAGGTGCAACCCCCAGCCAGAGCAGGGATGGCATCACTGTCCCAAGCTGCTCCAAGCCCCTTCCCAGCCTCAAATCCTGCAGGGATCCAGGGGCAACCACAGCTGCTCTGGGAATTCCATCCCAGCCCTGCCAGGGAACAATTCCTGCCCCACATCCCATCCCGCCCTGCCCTCTGGCACTGGGAGCCATTCCCTGCCTCCTGTCCCTGTGTCCCTTGGCCCCAGTCCCTCTCCAGCTCTCCTGGAGCCCCTGCAGGCCTTGGAATTTGCTCTGAGCTCTCCCTGGAGCTTCTCCCCCAGCCTCTTTAACTCTTCTGCAATCAACATCTGTTCTCTGATAAGGAAATGCTGCTGAAAAAAAAGAAAATGAACATTTCTCATCCCTCTTCTCCCTCTCACCTTTATATATCTATATTTCTATTTCTTTAATTATCAGTAAATTGGGGTTCTGGCAGCTCTTTCAGCAAGTGTTTGATGCAGCCACAGAGCCCTTGAAAGGACACCCAGGGTCTGATTCAAACCAATCCAGCCCTGACACTTGTGACATCTATCCCTGGATATCTTTGTCCTCTCGGATGCAGCCCCAGCAGGATCCTTCCAGCTCGGAAAAAACCACTTTTAGGATTTAGCTGGGTCAACAGGAGTGCCAAGAAAGGAGGAAAAAGGCACGGGATGAAAACCTGATCCCATTGAAAGCCACTTCCATGCTGCAGCACGGGGTGGGATTTCAGCCTGTGTCCCAGTTTTTGAGGGGAGCCAGAGCTTTTGTAGGATCACAGGGACACACAGGGAATATTTGGCACAATTGCACCGAGGCCAAGCACGGGAATTTCTCTCCTCTGAGCGCAGATTTTCTGCTTCTCGGGATTTGTCAGCCCAATGGTTTTATATTGATCAGCATCACCACTGTATCCACAGAGTTTTCCATAAAAACAAAGGATTTTTCCAGAGGAATTGAGGGCAACTTTGTTCTTTCTTCCCCAGTGGAAGGTGATTTTCCCCTGCCAGGGTTTGTGTTTGATGGAGAGCTTGAAGGTGGAAACACTGAATTAGGAATATTTTTAAAAAATAGAGGAAAATCACTGGAATAAGGATTTAATCAGCATTAAGTAAGTAAATAAAGAACAATTCCTCAAAATTAGGAAGCTTGTGGGAATCCCTTTATTTCCTGGGGGTTCTCACCTTTAAACCCTGTCCCCAAGGGCCACATCCAGACTCCTCTGGGTCACTTCCAGAGACAGTGACTCCACCACCTCCCTGACCACTCTGGCAGGGAAAAAAATTCCTAAAATCTGACCTGAACCTCCCCAGCAAGTTCCTGTTCTCCTTCACCTGATAAAATTGTTGTCACTTTTCCCTGCAGCTGGAAAATGTTTGGATTGCTGTGGTTAGAGAGGATCAAGGGACTTCTCCTGTCAAGTTTAGGAGAACTAAGAAACAGCCTGGGGGAAGGAGAAGGGAGCTTTGGGAATTCTGAATTTGGAATTCCCTGTCTGGTTTTCATCCAAGCTTGTGCTCCTCACCCCTTTGCCAAGTTCCCAAATTTTAACAAAATCTCAGTCTTTGGAAGAAAACTGAGGTTGTGTTTTACCCTGGACAGGGATTGGGGTTAAATTCCCACTTCCAGGGCTGTGGATTTATGGGGGATAATTAAGTGGTTAATGAGTGACAGCTCCAGACCCCATAAATGTGATCTCACTCTCACAATTCCTCAAATCTCCAAGATAGATGGAATTTCACTGATTTTTTTTTCCACTTTTTTAACATAATGAAATCCCTCTTTGGCCTCCACTCTGTTCCTTTTTCCTCTTTTTTTGCAGGGAGAGATGGAGCAAACCCATCCAAATATCCCAAAACCATCAAAGGTGGAGGAGACTTTCAGGATCATCCAATCTCATCATCACCACCCCTAAATCACATCCTTATCATGTTGATATTGATCCCCAGAGCATTCACCAATAGCAGTTATTGATAAGAAATACCTGGGATCAAGTATTCATTTTTTTAATAATTAATGCACAATAAAGTTTCTTTTTGGTCTCTGCCAATCAGAGCCTATTTTGCTGCTTGGAATAATTCAGGAATATTCAGCTTTATTGGATTTTTGTATTTTCCAGCAATACCAAACCTCTCATTGGAGTTGCTTGGCTTTAGCACCGCATAAAAGCGTTTTTTAAAAAGTAACACAAACTAGAAGAAATCAGAAATATGAGCAGCAGGAACCAAATTTTCACACGAACACTGGATTGAGTTGATTGGATTTTCAATCCAATATTTTGCAACACACAATCCCAGGAGGCTGGAAAAGCCCTCCCAGCCCATGGAGTTCCAGCTGTTCCCACCTTGTCCCCAACCCTGAGCTCTGAGTGTCACCTCCAGGTGCCACCTGCAGGGATGAGCACTCCAAACCTCCCTGGACATCTCTTCCCAAGGCCTGAGCACCTTTTCCATGGAAAAATTTTTCCTGCTGTCCAGCCTGAGCCTCCCCAGGCAGCACAATTAAGTTGGCGCCCACAGGTTTGATTTGGATCTGCACCTGACCCGCCAAAATCCCGATTTACAACACTCCCAACAGGAATCCTGGTGATTCATTCCACAGGGCAAAAAGCTGGAAGAGAGTGGGAAAATATGGGAATTGTTTTTGTTGTCCTGCTTACTCTCCAAGCCCTTTTATGTGCAAGCTATCGACGAGCTGCATCTTCGACACCTTGATTTTCTTTGCACACAAATTCCTCGGACGCCCACGGTGCAAAGGATCCTGGAGTGGTGCAACAGCTCCAGGAGAATCTGTGGCTTCAGGAAGCCACCCCAGACTATAAACAGAGTGGGAGTTTTACTCTGTGTTGAGGGAAACTCGTCTCTTCCAGCTTTTCCCACAGAAATCCGGCTGTTGCTCCAAGCGTGGCGCCATCCGAGCCAACAGACGGAGCAAGGAAGCCACAGATTGGGAGTGACTGGGTCCTTAAACCAACCCAAATCCTGGATGTCCTTAGGCACAGGTGTCACCACAAGGCACAGAGCCAAAAGCCTCAGCTCCTGCTCACCGTGGGCCATCCCTTCCCTCAGAGCCCAGGCTCGGGCCTAGGAGCAGCCATTGCTGGTTCTCCTTCAGCTCGGGCCTTTGAAGGGCTCAGACGCCCGGCCTGGGGTTGTGGGGGTGGCTCTGAACTAAGGCAGGATTAAATTATTCTGAGATAAAGTGGGAGCCACCCCCAGCGGGACTGAAGAGGGAAAACAAGAAGGGTGGGACGTCACAACCCAAAGTTGTAATTGGACAATTAAAGCCCAATGTGCAAATGAACCAAAACTTAGAAAAGTGTGAGGCCTCATGACCAGGGGCCCATTTTGTGTCCATTTTGTGTTTATTTTGGGTCTATTTTGGGTCCATTTTGTGTTCATTTTGTGTCCATTTTGTGACCATTTTGGGTCCATTTTGTGACCATTTAGGGTCCATTCTGTGTCCATTTTGGGTCCATTTTGTGACCATTTTGTGTCCATTNCCCTTGGGTGTAGCCCTGTCCAGGCTCTTGTCCTGCCCAAGGTGTACCCTAAAGCTCTTTCAATAAATCCCTACTTTATTCTCCAGCTCTGTCCAGTCTCTGTTCCAGCTCAGCCTTCCCAAGGCCTCAGGGCAGGTTTGATGCTGGTGGAACAGTGACCAGTAAGAGCAGCACTGGTTTTGATGGGTGGGAGCTCAGTCCTGGGCCTGGTTTGAAAGTGTTTTTAATTTAGGCTTTCCATAATCAGTGAAATCATGGAGTGGTTTGGGTTGGACAGGACCTCAAAGCTCACCCAGTGCCACCCCAGCTATGGCAGGGACACCTCCCACTGTCCCAGGCTGCTCCAAGCCCCAGTGTCCAACCTGGCCTTGGATATTTCCAGTGGTTGGGAGTTTATTCCACAAGTCTCCCATGAAAAACAAGTGCTGTGAACTGGGGTCAGACACAGAGGTTTTTGTTGGTTCCAGGTTGGAAATGGAAAAAGCTGCTCCTAATGAAGGATAAAAGAACGAGACTAAATAAAAAAAATCACTGTTTTGCTTGGAAATGTTTTGTGTCTCTCACTTTTGATCCTAAATCATTTGGCACTTTCATAAAGTTTATCCTGTAATTTCCCTGAAATCCAATTATGTTCAACAATAGCCTTGGGCTGTGGTTTCCAGAAGCACCTGGGTCACAGGGCTGCTGAAATCCCACTTCTAAAGAGCTTGGGCAGCTCCATTTGAAATTTGGGATGTTTCAGTGCATCCCTGTGGAAAGGATAAGGAGTTTTTACAGGGGCCTGGAGTGACAGGGAGTGGCTTCAAATGGAAAGAGGACAGGCCTGGATGGGATCTGGGGCAGGAATTTTTCCCTGGCAGGGTGAGGAGGGGCTGGGCTGGAATTCCCAGAGCAGCTGTGGCTGCCCCTGGATCCCTGGCAGTGCCCAAGGCCAGCTTGGACATTGGGGCTTGGAGCAGCCTGGGACACTGGGAGCTGTCCCTGCCATGGCTGGGCTGGCACTGGGTGAGATTTAAGATCACTTCCAACCCAAACCATTCTGGAATTCCATGAAATTAAGTAAACAACATCCAGACTCTTTCCCTGGAAATCCTTTTCTTGCAGGATCACCACAGAAATGGCTTTGCTGGGATGATGCAAGGATAATCCAAACTGCAGCCAGACCCCAACCCCCTGACTTTGGAACTCTCTCACATTCTCAGTGTCCATGGCCACTTTATCAGCAGCACCTTCATGTTGTAAACCAAGCCTAACCAAAGGACAGAAAAAAGTAATCCTGGAGAAAAGGCACTTGACAGCTTGAGGAAGGAAGGAGGGATTTGTTGCCTTTGTTTACCAGGAGAGTGGGTTTGTGTTGTTTTCACCTCTGAAGTTCAGGGCATTTTCCAGGTTTTAAAGGCAGTTCTGTTGTTTGCTGATGGACACCACCAGGGATTAGCAGGGAAAGTCACAATTCCAGGGATCCAGGGGCAGCCACAGCTGCTCTGGGAAATCATTTCCAGGGCCTCCCCATCCTGCCAGGGATAAATTTCTTCCCAATCTCCAAACTAAATCTATTTATGCCAGTTTGAGGCCATTCCCTGTGTCCTGTCCCTCCATCCCTTGGCAATTGTCTCTCTCCAGGTTTCCTGCAGCTCCTTCAGGCCCTGCAAGGCCACCCTGAGCTCAGCCCAAAGCTTCTCCTGTCCAGGCTGAACAATCCCAGCTCTGCCAGCCTTTCCTCCCAGCACAGCTGCTCCATCCCTCTGCTCATCCTGCTGCCTCCTCTGGGCTCTCTCCAGCAGCTCCACGTCCTCCCTGTGCTGGGATCCAGGCCTGGGGCAGCTCTGCAGGTGGAATCACAGGATGAGGAATGAGGGAATGGTTTGGGTTGGAAGGGACCTTAAAATCACCTCATTCCACCACTGCCATGGGCAGGGACACCTTTCATTATCCCAGGGTGCTCCAAGCCCTGTCCAAGCTGGATGTGGAGTTCCAGGGTGATTCAGGAAAAAGACAAAGAAATAAAGTCAAGTTTCTCCCTTCATTCCAATTTTAAAGAACTTTCAGATCAGCTCTTAATTGAGTGGAACTGGACATTTTTTTTTCATTCCAAGCTATTCCAAGGAAACAAACCACGGAGTTTTAATCAAAATCAGAGAGGGAAGAGCAAATCCTCATGGCTGGATCATCCAGTGCCATAAATCCAGGTTTCTCTGCTTCCTGTGGCAGCTTTCCCTGTTACCCACAATTTTACAGCCTTCTGAGAGTTTCTAAAGTTTTCTGAGTTTTCTACAGTCTTTTGATTTCTCTAAAGTCCTTTTTGTATGTTTATGTGATGAAGTCCTTTCAAGGATTCTGTAGGAAAAACAATCTATGTTTACATTCCTCTCTCGAGGAGAGACATTTGATGGACTTTTGTCTCCACCAGTGTGGATGGAGAGGTGGTAACTTCTCCATCCAATCCAGGGGCAATCCCTGGAAAACTATAAAGCCCAAGTTGTAAAAATAAACTCTCTCTTTTCCTGCCTTCGAGCTCACTGGGTGCTGTGCCTTCATTTTCTGCATTGTATTGTGGAATATTTCCCCAGCCAAGGATCTACTCCAGGAACACCTTCCCAAGGATAGTTTGATTATTTAGAAGAGATGAAATGCTTTTCACAATAGAGAAAAAAAATAGAGATAAAAGGGAAATAAAATAATGGAGAGTGGAATAAAAAGCAGGAATACCTTGCAGGTTTGTTGGCAAATCCTCCAGCCTCTCTGCTCTCTCTGCAAAGGGAATAAAATGGAGTTTAAAGTGAAATGTTCAACAAAGGGATCCCATTTCCACATGTGACAGCAGGAGAAGGATTAGGAGCAGATACAAATGAGAAACCTCATGCCACAGCTGGAATGCTCTTAGGGAAGACGAAGTGTCCTGGGATTGCCAAAGGAAATGAGGGAGGAATGAGCCCAGCCTGAAGGGATTTGTTCCAATTTCCCCCCCCCATGACAGGTCAGGAGCTCAGAGAAGGAGCAACACAATGCCCAGAATTATTTCCAGAATTATTTCATCCCTGGGGTGTTTTTTTTTATTATCCAGGGGTCATGGGATACAGCAGGTAGCCAGAATCCACTTGGCTCCAAGTGATTTCCTGGGGAAAGATTTTCTGTGGGATTTAATGAAGTCATGAGGTCGTATTTGAGAGGACTCATTTCGCTGGAGATGGCCCAGATGGATTGGGATGAGGGGCACTGTTGCTTCCCAGCTCTTTGGAAATCCTGGAAGATGTTGCTAAAGCTGCCTGGGAAATGCTTTTCCCATCTTGCAAAACTTTTTTGGGATTTTCATCTCTTTTCCTGCCCTGATTCAAAATGTTAAACAAAGCTTTGCAACGTTTTGTTCTGATTATGGACAAAAAAAATTAAAAATAAGATTAAAGAGGGAAATAAGGAGAAAAATTGACCCACTTGGGTCTGCTCAGATCAGGGAAACTCAATTTTTGGGCAGAATTTGGCTGCAGGTGAAGGTCCCACCTTGCCCTTCAGTTTTCTCTGCTTTTCCCAGGGCTTTCCAAGGAATTCTGCTGCTGCTCTCCTTTGCCTCAAATTTCACTTTTCTCTTCCAAATGAATACTCTTTGAAGAAAAGTCATACAAATGAATTATCAGGGCTGTTATAAATGAGAATTTTCCTGAACAGTTGAAGTCCCACAACAGACAGACCTCACAGAGGAGCTGTAGAGAAGGATTAGCCAGTGTTTATGAAGTATCTTAAAAATAACACTTAATATTCCATAATCTGTAACCTGTACCTTCAAAAAATGAGGGTTTCCTGACCCTTAGGAATTGTCCTGCAGCCTTGTAGATCCTGGTGCTAAGTCAGTGATTTCAACACTGTTCCATCAGGCAGGAACTTTTTTTTTTTTTTCCTGCTGGCTTCAAACACTTCATTTCCCCCCTCTCTGCCTGATAAAATCATTAAGTTGAGGAGGATTGGGTGTGAAATAAAATAGGAAATTATAAAGTGACATTCTGCAGGGAGGCACGGGGACAGGCTGACTCCAAGCCAAACATTCTTAATGATTCCTCAAGAGCTCCATGTCGGAATTTTTAAATCATATTTTAAGCCTGGTGCTTGTCATCATCAGCCAGTGACTTTAATTATGAGATTAAATCTCTTGCAAGAATTTCAGGGACTGACTCAGCCACACTCCCTGACATCTTTCACGTTTATTTAGACTTAAAACAGCTTTACACCTGATTCTCCCAGTTCCTGGAACCTGTGCCTGCTTCCCGTTGCTGGCATGGCAAAGAGCAGCCATGGAAAATTGGGAATTAAATCTCAATTATCAGTCAGAGTTTTAAATAAAACTCATAAAGGGAGCACAGAACACTCACAGGATCCCTGTGTTTTCTTGGCAGAGCAATCTGATTTGAGAGGGAATTTTGTTAATGCAGAACAATTAAAAAAAAAAAACAAACTGATTTTCAAATAAATCCTGACAAACCTGAGGAAGCTCAGCAAAGCTGGGTTTGGGCTGCAGCTGGACAACACAAACAAGAGAAATTTGGGGCATCTTTTGGGTGAAGTGCTGCTGAAAATGAGGATTGCAAGGAGGAAAAGGCAAGGATCACACCTGGATCAGCCTGGTCTGGTGGAAGGTCTGTTTGTAAAGACATGTCAGGAGTCCTGGATGTGTGATAAATGGGAATATTAGCATGGAATCATGGAATGCTTTGGGTTGGAAGGGACCTCAGCCATCATCTTGTTCCAGGCAGGGACACCTCCCACTGTCCCAGGCTGCTCCAAGCTGGCCTTGGGCACTGCCAGGGATCCAGGGGCAGCCACAGCTGCTCTGGGAATTCTATTCCAGGGCCTGCCCACCCTACCAGGGAACAATTCCTGCCCAAAATCCCACCTAATCCTTCCTTCCTTCAGCTTAAGTCCATTCCCACTTTTCCTGTCACTCCATGCCCTTGTGAAAGTCCTCCTGCAGCTTTTTTGGAATTCCCTTTTATTTACTCCTCATTTGCTATTTCTTTCCTGTCATTTTTTCCTAAACTTTGTGGTGGCAAAGGCAAACTTGCTTTATGTGCCCTGGATCCCAGAATTCTTAAGGTTGGAAAAGCCCTCCCAGCCCAGGCAGTGCCAGCTGTGCCCACCTTGTCACCCTGAGTGCCACCTCCAGGTGCCACCTGCAGGGATGGGCACTCCCAAGCTCCCTGGGCAGTTCTTCCCAAGGCCTGAGCCCCCTTTCCATGGGGAAAATTCCATCTGAGTTTGGAATTCTGTGTGTTTTTCCTGGGCAGAAAAGACTCCAAACACCATCACTGCAGCACCTGCAAATCTTCATTTATTGATGAGAACTCCAGGAGATGAAGAGAGAGAGGAGGGGACAGGAGGTGTCTAATGAACACTAAAACACCTTTAATTTATGGGAAGCCCCCTCAGGTCCCCTTTAGCATCCTGGAGAATTTAGAGGGAAATTAAAGGGATGGAAAGGCAGCCCCAAAAGAGAGCCTTAAGTGCTTTCCTCCCCTGTGAGCATCGGAGAGAGGAAAAGAAGGGGAGAGGAGCAGCAGCCTCAGAGGAACAGAGGATAAAGTGCTGCTTTCCCTGGAGCTGAGGGAGCAAGGAGGGAAGGAGAGAGAAGAAGAAACATCTGGAAGCAAGGAAAAGCCCCACATTCCCAGTTTTATTGTACAGCACAAGCAAGGGAAGCGTTTCCTTGAACCAAATCTCTCTGCTGTGTATTGTGAATGTTTACCTGTGTTTTTAAGCTCAAAATCAAGGAGGAAACTTCAGCTGAAAGAAACCCACAATTTATAGGAATAGGTGGAGAAAAACTGGGATTAAGCATTGGAATGCTGGGAATTGTTTTTAACTTCAGTTATTACCAAAACAACCATAAAAGTGAAGAACATAAACAAGAATAGAGCAACACAGCAGAGGGGGTTCTCCCTCTCAACACTTCCAGCTCCTGACAATATTCTCTAAAAACAGTGGAGAAAAAAGAAACTTTTCCACAGGCCAAAATGATGATTTTAAGCCTGAAAATACGGATTTAGTGACCAACTTCACCTCATGAGTAGAACCATGCTAGCCCAGTTTTCTGCCCTGTCCTAAGGAAAAGGAGGAGAGGAAATGGCCTCAAATGGCACCAGGGCAGGCTCAGGTTGGAGCTTGGGCAAGGAAATTTCCCTGGCAGAGTGGTCAGGCCTTGGGCTGAGCTGCCCAGGGAGGTTTGGAGTCCCTGTGTGTGGGAGTGTTCAGGAGGAGTCTGGGGGTGGCCTTGGGGACAGGGTTTGGGTGATGCTGCTGGGGCTGGGCTGGCACTGGGGGATCCTCAGGGGCTCTGCCCACCCTGGTGATCCTGGGATTTCACATGAAACACTCCAAATTACAGCAGCTTTCCTTGCAGAGTGTGTGAAAAAGGAAGAGCAACCCTAGGGACACAAACTCAATTCCCATCATTTGTTCCATTCCTTTTCTCCCACTGAAGGAAAGAAGGGAAAAAAAAAAAGCACAAAACAAGCAGCACCAAGAAAATGAAAAGTCCTCAAAATATAAAAAGCTCCTGGTTGATAACAAATAATCCTTAGCACATTTTACACAATTCCAGTTTTATTTAATCATGCCTGAATAGGGTGCCCAGAGAAGCTGTGGCTGCTCCTGGATCCCTGGAAATGTCCAAGGACAGGTTGGATTGGGCTTAGAGCCACCTGGAATAGGGAAAGGTGTCCCTGCCTTAAAGAGGGACCTTAAAAAATCATCTTCTTGTGGGCAGAGACACCTCAAACATTTAAAATTTGAAGGTGTTTTTGGTGTGACTACCAAGGGATAAAACACATTTTCTCAAGGATGCAACAGCTCCTTGGAATCTTGGGATTGTGTGGAGGTGCTGGAAGGAAAAGGAATTTTTTCTGTGCAGTTCTGGTCCTGTAAGAAGAGCAGGCAAACTGCCTCCATTTCTGAGCACCAAATGGATCAGGCACCACCATAAATTCCTTAAATTCCCTAAATCCCTGCTCCAGGTCCTTCCCAACCAGGAGCTCTGCTCCCAAACCTCTCCTCCCTTCTCCCTGAGACCTCCTCTGTTTCTGGGAAGGTTTTGGGGGTGTTGAAAACCTCTCCCCATCCACCCTCAAGCCACGTGCCCACCTGGAGCTTCCAAGAGCAGCTGAGAGGTTTTTCCCCTCTCAGATTCCCCCTTGGGCACCCATCAATTCCCGGCACAGCCCCCAGGAATGCCAGGGCTCAGTGCCAGCCCCATGCCAGGGGGGAGCAGGATCTGTGCCCACCCTCATCAGACACTCCAAGCCCTGGAAATGGCTGCAGTGCTCTTTAATTGGCATCATTACCTCAGATAATGTTTTCTAATTAGATTATTGATTTTTTTTTTTTCTCTCCCCCACTCCTTGTTCTTTTTAATGGATTCTCCTTGCAGTTCTCCATGAGGAGTGAGGATGGATCTCCAGGGAAACTCTTCCAGCTCACAGGTGTTTCACTCCGTGTTGGCTTCCTAATTAGCCAGGAGCAAAATTGTGGGATGGCAGAGAGAACAAGAACTAACGTGGAACATTAATTCCTGCTCTGGAATAACAGGGAGAATAATTCCCAAAGCTGGGTTTGGGTTTTGTTTTGTCCTGCTTGACAAGTCAGAGGAACTGCCTGAGATAACGACAGAGATCAGAAAGAGCTCTCATATCCTGCCAAAATTTTGGTGATTTAAGAAGATCCTTTATTTTTGGAAAGAGCTGGAGCCTTCAAACCAAACTCAGGGTGAGTGTCCCACACCCATGGCAGAGTCACAGATAAGGAAGGTAAATCCAAGCTGATTCTCCCTCAGCTCCAAACCAGGCACAGGTTGTGACTTCCCCATCCCTGGAAGAGCCCAAGGCCTGGTTGGAGCAACCTGGGATGGTGGAAGGTGTCCCAGGGTTTGGAAGGAAATCATCTTTAAGGTCTCCTCAAAGCCAAGGCATTCCATAATTCCATGAAGCTTCTGGCATTCCCACAAACTCCATTTCTCCACAATTCCCTGTCCACATGAGAGGATCGAGTCCTGCACGTGTTCAAATGGACAAAGTCAGGGGCTGTGCAGCTCTTGTGGGAACACCTCTGGATAACCAGGATTAGAAACAGCCTTTCCAACCGGGATTGGAAAACCCACAGCCCTCTGGAGCTGGGAAATGCTGTGCCCACCTCCTAAATCCTTGTGTTTTAAGGGAGAAAAACTATCCATTGAATGGTTTTAAATGGCATTTACAACTGGTGACAGAGGCACCCTGTCCTGTCCTGCTCTTCCTCTCAGCTTATCCCAGAATTATCGAGGTTGGAAAAGACCTCCAACTCTTCCAGTGCCATCATCATCACCCCAAATCACATCCCCAAATACCTGTTCTGAATATCTAATGTGGCTTTTCTCCCAGTTAAATACAGACAGAAAACACTCGGCTTTGCTGGGAATTTATAAACAAATCTTGTGGCTTCCCGGGTCAGTTAGAGTGAAAATTTGATTATAATTTTACTAATCCTCATTAAAGAGCTTTTCATGGATAATGAGGTAAAATCCTCTCTCCTAAGTGGGTGAGGTGTCACAAATCTCTCTTCCATCCTTGGAGCTGCTGGGAATCCCATTGGCACCTCATGAGCCTCTGGAATAAAAACTGAATGGGAAAAGGTGCCTGCCCCGAGGGATTTACACAGCCACACACAGAGCAGGGAATGCCAACCTGGAATTAGGGGTAAAGTAAGCAGGGATATGGGATATTAAATGGTCTCTACTGAGTTGAGCTACACTTTGAACCAACTTGTGATTTTAAGCTTTATGTTGTATTTTGACACATGTTTTTGCAGGGGTTGGGTACCCCAAAGCCCTTTCCAAGTGGTAAATGATGCCTGTAATTCCTTCCAGGCATTTCTGCATCTTTAAGTCCCAGTTTTGATGCAGTGACAGGACAAGAAGTGCCCCATCAGCCCCAAATCCTGGTCAGATCAGGGCACTTCCCTGAGGGTGTGTCAGCAGGGATTCCCAAGGATTTTGGTGTCTGTGGAATTGCTTCATTCCATTTAGCACAAATAAAATGCAGGTTTGAGCATTTTTCTGTTTCAGGAGCTTTGGCACCCCTGAGAAACCAAACTTCCACCTGTCTTGGTGCTCTGGGAAAGGAGATTTCCAAAAGTCCAGGAGATCAGCATCAGGAGCTGAACCTTGGCTCTGCCATCCCAGGGAAGGAGGGCTCTGGGAGAGCCTAACCAGGCTTCAGGCCAGGTCACAGAATTCCAGAAACATCAAGAGACCTTCAGGATCCCCCAGTGCCAGCCCAGCCCCAGCAGCATCACCCAAACCCTGTCCCCAAGGCCACCTCCAGACTCCTCCTGAACACTCCCACACACAGGGACTCCAAACCTCCCTGGGCAGCTCAGCCCAAGGCCTGACCACTCTGCCAGGGAAATTTCCTTGCCCAAGCTCCAACCTGAGCCTGCCCTGGTGCCATTTGAGGCCATTTCCTCTCCTCCTTTCCCTGCCCCTCCGGCAAGGGGGTTATGGAGAGAAGTTGGAGGAAGAGCTCAGATCCAGAAAAATCCAGGCAGAGACCCTGGGGCACCTGACACAGCCCCAGAGGTGTGGGCAGAGCATCCCTCCCTCCCTGCCTCCATCCTTCCACACCTGGGATGGAGCTCATGGGCAAAGTCTTGGCTCCCTGTGGAAAAAAATCCAGCTCCAAATACTCCCTGAGAAATCTGAGATGATGGAAAATGTCCCTGCCCATGGCAAGGGGTTGGAATGAGATCAACTTCAATGCCCCATCCAAACCATTCTGGTATTCCATGAATGTTCATGAAACTCCAAAAGCAATCGCAGGAGGAAACCTTTAAATTTATTTTGAAATATTAAAACATATTTTTAAAGTCAAAAATTATTTTTAAATTAATATTTTAAGTATTAAAAAATATTCAAAATTATTTTCCAGGTGTTTGACCCATGCAAGGAACAGGTAGAAAATAATTTGTATCCTGCAACCAAATGCTCCCTACTGCAAAGAGGTGAAGCCCAGCTCTGTTTTCTTCTTTTCTTGTGGCCTGAACCAAGAGGGAGGCACCGAAGCCATCAGGAATGTTGCGGACTCTGTAGCACAGAAATTAGGAATTTCCAGGAGGAAAAGACAATGTCTCAAGCAATTTTGGCCCCAGCTGCCAGGAAAACAAGATCTGGGAAGTCTGGGAAATGTCCTGGTGGGTTTGGAAATGTACAAACTCTCAATGGTAGTAATGTAAAATTTGGGATATTTTGGAGAATTGGCTTCTTCTTTACCTAGATTGTGTTGCTGAGGAAGTTGTCATCTTCTGGTGAAAAATAAATAAGTTATTAGTGGATTTTAAGCCATTATCCAATAAAATTCAGGATATATCACTACAATTCCTCGTGGATACATGGATTTAACTCCAATGAACACCACTGATTATACATGTGGCAACAGAGAAACTGAGAACTTGGGTGATAAATCTACAGGCAAAGCACATAAGGCTAAAAATCAAAATAAATCATTGCTTTATTCCCTGTTTATGCAGCCCAACCTTGGAGGTTCCCACAGTCCTGACATTCCGAGTTTCCTGAGGTGGTTCAGTCTGGAGCAGAAGAGGCTCAGGGAGGATTTCATTGCTCTCCACAAATCCTAGACATGGAAACTGCCTGAGAACACCATCTTTGGGATTGACCATGCTTGGTTTGGTGCAAGTGGTGTTTCTTTTAGTTCTTTTTACCACAAAAATTAAATATCACCTTGGATGACATGGACTGAATGGGAGCTCCAGACAAAGTCTGTTGGAATTACAGAAAATCAGAAATCAGCCCCTGGATTTCTAAACTCCTTCTTGGAGAGGACTCTGGGCGCACCTGGACCCAATCTTAGCCCCAGAGTTATTCAATAGTTTATATCTAAGTGATTAAATAGATGTAATTTAATTTTTATACAGTTTTGTCCCTCTGGATTAAGGAGTGCAACCCTAATATATTTCTTTAAAAATAATATATCATTACAATGATTAGACTAAAAACCTTAATCAGAATGATTTACTACAGAGTAGTAGCTATAACTGCTAACAAAGTGCACTACATTGAAGCAATTAAATTAATATAACGATTAATTGAATTAATATACCAATTATTGTGTAGGGATTTATGTCACTCACCCAGACTAAGCAAAGGGGGCTAAATTTGGGTTCATTCTGAAGGGAATTCCCCGCTGCTGGGAGGAATCTCTAGGAAAGGGAATGCTCAAAGCGGGATTTTTATGGGATAAAGTGTCAGTCACTCGTCCCAGGCAGCTTTAGATAAGTTATCAGTACTTTCCCTTGTTAGTTCCTTTATCAGGTCCGTTATCAGCTCTGCCACATCTTCACCTCATTAGCGGGGTAATTAACTCCGGGATGGATGAGCCAGGCTGCTTCCAGAGTTACTCAGCACCAAAACGATGCCCCCTCCTCCCTTCACCACGGACACTTTTGCTTTTTGGGTGGCGTTTTTCCCACAGCATCCCTATCCTGGTTTTAGGGAGGCAGGATAGGCACGGAAGGGAACAGCTCTTCTCTTTTTCCAACAATTTGTAAGGGATTAAAATGCCTGAACTCCAAACCGACGGAGCCTTGGCTCCCTCCTCAGGATGTTGGATTCACCCCAACTTTGAAGGAGGAAGGAACATTCCTTGATTTCAGAGGGTGCTGGGGAGGAATTTGGGTTTTGCCAACAATTCTGTCTCCCACCTTTCCTCTCCCCTTATCCCAAACGAACTCTGGAGGTGTTTGCTGGGGCTTGGAGCAGCCTGGGATAGTGGAAGATGTCCCTGCCATGGCAAGGGGTGGAACTGGATGGGTTTTAAGCTCCCTCCAGCCCAAATCATTCCATAATTCCCTGATTTGATGATTCACAGCATCCATCCCTCGTGGAGCTGCACAAGAGCTCAGGTCCTTGCTCCCTGTCATGCCTGAAATTTCTCTGGCATCCCCATACATTCCCTTTGCTCTTTCCTGGAAAAAACAACAAAAAAAAACACTTGATTTTTTCTTTATGGAGACAACATTTCCCTTCTCCTTTTCCAAGGGTTTGCCGTCTGCGTGTTTATTGTTTTCCTCAGCGACCCGGGAGCCTCTACAACCTGACCTAAGTGTAACCCTGGTTTCCTGTTGCAGATAAAATGCTGTTAAACGCCTGGCAAAGACAACAACCCACGACACCCCCTTCCAAAAATAATAAAAATAAAATAAAATAAAATAAATTAAACCTACCAGCTGCTGTTTTTCACTGGGGTGAAGAGAGTAAACAGCTCGTGCTGGAACTCGGAGAGGGTTTTGAAGACAAATGTTCTGTCACACGTTTTGTGTGCATTTTTTTTTATTATTTTTTTTAATTAGGGGAAAACAGAGGATGTTTTTGAGCAGCCCAGGCCAAGATAAACACGAGGTTATTTTAAGGGGGTAGGACTGGAAATCTCTGTGCTGAGGTCTGGGGACAGGTTCAGGGCACAGCCATGGATGCTGCAGGAGGGGCATCCATAGAATCCCAGAATTCCAGAAGGGTTTGGGTTGGAAGAGACCTTAAAGCCCATCCCATTCCATCTTCCACTGTCCCAGGCTGCTCCAAGCCCTGTCCAAGCTGGCCTTGAACACCACCAGAGATGGAAATCCACAATTCCTCTGGGCAACACTGCAGATTTTCCCTGATTTTTCCTAGTTTAAGATCCTATTTTCCACTTCTTACTTATCCCACGAGGTTCCCCATAAGTAGTCACAAACACATCCATACATAACTGCACACACACAATCCCATTCAAGCCTTTCCATGGAGGATGTCAGGAAAAACCCTTCTTCCATAATAAAAATTAAAATTTGTTGGTTTGGGGTTTTTTTTTCCCTTTAAAAGCTCCATGTACTTTAAGACAGGCACAGCAGCACAGCTCTGAGGGAAATATAGTGAGAGTGACCACAAGATTTGGACTTAAAGCTAAACTCCTCCCAAGGGGAAGCACAAAAAAGCCAAACTTCCATGTTGGCTAATTAGGCAGACAAACCTCAGGCATGAAACAAGAGGTGGAGTTCATGGCCAGTGTTTTGGTGCAGGATTCCATGTTTATTTAACTGCTGTTGATGTGAATTTCCTTCCTTTTTTTTTTATCCCTGCTTTTGGGGATGCAGAGATGTCACAGGTGCAGAGAATTATTGCTATTCCTCATCCAAAACCTTCAGAGCCAATTTGGATGGGGCTTGGAGCAACCTGGGATAAGTGGAAGCTGTCCAGGTGGAACTGGATGATCTTTAGGATCTCTTCCAACCCCAAACTTCTGAGATTCCATGGAAAATCTAACAGAAAACCTCATATTAAAATGTGTGCCAGGCTACTTTCTTTCTGAAGTGCTGCTCCAGAGCCAGCTGAGAGTTCAGTAATTTCCAAGAGAGTGTTAAGAAGCAGCAGCAGGATGGGGATGAGAGAAGAAAACCGAAGGCAAGACAACAGCTAAATGTGTGGTTTGAGTGAGTTCAGTGTTAATTTAGGATATTGTGGTCATTTCAGACAGAGAGAGGGAAAGAAAAGGGTGGGGAGTGCTGCAAAGATGATTCTACTAAAAGCTAATTTCTATATTAGCACTGGAGAATGGATATGATTCAGCCACACCTCTCCCATTTGGAAAGGAAAAGTGCATTTTCCATTTTGAAACAAGTGCTGATTTCTTGAAGTCTCAAATGTCTGTGGCAAAAGCATCTTTAATTTCCCAAGAAATGTGTCTGGATTGATTATTTCATCTGCTCTTCTCATTCTGCAGAGGACCAGGTACAAAACCAAACAGTTCCTGATCAAGTCTAAAAGTTTCATTACAGCTTTTCCCAAAGTGCTCCATCAGGGTGAGTTTGTAGTGGGGTTCATGTCTCATTTTCCTTGAAAGACAGGATGACAACACCAAATCAGTTCTTCCCAAGTTACAGAGAAACAAAAGGCAAAACTGATTTTGAACTGCCACCATAAAATCTTCCGAAGCTGAAACATGGAAAGACCCATCAGGTCATCAAAAAAATAAAAAATAAAAAACAACACGACAGGGATGTTTCTGATTCAGATTTAGCTGCAAAAAGCAGAGAGGGGGCTGCTCTAATTATTTGTGAATGTGGCCTTTTAAAAAGTTCTATTTTCAGTTAAAAGAGAGACTTTTTAAAAGCTTGGCATCCTGCAAAACAGCCTGTATGGATAAAATTTGTGTTGTTTCAGTTAAGTACTCAAAAACTCATGGGAAATAGCCATCATGTTTTAACAGGATAGTTTGTGGAAGGAGCATTACCCACAGCAGAAATCTCTCTAAAAGCTTCAGAGGTGGTTTTCCCCTGGACAAAAAGATAAATAGATCCCACTGGACCTGCAAATGAATTTTTGTATTGTTAGACACAAGTGCAAACGACTCTTTTGCACTCTTGACCCCAGACAGGCTGGCTTTGGTAAAGGCAGGTCAGTCCCTGCTTCCTTTATTGCCGGACACTGATAACCCCTCGGAATTATCTCTGCCTGAAACCTGGAGGTTGTGGAGGGGAAGGGGATGAGAAACTCGAGTCTTTCCCGTGCCCTCCTCGTTCCCGAGCTGGGACAAAGCCGGGGGGAGCCCAGGTTCACCGGGGCGGCAGCGACGGCGGGGCCGCT